>JARQOC010000004.1:56811384-57038211 GCA_033576535.1 Allobates femoralis | reverse complement strand
CTCACAAGCCTACATGCCAAAAATCCTATTAACCCTTTCCTGGCCTTCCCTTCTAAACGCCTGTCATGTACGTGTGGCGTCCCTGCAACCAGGTAGCCACAAAGGGGCGTGCAGCCAGGTAAGGCAAGAGGGTTGGAAACACACCCACACATATGCACACACTGACCCTATGCCTAGGACTCTAGATTGGGCAAGGGGTGACAGGTGTTTAGAGGAGGGGGTGGAGTGTAGGTGAGCACTGACAAGTGGATGGAGTGTCCAACACTAGAAAAACCCGGGAACACACAGGGGCAAGAAATAGGAGACGTGAGTCAGGAGAAAGTGAGAACAGAACAGTGAGAGAGTCTTCCAGAAGGTTTTGGGTTCCCTGGAGGCGCAGAATCCCGTGAGGCATAGCCATGAGGATAGAAAGCCCACTCCATTGCCTGGAGGTGATGGGAAGGAGAAAGAGACTGAAAGAGACCCCACAGCTGAGAAAGTGGGAGGACTGGGGTCCGGCAGCCGCACACATCTTAGCTGACCGGAGGAACCCTGAGTTGAAACAGTGACAGACAGAAGGAGCCTGGTGTGCCCAAATATCTAACCTGGGACACTGGAGGCTAGACTACGACCAGAGAACCGTCTCTGAAGAGGTGACCGGGGATAATCCAGACCCTAATCACGAAACACACTGGTGTGGGGCAGGTGCTTTATGACCTGCAGCCTAACTTTCCACCACGGTCTAAGAACACAGTTGTCAGACTAGGACTGGTGACCCTGACTGTGAGGGAAGCATTCACCTGTGAGTCCGCGACGACCAGACTGAACCCCTGGGTGAGGTACTACATTGAGACTGAGAGGCTTGAAAGGACTTTGAGGGAACAACCCAGAAACGCCACCTGAGCTGCACAGTTTGAGTTGCCCGGAGCAGTCTAAATTGTGTGAACTGTTCGAAAAGAGCTGTGAACTGTTCTAACCTGCTGTGAAAGACCTACTAAAGTACCCAGTAAGATCATCACTGACTGAGACTGTTTACTTCCAGCATCCCAGAAAAGTCCCGTCTGAGGAGCCACAGACTGTTTTCCCTGCACACTGGCTGGAGAGCGGCAGCTTTGAAATAAGTGAACTGCACCCAACACAATCCCTCACCAGGCCTATTCATCACAACTGCTCCTGCCCTGGGGACCCTCAGCCCTAGCCGAGGAGGGCTTACCATCCATGCTGCCCCAAGTCACCGTCCCAAGCAGGAATACGGCAGCAGTGGTTCTATTAACCACATACCCCGGGTGGCGTCACGTAAAATCCAATGTAAATAACCCCCTTTTTAGACTTATCCCAGGCCACGGGACCGGGTCACGACTATTATGATACCCCAGAGGGACAGCACCGGCCCGGTTCCCGAGTACCCTATAGCCTGGGGGTGCATCATACAGACCTGCTATAGCTATGCGGCCCTATCTTGTCTGCATCTTGCCGCTTCTCGACTATTTTATAGCTCTGATTTTGATGTAAAAAAATGGTGAAATCTCAGTTTGCACACAAGTCATAGTTGCATGTGATTTTTATTTAGGTCCATAGTGAGCGGCCGCGGCCGGGTCACACGCCTCCTTCACCCTGCACGGCTGCACACATTCTCGTCTGCTGTCTCTGTCCCTTGGAGCCTGTGCGCTCTGCACAATCTCTCCGGGAGTGCACATAGGGCACGTACGTGTTCATTCCCTGTTCTTTAGGGCCAGTGGAATATTACCTGGAAATGCCCCTCAGTCTATGGCTGAGAGGCACTTGGTATTTAAGGAGTCTCCCACTACGGGAGGTGCCTGAGCAACATGTTTAGTTAGTCAGTTTAATGTCTGCTGCTTAGCTAGTTGTTAGGTCCTGTTTCCCAAGTCTGTCTCCTGTGCTTGACTTCTCATACCTGCCAGTATCTATCCTGTCCTCTATAGCTGTCTTCATTTGCCTTCCTGTCTGCCACAGCCATCCCGGTTGAACCTGCCCTCCCTAAAGACTGTACCTGAGTCTGTCCCTGCGTCCCGTGCCCTGGAGGTCAGCTGCCACAGCTTCCCCTGTACTCTAGTGGGTTAACTCCTGCTTGTCTTCTTTCAAGTAAGCATAACAGATTGCTCAGGCCATGGACCCAGCTGGCCCCAGTGTCACCCAGCTTGCTGGCCTGCAACAAGAGGTGACCCATACATTGGAGCAACAAGACCGTATCCTGACCGATTTGCAATCAGTAGACACACAACTGAACGCCATAACCCCTTAATCCCTACGGCTCGATTTACAGTAGCATCTATTCCGCAGAATAATCTAGCTTCTGGTGCCTGTCTTTGCTTGTCTGATCTTCTTTGTTTTGACGGTGACTCCAAGGATTCATCAACCAATACACCTTGAACTTTGAATTGTTGGCCCACCAGTTTTCCTCAGATCGGCCAAAGTGACATTCCTGATGTCACACCTCAGTGAGGAGGCTTGGGTCATCCACCACGCTTGGGTCAACCACCTCTGGGAAAGAAGAGATGTGATCACCTCTGATTTCCTGGACACCCAAGAGTCCTTTTTGAAAAGTTGGGTTGTGTCGCCCCTGCGTCCTCTTCTCTTCTGCAGCTGCATCAAGGAGGTCAATGAAAAAAGAGAAAAAATAGGTTTTTCAGCTCGCTCTCACTTTAATGGCAATCCAGCAGGAATGGGTGCCGTGCACGGACCTGATCCACAGTCTCGTTACCTGGTAAAGAGTGCTGAAAACTCAGCTTATACTCAAGTATATACAGTAAGTACACTAACCTATTTAAAGGGATTTTCTGGGCTCAACATAACTTTCGGCGTCACTCTATGCACCTGCAGATTGCTGATACTTGACATTTTGCCAAAGCGAGCGGTCACATGACTGCTCCTAATCTATTTGCATACTTGCGGTCATGTACTAAATAGCAACTTTTCTTCTGTGTCTCAATGTTCTATTTAGAGTAGTGGATGAGGAGCTAGTCAACACATATGAGCAGTCATGTGACCGCTCGCTTCAGCTGGAAATAAAGGGGAATCCTGTCAGTGTGCATATTACATGTTCTCAGGATTTGTCAGACTGAAAGTTATGTTGAATGTGGTAAACCCCTTTAATAATGTATGCAGATTGTATTGGGAAATGTGCTGACACATTCACTTTAATGGTAAGTGGAGTCTTTCCTCTACTTGTCTTACAACTTTTCAACCAGACTCCCAGGTCTCTTTTATCACAGATCTACAGCAATAAATATTAAAGTAGTTACATATACTAATTTTAAAATGCCTTAAAGGGAAGCTGTCAGCTGGATTTTGCTATATAATTGAAGAGCAGCATAACATAGGACAAAAAAACCTGATTCCAGGATGTGTCACTTACTGAGCTGTTTGGTGTACTTTTCATAGAATCTAAAATCTTATCTGTGTATAACCCCACCCACACCCCTGATTGGCAGATTCCTGTGTACACTACGAATTGTCAGCAAGCTGCCAATCATTGGTGGGGGCGGGGTTACACAGATTAGCTGGCCTATGCTGCACATGATATGTAGTCTTGTAATGGTAATCTCCTGTTGAGAAAATACTGATTGTAATTAAACTACAGCATATAGCCTAATACTTGACTTATCACTAGAATCAGGATCTCCTGCCCTATATTATTCTTCTCTCAGATTAAATAGCAAAATCTTGCTGACAGATTCTCTTTAATCGCTTGAGCACCATTCCAGTTTTAGCCCTAAATACTAATTAACTTCTTGATCAATTCAACTCAGAAAATGCTATGTATTATATAATCGTATATATGATATAGGGTTAATCGGCAGGTAAATAATACCGTTACAATGCTGTCCTGCCGCTTTACAGAAAGTGCGGCTACCAGGAAAAAAATTAACTTATCTCCTCCTTAGAGCCAAGGGTTTTCAGTCATGGGGGATTGCATGGAGCAGTTACAGTCATTGCTTTCAGCATTGCTCACTATACTGTCCATACTATGACCAGTGGATGTCAGCGCACTCTGGCACTTTGATTGACAGTTGACTCTGTGATGCATCTGTGCTTGGATCACAGTATAGTGAGCAGTGCTGTGAGCAATGTCTGCAGCCACTCCGTGCACTCCCCCATATTTGAAAGCCGTGGGATCCCAAGAAGAAATAAGGTCATTTTCTTCCAGTGGCCGCACTTTCAGTAATGTAATCAGGCACCATTGTAATGCTACTTACCTATAAATTAACCATATATCTGCAGATAAATAGAATCTTTAGAGGAACAAGATTCCCTTTAAACTGTTGTAATCTCCACCGATTGCCAGAATGGTGTCCCTTCTTCCATGGCTGCGAGACAATGGGAAGGATGAGTTGAATGGAGCTGCTGGTCACGTCTGCACTCTGGTCATAGATTAGGTGGAGTGGATAGTGCCAAAGACTTGAATGGAGTGGCAGAATACCCCTTTTTAAGTATTTTATCATATTAGAGATGAGTGAATTGATTTGCAGGACCCGGTCCAGTTCTGTATACTAACTCCTATCTACTGTCATCTTTGGCCCCTCTTTTGATTAGGCATTCTGGTTATCCTTGCGATAAGATGCACACAACACATCGTGCCATGCTGGCTAATCAAAACATGAAGAGTGGATACCAGCTGGCAGGAGGCGAGTAGCAAGACTTCTTTCCAGCGCCTATAGAGCACTGGTATAGCTGCTGGATTACAGTCCTGAGAATGTATTTTCTCATCTCCATTGACCAGCTATACCCTCTCCTAGAGTATCCTCACTCATCACTGTAGAATGTGAGTTCTCATGGGTAGGGTCTTCTCACCTCACATACTGCACCCTTACCCATCCCTTGTTGTCTGTGAGTCCTTGTGGGCAGGGTCCTCTCTCCTCACCTACTGTATCCTCACCCATCCCTTGTAGACTGTGAGCCCTTGTGGGCAGGGTCCTCTCTCCTCACCTACTGTATTCTCACCATCCCATGTAGACTGTGAGCCTTTCTGGGTAGGGTCCTCTCCCCTTACCTGCTGTATCCTCACCCTGCCCTTGTAGACTGTGAGCCCTCACGTGCAAGGTCCTCTCTCCTCCCCTACTGTATCCTCATGCATGTCTTGCTGACTATGAAGCCTCACGGGCAGGGTCCTCTCTCCTCACCTACTGTTTTCTCACCCATCCCTTGTAGACTGTGAGCCCTCGTGGGCAGGGTCCTCTCCCCTCATCTACTATATTCTCATCCATTCCTTGTAGATTGAGCCCTCGTGGGCAGGGTCCTCTCTCCTCACCTATTATATCCTCATGTGGAGCCCACTGGGACGGGGTACTCTGTACCGGATCGGGGTATCACGGTGGTTATCACGGCGGTCCTGGTACGGACTGTGTCCCGAGCCCACAAGTAAAGGGGGTATTTACAGATATTGTCATGACGCCACCCACAGGTTGCGCTCAATGGGGACCTCCGCTGCTGCTTGCTTCTGCCAGGAGGATGGATGGTGCTGCAGCCAGATGGATGACCCCGCCGTGGGTCGAGCTGCTCCTGACAGGGTGGATAATAGTAGAACATGCAGGGAATCAAACACTGGAGACACTGGCAGGGTTCACCGGGTTTTACTTAAGTTCTTTACACTTCTTCAGTACAGTTCACAGTTCACAAAGTTGTACAGCCCCTTACAGGTTAAACTCCACACTTCCAGTTAACTATACTGCAGCCAGGTTCCTGCCTTAGACCCTTCTCCTTCTTGATTCCTTTCAGGACCTTCTAAACTGCTCTTCTCCCTGTGTGCTGTATGGTAGGTCACTTGGGTCCTTGGTGGTTTAACCCTGTGTACGGGTGTGTTTAAGCTCTGGAGCCCTATGTACAACTGTACCTCCTGCACGTGTGGTAGGAGCTCTGATATGGAATCAGAGTTCCCCGCTGGTATGTCTGTGATCCGGCTTGTAGCTGCGGTCACCTCAGAGCCGGCTCTCTGGTTCCGGCCTAGCCTTCCATTGCCCCTCTATTTCAAGGACCCACCAGGCTCTTTCCTACCCGTGTGACTGCGGCGTACACAGGGGATCATTTCCTTCAGATGTTCTCTGGCACCGCTGCCGTTTTCCTCTGACCCAGCTGCACTGGTCTGGTGCTCAGTTCTTCTAGTCTTTACTGCTCGGCACCATCTGGCGTAGTAACTACTACTTCCTGGTTTTCCCCTTATGTACCCGGTCCGTCACCTTGCCTATGTCCCACCCACTTGTGACTGGCCCTACCACCCCTTGCCTTCCTAGAGTCCCAGGCTCCATGTTGGGTCTTGTGTCTGTGGGTGTGTGTGTGTGAAGATGTTTTTGTGTTAAACTGTCTCCACCTTCCTGGCTGCAGTTACCTGTGGCCACCCTGGTCGCAGGGGCGCTACACTCACCAATCCCTTGAAAACTGTGAGGCCTCACAGGCAGGGTCCTTTCTCCTCACCTACTGTGTCCTCACTCATCCTTTGTAGACTTTGAGACCCCATGGGCAGGGTTCTCTCTCATCACCTACTGTATTCTCACCCTTCTCTTGTAGACTGTAAGTCCTCATGGGCAGGGTCCTCTCTCTTCACCTACTGTATCCTCACCCATCCCTTGTAGACTGTGAGCCCTCACAGGCAGGGTCCTCTCTCTTCACTTACTATATCCTCACCCATCCCTTGTAGACTGTGAGCCCTCACAGGCAGGGTCCTCTCTCCTCACCTACTGTATCCTCACCCATCCCTTGTAGACTGTGAGCCCTTGTGGGCAGGGTCCTCTCCCCTCACCTACTATATCCTCACCCATCCCTTGTAGATTGTGAGCCCTTGGGGGCAGGGTCCTCTCTCCTCACCTACTGTATCCTCACCCATCCCTTGTAGACTGTGAGCCCTACGGGCAGGGTCCTCTCACCTTCTGTACTTGTGTGTACCTTGTATTGCTCATGCTTATTGTACCTGTCTATCTAGGCCCTATTTTGACATGTAAAGTGCCATAGAACAAATGGTGCTATAATAACAGTGGGGAACACAATTTTTTAGGAGTTAGGTCTGACAACTGTTCTCAATTAATTTTTGGATGCTGAATCCAGAAATGATCTCAGTTTTTCTCTATCACGTCAAGTTTTTGAACTATAGGATTTTTGTCTTCTCAAAAATATGTAAACTACTGTACCTAAAATGTTTTAGTTTTTTTAAATAGTACAAATATGAACAAAAAATGAAATATATAAGAAATAGGCATGACAAATATGTTTTTTAACACTATCATGTTTTTTTTTACAAAGGATATATATTAGTCGAATTGTAATCAGATAACAAGTCTTATATCAGTGCAATTGTGCTTCTCTGGCAGGTAAGTTGTGGAGGAAAAACTTTACGTGCTAGAAAAAAACTGACTACATTTTTGGAATCAGCATGCCAATTTTAGTATAAATCAGCTCAAAAACCTAACTCAACAGAAACATTTTTTCAAATTGTTCCCCAGTGTAATTAATAATATTAATCTCCACTAATTATGACATTTTTATAGTTTTTGGGTACCGGTTAATATGGAAAATATAACACTGCCTCCTTTGAAGATCCTTTCACATGTGAAGATAAGTTTTTAAAACTTCAATAAAGACCAATTGTACTTTTTTTTCTAATTTCGAGCATTTTGAGATCCATCCTTCCCAGCTCCTTATCTCTTGCTGCTTCTAGTCAAATCTACATATGGAAAAAGCCAGAGATCGTCCTCCTCTCAGGCCTCCAATAACTGTCCGCACTAGTGAAAGCTAATGATTTTTTTGTCGCTATGTCCTGCAGTAAATGCATCTCACTTCAAGTGTTATTTAAAGCAGTCCATCTATTACAGAGCGTGGCCGGTCACTACGGGAGCGTGTGAACGATCAGTGACTGATGCTGATCCAGCATTTCCTGACACTTCAGTCCCACTGGACCAGTTGTATCCAGGAAGACAAGGGAGGCGACGGGGATTAACTCAGTCATTTTGGCTCCACGCAGACTGGCCTGTGTTCCCCACCTGTGCTTTGCTGGCCGTCCTTCCAGTGCTATTGTATCTGCGTGCGTAATAGCACTGGATGGGCTCTATTACAATGACGCTGTCTCGGGTACAATAGTGGTGTGCACGCCAATGGCGTAATATGGACTCTTGAGTGTGCAAAACCGGATTACCTTCCCTTCCGATTCCTTGATTATTACACCTGTCATGTAAGCACTTGTGCCAAGTACAGCCTCTCACCCACTGATCTATTGAAGTATCAATCTCTGTAAGTTTCCCGAGTTTCTTCATAGTCGTGATGTTTTAATATTCATTAGGAGCATTCTTTAATACTTGTATTTCTGGAACGGAACCTTGTGAATTCCTACCGTGCCATCCCTACTGCCTCTGATTAGTGGACACATGCAACGTCATGTGTGTGCCATGCCATAGGACCTAGTAATCAGAAGAGACGCCCGGAAGGTCGTGGGTAGTAGGAGGTTTACCGGGCTCTGGTCTGGTAGCTAAATATTTCCAATGTGGCCGCTGCATAAAGGTCCTGCAAAACATTTTGCTTAAACCTTGTAATGGAGAGCATTTTATTTGTATCCAGATCTACTAGAAACACATATAAACCTTAGTGATTACGATGGTACAGTATCTTGTCTGGATGATAAGTACCTTTCAACTTATTATATCTGAGCTGCATTAACACACGCAACCATACTTGGATGTGTGGCGCTGTTCCTGATCATATGGTGCTTCTGATGATCAATAAGGGTCTAGGTCAAGGCGGGCAACTCCAGTCCTCAAGGGCCGCAAACATTGCAGGTTTTCAAGATTTCCTTAGCATTGCACTGGGGTTGGAATCATCAACTGTGCAAGTTTAAAATGCTAAGTAAATTCTAAAAACGTGACCTGTCTGCGGCCATTAAGGACAAGAGTTGACCCGCCCTTGGTTTAGGCGGTCAAACCTTTATCAAACAATGTTGGTCTTTAATGCGGATAGGCCATATATATTCAACTAGTGTAGAATTACTATTTATTTTTTATTTAAGGGGTGAAACTCTCTATCGCTTACTAGAACTCTCCATTGTGTTGGCTTTTACAGTGTGAATTAACATCTTGCAGCTCACGTGGGAGTCGTCACTTTTTGGATCACGTGAAGCTGTCATTTAAGAAGAGATAATACATTTTTTGCACACCCATTAATTAAATCTTCAATGTAATTAATTATATCTTCAATGTATGTTTGAGATCATGTTTGCATCAGCTTATAAAACGATCTAATGGCATAGTCTTATTCTTTCTGCACAATAAAATATGTAAAGGAAACCTAATGGAATATTAAAAATTATTATTTCATTATGGGAAAATAGTTAATAAAACACAAACATGGAAAATGCTGAACTATTTTCCACAATTCAGCGCTAATAGACAATCTTATGTTACTTTTTACTTCATTACTTCATTTTCTTCTTTCACTCTGATAAATATAAAGTAAAAAAAAACAGGAGCAAAAGTGAGTTTGATTATTTTTTTTTGTTTCCCAATTATATGCCATAAATGTCTAATCAGTCCAAACATAAAGTATCTTTACGACCTCAAGAAAAGACAAACTACAAAAGTAATCAGCATTTTGGCAAATGTAGATTTTTGTAATATTTGAGTAAAATTCAATTTCCCCCACATATATATGCTAATCTCTAGTGTCCATGATCCTTCTACCTACTGTAAATTCTATGGGAGATAGAGAAACATCCCAGTGCACTGCACACAGCGCATGCATCCAAATGATTCAGTTTCTGCTATTGGAAACCACGAGTCACTAAAAAATCCCATTCTCTAGATCAGAAGATCCCAACCTTTTTGATCTTGAGAGCCACATCCAGCTCTGAGAGAGGGTCTCCAGCCACATCCAGCTCTGAGAGAAAGTCATGAGCCACATCCAGCTCTGAGAGAGAGTCGTGAGCCACATCCAGCTCTGAGAGAGGGTCTTGAGCCACATCCAGCTCTGAGAGAGGGTTATGAGCCACATCCAGCTCTGAGAGAGAGTCGTGAGCCACATCCAGCTCTGAGAGAGGGTCTTGAGCCACATCCAGCTCTGAGAGAGGGTCACCAGCCACATCCAACTCAGAGTGAGGGTTGTGAGCCACATCCAGCTCTGGGAGAGGCTCTCCAGCCACATCTAGCTTTGAGAGAGGGTCATGAGCCACATTCAGCTCTGAGAGAGAGTCACCAGCCACATTCAGCTCTGAGAGAGGGTCACCAGCCACATTCAGCTCTGAGAGAGAGTCACGAGCCACATTCAGCTCTGAGAGAGGGTCACCAGCCACATTCAGCTCTGAGAGAGGGTCACCAGCCACATTCAGCTCTGAGAGAGAGTCACCAGCCACATTCAGCTCTGAGAGAGAGTCACCAGCCACATTCAGCTCTGAGAGAGGCACATTTAGCTTTCGCCCCCTAAAATTAGTGACACCTCCCATTACTGGTATCATAACAGCCAAAGCTTGTTTACAGAAATCACACTGAGGCAGTATACCAAGATCCAGGGGTCCGACCTTACCCCCATTCAGATCTGCTTTTCTGTGTGGACCTACTCAGAAAAGTTACCATCTGGAGACCTGCTCTTCTTAGCCTGGCTTCACACTGCAGTTTTTTCACTGATCAGTGTCCATCTGTGTTTGGGTGCCAAAACCAGGAGTGTCTCCAAACCTCAGAACAGGGGTCAATCTTTAAATTATAGTTTTTCTCTGCAAGTTCCTTTCCTGGTTCCTCTCCTGGTTTTGGCACACAAACACTGATGGACACTGATCAGT
The DNA here is from genome assembly GCA_033576535.1 of Allobates femoralis. NCBI lineage: Eukaryota > Metazoa > Chordata > Amphibia > Anura > Aromobatidae > Allobates > Allobates femoralis. The sequence continues at coordinate 57,027,467 of JARQOC010000004.1, read as the reverse complement.
AAAAAACTGCAGTGTGAAGCCAGCCTTAGGGCCACTTTACACACACCAACTTATCTGTCCAACGTCTGACCAACTTACTGGTTGCAGTGAAATCATGGACACATTGCTCCATTTTGTGGCTGTGTACAACATGTAACAATGTGTCCATGATTTCACTGCAACCAGTAAGTTGGTCAGAAGTTGGACAGTTAAGTTGGTGTGTGTAAAGTGGCCCTTAGCTGTTTGATAGACCTAGTGCTAATTCACCAAAATGGAAGACAACTGTGAACCACACAACAAAGGCCTGCGAGCTGTATGTGACTCCCAAACTACAGGTTGTAGACACCTGCTTTAAATCATTGGAGGGGTCACTGGTTGGTTGCTCACGTTGACTGATTTTTCACTTTCACATTTTTTTTTAATATGAGGGAAAAAACTGTGCTTTTAACTAATGTTAAATCCTTAATTTCCAAGATTATCCTTCCGATTAAACTCTAGACAATCCCTTTAATGATCTGTCTTTAAAATCAATTTAAGGGCTCACTCACACTAGCATATAAAATAAATGAGTGCAATGCGAGAGAGTAAAATTGCATTGTGCTTGCAGCAATGTTATTAAATGAGGCAGTGCAGATCAGTGGTGGACAGAAACAGAAAAGGACCCTGTGCAAGAACAATATTTGGTCCCTTTGTCCACCCAATAGCTCATCAAAATGCTCAATTCCACCCGCTTTGGAGGTAGAAATGGACCCCTGTACCTCTTAGGCCCCTGTGGGACTGCACAGGCTGCTCCAATGATATGTCCACCCCTGGTGCAGATAACACTATTTTTTATTCACCTGTACTCGGTGTATTGTAAGGTAAAATTTGCAGATTACTGCATATGAGCCATAAAAGAACCGAGACTCGCCAATCCTAAAAAAACAAACCATCCAAATGACATCCATCCATTTTTTGTGGATACATTAGCATAGGACATCGTAAATGGTCCAATAAATGATTGTAGAATAATAGCTGCAGAGAAGAAAAATGAATTACATATGGATGTCATGTGGATACTAGGAGAGAAAAAGAAAATACAACTCTAAAATTGTTTGTGGCCTGACTCTCAGGACTCCGAGATCAGCACAATAAGGGAACACTTAACACTTTTAATGTTCTACCTAGTGGTATTTAAAGTGAACCTTTCACCAGATTTTGGGGTTTTAAACTAAAAGCAATCCCCTTCAGCACCGCCTATGTTGCATTCTAAGAAGGTGGCTATTATGCCATGACTGGCCTTATACACCAAATAAATAAGCTTTAAAAGCTTCCCGCCCTGTATTATAATTCCCGGTGCAATGGGCTTGATTGAAGCTAAGTCCATCCCACCTCTCCTCGCCATTTGTCCCGCCTCGCTGTCTGTTCCTCCTCTCTTCATCATCCATCTCGCCTCTCCATGACGTCTGTCCTTTCTCTCCTTGTCGTGAGTCCCGCCTCTCCTTCCAGTCCGTCCCACCTCTCCACGCTATCCATCCAACGTCTACTCGCCAGTCGTTCCGCCTGTCCACATCATCCATTTTGCTTCTCCTCCCTGTCCTTCCCATTTCTCCTGCCTGTTGGTCCTGCCTCTAATCACCATCTGTCATGCCTCTCTTCGCCATGTGTCCCGCCTCTACTTGCAGTCCGACCCGCCTCTCCACGCCATCCATCCCGCTTCTACTCGCCAGTCATTCCACGACTCCTCACCATCCATCTTACCTCTTCTCATTGTCCTTCCCATTTCTCCTCCCTATAGGTCCTGCCTCTCATCGCCGTCTGTCCTGCCTCTCCTCGGAATGTGTCCCGAGTCTCCTTGCCATCCGTCTGGCCTCTCCTCGCCGTCTGTCCTGCCTCTTCTCGCCGTCTGTCCCGCGTCTCCTTGCCGTCCGTCGGGCCTCTCCTCGCCGTCTGTCCTGCCTCTCCTTGCTGTCCGTTCCGCCTCTCCTCCCTGTACTTCCCATCTCTCCTCTCCATGCGTCCCACTTCTCCTCACCGTCCATCCCACCTCTCCTCCCCATTTGTCCCACCTCTTCTCTCCGTCAGACAGCCTTTTCTTTGGATTGATATCTGAATCTGAATTCTCCGGATCGCGCAGGCGCACTGTGCATTTGCGCTGAGACATTAGCGGTCCCATATGCCAGACAACATATTCTATAAATTGTGAGAATGGATATTATCCTTTTGTGATTTACTTCCACATTTAAGATTTTAATGCAGTCAAGAATCATACAGTAGTCAGTGACATATATACAGTTAGGGCCAGAAATATTTGGACAGTGACACAAGTTTTGTTATTTTAGCTGTTTACAAAAACATGTTCAGAAATACAATTATATATATAATATGGGCTGAAAGTGCACACTCCCAGCTGCAATATGAGAGTTTCCACATCCGAATCGGAGAAAGGGTTTAGGAATTATAGCTCTGTAATGCATAGCCTCCTCTTTTTCAAGGGACCAAAAGTAATTGGACAATGGACTCTAAGGGCTGCAATTAACTCTGAAGGCGTCTCCCTCGTTAACCTGTAATCAATGAAGTAGTTAAAAGGTCAGGGGTGGATTCCAGGTGTGTGGTTTTGCATTTGGAAGCTGTTGCTGTGACCAGACAACATGCGGTCAAAGGAATTCTCAATTGAGGTGAAGCAGAACATCCTGATGCTGAAAAAAAAGAAAAAATCCATCAGAGAGATAGCAGACATGCTTGGAGTAGCAAAATCAACAGTTGGGTACATTCTGAGAAAAAAGGAATTGACTTGTGAGCTTGGGAACTCTAAAAGGCCTGGGCGTCCACGGATGACAACAGTGGTGGATGATCGCCGCATACTTTATTTGGTGAAGAAGAACCCGTTCACAACATCAACTGAAGTCCAGAACACTCTCAGTGAAGTAGGTGTATCTGTCTCTAAGTCAACAGTAAAGAGAAGACTCCATGACAGTAAATACAAAGGGTTCACATCTAGATGCAAACCATTCATTAATTCCAAAAATAGACAGGCCAGAGTTAAATTTGCTGAAAAACACCTCAAGAAGCCAGCTCAGTTCTGGAAAAGTATTCTATGGACAGATGAGACAAATGTTGTGCCCCTGCGTACAGGTGGCCACAAAGGGTACTGCAGCCAGGCAGGTAGGACACCAGTAAACACTACACCCTCACAGCCCACATCCCCACGCATAGAAGGGGTTACATCCAGCCCTGAGGTTAGATACTATATGAGACCAGATGGGAGGTGGATGAGGAGTGGGTTGGGCACACCAGAGGTCAGGTGACTGACAGTATATAGAGAGGGGGAGGAGTGAAGGAAGTCAGTAGGCCACAGTAGACTGAGCTGTAAAGACCATCAGTAAAGAACAGCAACGACCGACAGAGTAGGCTGAAGCAGCTGAGAAGTAAAGACAGAAAGACAACACACGTCCTGGAAGAGCCTAGCAGAGGAGCGCAGACCCGTACTGAGCCAGTGTGAGCCAGATGGGGGGGAAAGCCCGTCCGAAGCAGAGACCACCAGGAGTGTGAGAGAACAGAGAGGGACGGTGTACCCGTGCCCTAGACAGCAGCTGAAGCAACCTGTTGTAGGTGGAGAAGCCCTCCTAGAATATTGGAAGGAACACAGAGGAAGGAGCCTGGCAGAGCCTCGTGCGAGAGGACTGTTGCAGGCTGGGCTAGAGCAGAGTGTCGGCTCTGAAGGGGACCGACGATTCACCCGGTATCCCCAGATTCACTGACGGGGAGCTTCAGTTTCAAGCTGGAGTTCCTAACCCTAAAGACAGGCAGCTAAGTGACAGATTAGGACTCACAGAAGCCCGAGTCACCGCTATACTGTCGAGTGTCACACAATCCATGAGGAAAGAGAAGTAAAAGCCCGGAAAGGTACACTCAAAGACTGTGTGAGGGGTCACAAGGAGAGAGGAGCCTGGCTGCAGGAGAGAAAGGAACCCGGAAAGGGAGTAGAGAGCAACTGGGGGCTAAAGACTGTGAATAACCTGTAAGCTGACTGAAAGAGCTGAGTAAAGCTTTGGAAACCCTGCATTGTCTCTATTGCCTGCTTCCATCTGCAGACCATTTCTCCCATATAGGCTTACACCAGAAAGACCTCAACCTGCAGAGCCACAGCTCCAACTTGTCAGCAGCAGCCAGGAGGAAAGATCCCTGCAGCCTGCAAAGTAAGTGTGCTCAAACTACACACACAATTGACTTTAACCCTTGCTGCCCCGGGGGATACAGTTCCCCCCACTGGAACTATACCATCTCCGCTGCCCTCACATCACCCCCGGAGGTTCTGCAGCAGCGGCGGCCCTCATTACTGGCCGCACCAAGTGGGTGGCGTCACCCGTGACAATATCCCTTGTAAATACCCCCCTATTATTGTGCTGAGCCAGGGACACGGTCCGGACCAGGCCACCAGTGACATCCCCAGCAGCAGATCGGTCCGGTACCGAGTACCCCACGTCCCTTGGGGCTCCACACAAAGATCAACCTGTACCAGAATGATGGGAAGAAAAAAGTTTGGCGAAGAAAGGGAATGGCACGTGATCCAAGGCACACCACATCCTCTGTAAAACATGGTGGAGGCAACGTGATGGCACGGGCATGCATGGCTTTCAATGGCACTGGGTCACTTGTGTTTATTGATGACATAACAGCAGACAAGAGTAGCCGGATGAATTCTGAAGTGTACCGAGATATACTTTCAGCCCAGATTCAGCCAAATGATGCAAAGTTGATTGGACGGCGCTTCATAGTACAGATGGACAATGACCCCAAGCATACAGCCAAAGCTACCCAGGAGTTCATGAGTGCAAAAAAGTGGAACATTCTGCAATGGCCAAGTCAATCACCAGATCTTAACCCAATTGAGCATGCATTTCACTTGCTGAAATCCAGACTTAAGACGGAAAGACCCACAAACAAGCAAGACCTGAAGGCTGCAGCTGTAAAGGCCTGGCAAAGCATTAAGAAGGAGGAAACCCAGCGTTTGGTGATGTCCATGGGTTCCAGACTTAAGGCAGTGATTGCCTCCAAAGGATTCGCAACAAAATATTGAAAATAAAAAATATTTGTTTGGGTTATGTTTATTTATCCAATTACTTTTGACCTCCTAAAATGTGGAGTGTTTGTAAAGAAATGTGTACAATTCCTACATTTTCTATCAGATATTTTTGTTCAACCCTTCAAATTTAACGTTACAATCTGCACTTGAATTCTGTTGTAGAGGTTTCATTTCAAATCCAATGTGGTGGCATGCAGAGCCCAACTCGCGAAAATTGTGTCACTGTCCAAATATTTCTGGCCCTAACTGTAACTATTAAGATTTCTTGCTAAATAGTTGAATTAATTTTCTATCACACTTCATGCAGTTATTTTTTTACAGCTGTTACTATTGTGATCTGTTGTACCACACTGCCCCCTCCTGGCTTGCTTGATTCAAAGCATCCAAATTTTGGTTCAACCTTGTGATTTTGTGTCCATGTAATACTGTAGCCAGCAGGGCAGTAAAGTTGCCTTGGGGGCCAGAAAAATAGCCCCCTGCCACATATGTAATTTCTTTTTAAATCAATCAGATAGTCCTCTATAGGATATGCATTACTAAAGCATATTATACTGTCATAACTCACATTTCTACAGTTGCTTCTTGTCCACACTGTCAGTGACGCGCCCCAGGGATGTGGGACAGAAGCGGACCTACCGTGGTGCAGCTGGTTCAGCTGCACCAGGGCCCCGACCGGCTAGGGGGCCCCTCAAGCCTGCAGGTGGCCCCCAGCTGACCCCATGTCCCTGTGTCAGAGGAGAGGTGGTTAACTGAGGGAAGCTTCCTGCTTCCCTCGGCTGATCCCGCCCCTCCTCTCCTCTGCCGCCCCGGCTCCCAGGACTGCGCGGTCCGGCGCAGTTAGGAGATCCAGCAGCTATAGGAATTAGGAATCCCCCCCCTCCTTGCCGACATCCACTAGCACCACCCCGCTCCTCGCCTACATCCACTAGCACCCCCCACACCCCCCCTCACCATCAGCTGCTGCACCAGGGCCCTCTTGGCACAAGGTCCGCCACTGCCGTGGGATACTCGGAACCGGGCTATTCAGCACGTCTGGGGAGTCACGGGGTCGAGACCCGGCTTCCGTGACCCTGGGTTCAGTGTAAAAGGTTTTATATAGCAGGATAACGATTCTCCCCAGTGATAGTTATCACCTCACTAAGAGAGACAGTTTTCTCATATGACTTATTCAAAAAAGGAGTGTTAAGAGGTTAAAACTTAACGTTTAATGATTTATTCTAAAAGACTAGATTGTCTCACAAACTATACACATAAATTATAACAGTGCCCAGGTGTCACACTATTAAAAAAGCTCCGTTATCCTACTGGGAGCTCCCTTTTATTCAAAGGTGTTATCTGTAGAGCTCAAGCCGCCCTTCATCATAGTTCACCTTCAAACCTTTATGCTAGTTACACATATGTTGGTGTTATCTCCTACACCCCACAATAACTTGCATACATCCCCGCATATGAAAATCAGATAAAGCCCACTTCCCCTGTATATAGGAAAGGTCTCACCGGCTTCTTTTCATCAGGGCGGGTATCACTTAGAGTTACTTCATTTCAGGAGGTCCTTCTGCCAGTGACAGCCTGATTTAGAACTCTCAAAGTAGTTTAAATGTCACCACCATGTTCCACTCCCTACGCGTTTCGGATTTTCAATCCTCATCAGGGGATGTGTGGCTTGGTTTTTAGTGGGGTCCTAGAGACAGGTGCCCCTTGTGATGGTGTATGTCTCTGTAAGCAAGACATTAGATGTTATTCCCTCTTAGTTATGCCCTCTGGTGCAAAGCACCATAACCTACATATATAGTATCAGTCCCCCTTGGGTGCTACAGCCCCCTGGGTACTTACCCAGCATAGCTCGGTGGTCTGAATGTGGAGGACGCCGCCGCGGCCATTCCACAGCTTTTATAGCCGTATTTCGCGGCCGTCCGGCGTCCCCCGCGCGGGGGACGCCGGACGGCCGCGAAATACGGCTATAAAAGCTGGGAAGTGGGCTTTATTTGATTTTCATATGCGGGGATGTATGCAAGTTATTGTGGGGTGTAGGAGATAACACCAACATATATGTAACTAGCATAAAGGTTTGAAGGTGAACTATGATGAAGGGCGGCTTGAGCTCTACAGATAACACCTTTGAATAAAAGGGAGCTCCCAGTAGGATAACGGAGCTTTTTTAATAGTGTGACACCTGGGCACTGTTATAATTTATGTGTATAGTTTGTGAGACAATCTAGTCTTTTAGAATAAATCATTAAACGTTAAGTTTTAACCTCTTAACACTCCTTTTTTGAATAATTCAGTGTAAAAGGGAGTTCTTGGCTAGTATAGGGAAAGTTTTTCGTGACGCCACTTGTGAGTTGCGGCTATGAGGAGCCGCCGCCGCTGCTGCAGGACCTCTGGGGATGGTCGATAGGCAGCTGGGATGTAGTGGCTCCCCACAAGAGGAGCGGATCCCCAGGGCAGCGGGTGTAGAGATTAATAGTCTCTGGCAGGCAGGGATTATTTTAGGCCTCGTTACCTCCGTTCAGTGGCCTTCACAGGCTGTCGCCGCAGGAATAGCAGTCTCACACCGTTCTGCAATTCTGTTCCCGGTTTTACCCGCAGCAAGCTTCAAGGACAACAGATCATCGATGTTCACACTCTTGGATAAGCTCCGGTCTTTGCAGTCTTTGGTAGATCAGGGATGGAGGTACTGTATGATATACGGATGAGCAAGTAGTGAAATATTCGGACTCGCTATACTCATAACGAGTAGCTCCTAATACTCGGGTACTCGTTACGAGTATCAAGTCCAATGTAAGTTAATGGGAAATGTGAGTACTTTTGCAGTGTATCTATATACACTGCGAAAGTGAAATAAAAGTTAATAAAAGTTGTTAAAAACAAAAAAAATAACATACTCACCTATCCGACGGCTGTTCCAGGACCCGAAAAGAACACATCGATGGCCTGCCAGGACATCACACACCACTTGATTACTACCGGCCATCTAATTAGCCATCAGACTTAAGGTCCTGGCAGGCCATCGATGTGTTCTTTTCGGGTCCTGGAACAGCCGTCGGATAGGTGAGTATGTTACTTTTTTGTTTTTATCACCTTTTATTAACTTTTATCTCACTTTCGCAGTGTATATAGATACACTGCGAAAGTGAATGTACTACTCACTACTTCTAACGAGTAATCACAAGGACCATTGTGGAGTAGCGAGTAGCCCGAATACCATACTATTCGGCGAGTACTGAATAGTTACGAGTATACTTGCTCATCCCTAGTATGAGATCCTCAGTGGTGTGCAGGGCCAGCGTCAGCACCTGGCGTACCCGGGCAAGTGTCGGGCCCTGAGCAGCTGGGATGGCCCACTGGCCATCAGGCAACCCTGATGGTCAGGGACCCATCAGGGACAGGGAGCCCAGACAAGGAAGGGCCTATCTAGGACACTCAGCCAGCAGCTAAATGCTCCTGCAGAGCTGCCAGTGCACATGGCTAATTTGCATGCAGACTGATGAGTCATCATCCTGCAACCTCATCACTTTGGTGCAGCCATGCAGGCAAGGATCATGGATTGGAGCCTGCTGCAAGGATGTGGCAGGGACAGCAGCTTAGAAGGACAGGGGCTTTGGGGGAGCGGAGGGAAGATGAGCATAATCTTTTTTTTGTTTAACTGTGTGCAGCATGATGGGGGATTATAGAGGTTGCCACTGTGCTGCATGGAGGTTGTGCTGGACTATGGAGGCTGCTGCTGGGCCATAGAGGCTGCAGCTCGGTCATAGAGGCTGCAGCTGGGTTATGGAGGCTGTGCTATGGAGGCTGCTGCTGGGTTATGGAAGCTGTGCTATGGAGGCTGCTGCTGGGTTATATGGAGGCTACAGCAGGGCTATAGAGGCTGTGCTATGGAGCTTGCTGCTGGGTTATGGAGGCTCTGTTATGGAGGCTGCTGCTGAGTTATGAAGGCTGTGCTGTGGAGGCTGCTGCTGGCTTTTGGAGCCTGTGCTATGGAGGCTGCTGCTGGGCTATGGAGACTGTGCTATGGAGGCTACTGCAGAGCTCTGGAGGCTGCTGCTGGGTTATGGAGGCTGTGTTATGAAAACTGCTGGGGGGTTATGGAGGCTGTGCTATGGAGGCTTCTGCTGGGTTATGGGGCTGTGCTATGGAGGCTACTGCTGGGCTATGGAGGCTGTGCTATGGAGGTTACTGCAGGGCTATGGAGGCTAGGCTATGGAGGCTACTGCAGGGCTATAGAGGCTGTGCTATGTATCTTGCTTCTAGGTTATGGAGGCTGCTGCTGGGTTATGGACGCGGCTGTGCTATGGAGGCTGCTGCTGGATTATGGAGGCTACTGCAAGGCAATGGAGGCTGCTGCTGGGTTGTGGAGGCTGTGCTATGGAGGCTGCTGCAGGGCTATGGAGGTTGCTGCAGGGCTAGGAAAGCTAGCTTATGAAGGCTGCTGCTGGGCTACAGAGGCTGTGCTATGGCTGTATGGAGGTTGCTGCTGAGGTATATGGAGGCTGCTACTGGGCTATAGAGGCTGCTGAGCTATGGAGGTTGTGCTATGGATACTACTGTTTGGCCATAGAGGCTGCAGCTGGGTTATGGAGGCTGTGTTATGGAGGCTGCTTCTGGGTTATGGAGGCTGTGCTATGGAGGCTGCTGCTGAGTTATGGAGGCTGTACTATGGAGGCTGCTGCTGGGTTATGGAGGCTACTGCAAAGCAATGGAGGCTGCTGCTTGGTTATGGAGGCTGTGCTATGGAGGCTGTTGATGGGTTATGGATGCTACTGCAGCGCTATGGAGGCTGTGCTGGGGAGGCTGCTGCTTGGCCATAGAGGCAGCAGCTGAGTTATGGAGGCTGTGCTATGGAGGCTTCTGCTGGGTTATGGAGGCTGTACTATGGAGGCTGTTGCTGGGTTATGGAGGCTGTACTATGGAGGCTGTTGCTGGGTTATGGAGGCTGTGCTATGGAGGCTACTGCTGGGATATGGAGGCTGTGCTATGGAGGCTACTGCATGGCTATGAAGGCTGTTCTATGGAGGCTACTGCAGGGCTATGGAGGTTGCTGCAGGGCTAGGAAGGCTAGGTTATGAAGGCTGCTGCTGAGCTACAGAGGCTGTACTATGGCTGTATGGAGGTTGCTGCTGGGGTATATGGAGGCTGCTACTGGGCTATAGAGGCTGCTGAGCTATGGAGGCTGTGCTATGGAGGCTGCTGCTGGGCGATGAATGGTGCAACAGGGCTATGGAGGCTGTGCTGTGGACACTACTGTTTGGCCATAGAGGCTGCAGCTGGGTTATGGAGGCTGCTGCTGAGTTATGGAGGCTGTACTATGGAGGATGCTCCTGAGCTATGGACACTTGCTGGGCTGCCACAACATTCAAATAATATATACAGCCCAACACAACCTCCAAATAATATACAGTTGTGGCCAAAAGTATTGACACCCCTGCAATTCTGTCAGATAATACTCAGTTTCTTCCTGAGAATGATTGCAATCACAAATTCTTTGGTATTATTTTCATTTAATTTGTCTTCAATGAAAAAACACAAAAGAGAATAGAGCAAAAAGCAAAACCTTGATCATTTCCCACAAAACTCCAAAAATGGACCAGACAAAAGTATTGGTACCGTCAGCCTAATGCTTAGTTACACAACCTTTAGCCAAAATAACTGCGATCAACCGCTTCCGGTAACCATCAATGAGTTTCTTACAATGCTCTGCTGGAATTTTAGACCATTCTTCTTTGACAAACTGCTCCAGGTCCCTGATATTTGAAGGGTGCCTTCTCCAAACTGCTATTTTTAGATCTCTCCACAAGTGTTCTATGTGATTCAGGTCTGGACTCATTGCTGGCCACCTTAGAAGTCTCCAGTGCTTTCTCTCAAACCATTTTCTAGTGCTTTTTAAAGTGTGTTTTGGGTCATTGTCCTGCTGGAAGACCCATGACCTCTGAGGGAGACCCAACTTTCTCACACTGGGCCCTACATTATGCTGCAAAATTTGTTGGTAGTCTTCAGACTTCATAATGCCATGCACACGGTCAAACAGTTCAGTGCCAGAGGCAGCAAAGCAACCCCAAAACATCAGGGAACCTCCGCCATGTTTGACTGTAGGGACTGTGTTCTTTTCTTTGAATGCCTCTTTTTTTCTTCTGTAAACTCTATGTTGATGCCTTTGCCCAAAAAGCTCTACTTTTGTCTCATCTGACCAGAGAACATTCTTCCAAAACGTTTTAGGCTTTCTCAGGTAAGTTTTGGCAAACTCCAGCCTGGCTTTTTTATGTCTCAGGGTAAGAAGTGGGGTCTTCCTGGGTCTCCTACCATACAGTCCCTATTCATTCAGACGCCGACGGGTAGTACGGGTTGACACTGTTGTACCCTCGGACTGCAGGGCAGCTTAAACTTGATTGGATTTTAGTCGAGGTTCTTTATCCACCATCCGCACAATCTTGCGTTGAAATCTCTCGTCAATTTTTCTTTTCCGTCCACATCTAGGGAGGTTAGCCACAGTGCCATGAGCTTTAAACTTCTTGATGACACTGCGCACGGTAGACACAGGAACATTCAGGTCTTTGGAGATGGACTTGTAGCCTTGAAATTGCTCATGTTTCCTCACAATTTGGTTTTTCAAGTCCTCAGACAGTTCTTTGGTCTTCTTTCTTTTCTCCATGCTCAATGTGGTACACACAAGGACACAGGACAGAAACCACACCCGTTGAACCGGTAAGCGTTCTGGTAGAGCTGGTGAAGAAGTTCTCTCTGTCACTCCCATTTCCTGTGGGCTTTTGTAGTCCAATCGTGGGAAAAGTCTTTGGGGTCCGCCCCCATGGTTGATTCGAGCAATCAGGGCGGACAGAGAGTTTGGCGCCTTTTGTCTTTAGCCCTCCCACGATGAGGGGGGGGTTGACTCACTCCTGGGCTTACACGTGGCGGATTCTTGTGGCGGGAATGCCATCTTGGGCGCCATCTTGGCCCAATGGTGAAAAGGCGGGAAAGTTCTTTTAGGGACGAACAAAGTCCAAATTGTAGACAATAAAGTCCATTTTAAGCACATTATACCCGTTGGGTAACGGGCCTGCTCGTATCCTGTTCGTGACGCCATTTTCTGACTCACCGTGGCCGGGACTCCGGTTTAAACAGGCGATGCTTCCTTCCTCCTTGTCACGGGTGGACCGCGCCTGCCGGTAGTGGGGCCCGGTGTAGTGCAGATCAAAAGTGAAGACGTCTTGGTGGAACAGATTAAAGGGGTTTTAATTTATTAGTGACACCACCTATGAGTAGATTCGGTTAGGACTACCGACGCTGCGAAACCTCCGGGGGATGGACAGCAGCAAGATGTTACGCTCCCCACAGGCTGAGCGGTGATCCCCGGAGGCTGGAGCTGCTCAAGATGTTGTGCGGCAGCTGCGGTTACCTTGTTGTGCGGACGGATAGTTCATAAGGAAGCACAGACACATAAAGTCTCTATAACGGGTCTTTACTGTAACCAGTATGCAGTACATGGTATACAGTGGTTACAGGTAGTGGACCGGGTGGACTTCAGCAGTGATAGTGTCCCTCAGAGATCTGCAAGTGTTCCTCCATTCTAGCTAATTGGTTGCCAGTGTCGCCCAGGAATACCAGGTCGGGTACGGGGAGGCTGCTTCAATGCCCTATCCATGATGTACGTTCTGGATGTTTTGGGGAGCCTTGGATCCCTCGGTGGGTACACCGCTGGTTAGACGACTGGAAGTTGGCTGGTGGTGGGGTGCTCCTGTGAAGCTGCTCCTCCACGCTTCTGGTTCGCGTAGCAGAGGTGAACTACTGCCAGCTTCGGTACCAGTGAACCGGCTGTGAGTTGTGGGCACGGGAGTCTTTTGGAGACCCGTGTAGATAACGCCCAATCCCGGTTAGTAAGGCCTCAGGTGCTGACACCCGACCGGTGACGGCCCAGGGGCCCGCACGGGGTGCGGAGCCCCCGCTCCTCTCCAAGCTCTGTGTTTTAGGCTCTGCTCTAGATTCCAGGCTCTTCTGTTCTGGTCTAGACTATTGTGTGTTCTCCTACACTTCCCTAACACTCCACCCACCAGGACCTAGGATTGGCCCTCTGTTCTAGGTGATGCATGTTGGGTTGGATCTCAAAGTTAACTATATCATTGCTGAGTCAGAGAATATTGCGGCTGCAATACTCCCTTGTGACGCACTTGTTGCGGGGCGCCACAATTCCTCCATTTTCAGCTGGAACGGGCAGTCATGTGACCACTAATGTATGATTTGCAAGGTATATGCATAACCATAATGCATGATCCAGTCCACCCCAAAGGAGCTAATCTTTTCATACTGATTCCACTTGTCGATCTACTGGACTAAACATTCAAAAAATAACTTGATATATTTTAGCCAACCAGTTTAGTACCCATTTGTGGCTGTAATTATCAGGCTAAGTGTCTCCCTGTAACAACTTATGCTCTGTGCTATTTTAGAATAAAGTTGCATTTTGTTTGAACCCTACCAAATACTCCAAAAGTTCCGCTCCAGCATTGTATTTTTTATTTTGTCAGTGTTGGAGTGGTGCTTTTAATGTATGTCCCCTTGCCCTATGTCTTATACTCATGTGGCGCCCCTGCGGGTATTAGCCACAGTGTAAGATCATAATAGTTGCACTCACATAGAAAGCCAAGCCACTGCACTACCACCTTTGGCCAGTAGGGGGAGCTCCAGAGACACCAGAGATTTCCCTAGAGATAAAACACTGGTCTGAGGTAGATTTTGAGACAGTTGGAGCCAGGAGCTCAGAGTGACAGGAGCTGCATTGAGTTCCTGAGGACTGACTGACAATTTCCAGGGCCAAGCCATCGGTCTGAGGAGGAGAAAACTGATAAGAGGAACACTTTCAGAATCGGGTAGCATAATTATCTACCCTAGATAAAAAGCGCAGATACGGATACCGGATCCGTGGCTGCATTAGTTATATACAATACAGCAACCGGAAAAACGTGAGGTAACAACAAGCTTCACAGGGCCAGACACAGCAACATACTAAGAGTTCAGCAGTACTCCCCGAGGGGGTAAGCAGAGAGAGACAAAGGACTCAAGTTGCCTGTTGAGTGGGACCCAGAGAGGACAGATTTGGGCCGGCAGCGAGTTCACACACGGCAGCAGGGCCACATAGACAGCGCAAGCAGGAGGTAAAGGACCCGGTGGGGTCTGAGCAACTGAACCCCTATTGCAGACTCCGGAGACGGGACTTGTTGTATTATAGTTTGGTTGAAAGTAAACCAGTTAAACCTCATCTGTGCCTCAGCCTCTGATTTAACAGCTACCATCTATCCAGGATTGGGACCATCACCGCTGAGAGAATTTGCTGTGAATCAAGTAAGTGTCTGTGCCCTTAAAATCTCCTCACCTGACTTCCATCTTCATCCATCATTAACTTTAACATCACCTGTCCAGGGGACCCTACAGCCCTACCCGGAAAAGGGCTATACCATCTCAGCTGTCTCTCACCATCATCCCCTGGCCAGTACAAGGCAGCGGTGGCCATATATAGCCACATTATTCCGGGTGGCGTCACGACAATAACATCTACAAACTTTATAAACTATATAAACTTCTAAATCCCCTGTAAATACCCCCTTTTAGGAGTGTGCCAGCCTGGGGCCACGGCCTGGGTCCAGCCACCAGTGACTCCCCCAAGGAAAGGGACCCTGCGCCGGGTATCCCGGTCCCCTAAGCTGGGCGGCACACTCACCTGCTACCATCTTCATCTTCTATCACCACCACTCCGGGCAGTCTTCTGTGATTTGTGACCTGCCAGCAGCTCCAGTGTTTCATATAGGTCACAACTCAATACATCTCTATGAGGGCCTCATTCTAGCCTGTTCTGGCTCTCATAGACATGCATTGGGAGATTGTGACGTAACTTCTGACTTCCAACTAGTCAGAATGGCCCAAGATGGTGCCGCAGGCCTGGAGCAGGATGAAAACGTACGAGGGAGAGAATAGGGGTATAGCCACATTGGCGTCAAACTCGCGCAAGTGAAATGCGAGAAAATCTCGCATTGTACTCGGACCAATATTAAACAATCAGACAGGACATATAGGTAACGCTTTCCTCCACTGAACTCAGACTGCCTGCAAAATCACAGCATGCTGTGATTGCACGCCTATATCGCAGGAGACTTGCCATTGTAAAGTCAATGAGTGCAATAATCGCGTTGCACTCGTGTGACTGTCATGCATCAAGATCACTCCAATTACGCATACGCCAGTGTGCCTCTATCTAAGGCAGCAGTCAGGGGGCTTAGATTTAATACCACTCCGGCACTGAAGTAAAACAAAACACTGGAGTGATCCTTTAAGGCCACACACACTACATTGGCCTCCTTTATAAGAAGATAGAAGGGATCACTCACTCCCACTTTATTGTTTAGCGTTAACATTACAGTTATTTGTTGCAGCCCCGCGGTCAGTCGGGAGTCAGGCTCTCACCAGTATTTATGGATAGACTATTCTAAGGATCGCCCATCAGTTTCCTTAATATTGCCATATCTGAATACTGTACAAATAAACTACCTAATACATTGGCACTACTCTAGGCAGAGCCGTAACTTGAACATCTCTGCCCTTTATCTAAAATCTTTACAAACCTTCACCTACGATGTGTTTGTGGCGCCCCACCGAATAAGCCGCCACCACAGGTACTGCATTCCCGTGGTTAGGGAGTGTAGTGCCCCTGTTCTCCATGTGCTGGGATGGTGCAGTTGAGCCCAAAAAACACAAACAGACACACAAGCACAACCCGTAGGTCCTGGGATGGTGGGTGGACCCTAAGGGAGGACCTAGGTTCATACAAGAGGACAGGGAAGTGTCAGAGTAGAGAGTCAGAGAAAGGAGACCGGAGGAGTAACACCAGCTGACAAGGAGTAGTAGTCGGGAGTGTAGAGGCGGTGTGGTGCTGACTCCCATGGGCTGGAGTCTCTCCACCACGCTCGCCCACAGGAGGGAGAGAACAGACCGGCAGAGAAAGAGAAGAAGGGGTGTGGAAGAGACAGTGATTCATCATACTCCTGAATCTGACGAGACAGAGGGGTTGGTGGACGACACAGGGACCTGGCCCTGAACACGGTGCGAATACTTTATATCCGAGCCGTAAACCCAGAGGCCCCAGACTTCTAACGGGAGCTGTGGCCGAACACCCGACACATCTTGGGGAAGATAGCCAAACTAGGGAGCAGTGCCCGGGAGAGGAAACTAATGGCGATTGGGACACAAATAAGCACCCATGGCCACCGGTACTTGAGCTCTGTGCTGCGGAGAGTGCTAAGAGCCTGGGGAGCAGAGCGACGACCCACTCGCCTCTGAAGAGAACTACTCCTTATAGCACCGAGGCTTGACTGCACTAACCCAACTTTGGAGAAAGAGCTGTACCGAAGACTGGAAGGGAGCATCCCCGGCGGCCATGTTTAACACCTGAGTAAAAGTAATGGAGCTGCAGCTGTGGTGTGTGAGGCTTTTCTTAGCGGCAACCATCGGCCGCAGAGGCCGCCCGGAACACCGAGGGTATTGTTGACTAAGTGAACATCTGCCAAGGTACGAGCCGGGAGGACCACTCCACTGCCCTGGGGACTGCGCGCCACCTGCGGGGAGTGAAGCCATCCAAGCTGCCGGTCACCGTCCCCAGAAGTTCTGAAGCAGCGGTGGCCGCTTTGGTCACATACCACAGGTGGCGTCACGAATACCCCTATTCCCTCAGACTTTCCGTGTCATCTCCCTGTTTATCTAAAATGACACTGCCAGGGTCACGGGACCAGGTCTCGACCCCTGTCAGTCCCCTTGAAAAGAAACATAGAGAGGTGAAGTAAAACAACGAGTAACTGCCCGGCTCCCGAGTGGGCATGCCATGTTTTTAATAATACTTACATCTTCTTACGTGACACAAATAACTTAGGACCCCCTTAGGGACCAGGGGCTACCCCCCTACCGATCTATAAGTATGCCTGGGACTGCAAAAGTGAGTCCACTGAAGCACGGCAAGTCAGCACCTAATATTTGCCATTCATTGTCTGGAGCTAGTACTGCCATTTAAAACTTCTACAGTACCTTAGATGTGATTCTCTATTAGTGTCCTTTGCTCTGGTCACTGCATTATGTTCAGCCCTGGCTAAGTTTAAAGAGAATCCATCAGCAGGTTTTTGCAATTTCATCTGAGATCATCATAATTATAGGCAAAGACACCTTCATTCTAAGATATATGACTTAGTTTACTGGGTGAAGCAATAGTAACTTAATCAGAGTTTTTTGCTTTAGCCATGCAGCAGAGTTGAAAAGCAGCCCCTACTCACAGGAGACTATGTACAATGTCTATAGACAGTGAGCTGCTAATCGCAGTAGGGGGCGTCCTGCGACTTGTCTGGTGTAATTTCTGCAGTTTATGAGCTGCTAGGGAGTCCGCTCTCTACAACACATCGCAGCTGAGGGGCTGAATAGCTCGTGTTATATGAGGGACTCCAACACCTCTATTTTATTAATCACCCAAAGGGATCTCATTTGTTTCCAATTTGGAGAAGAAAACGCCAGTACAGTGTGAACTCTCAGTACTCTTCTGCCATCTAGTGGCCAGTTGTTTTATTTCCGTCTTCAATCATTGATGCTATACTGCCTGCTGTAATTAAACACGGACTTGACAATTGAGGGAGGATTCTCCGGTCGTTAATTGACCATCACATAATACGAACCACTCTTTACGATTAAATAAACACACCACACTGCCAGTGACTTGGTTTAAACAAATTGGCTACAGCAGCCTTTATTGCCAATTGTTTTACAATCTAAACAGAAATTAAATGGGTACGCCGTCCAACGGGCGTCCCAACATAAACAACAGGCACCCTCAAATCACCCATGGATAGGCCCGATGCAGAAGCCTCTAAACCTTGTCTCTGGCCGCAAAACACCGATCCCAGGGACGAGGTATTGGTTACCTAGAACCAATACCCCAACCTTGCAAAACCCCGTGCCTGCAAGATACCTTTAACCTGAGCCACTCTACCTTTCAATTGGCTCAGCTCCCCATTCCAAAAGTAGATCCCCTGTATTTGGGCCAGACCTACCCCCGCCACAGGACAGGTCAAGTGACTCCTTACTTGGCCTGGACCCGCCACACACCAAGCGCTCGCTCAGCACCCTCTCTCAAGCCCAACATCCACATATCCATACCTATATCCGTCCAGTGTACCAAATCAACCTTCAAATATTCCCTTGAAGCAGACTCCAACTCCTTGTGACGCACCACAATCCCACCATTACGGGCTACAAAAGCGGCCACCGCCTTGTTCACCTTGACCCTTGCTTTGTTTATCTTATCTACCGACCTCCCAAACCTCCATCTTTCCCTTGCAACCATGTCCGACCATACCACAATCAAACCCGGGTGGGAACACCACAAATGCAACAAGTCACACTTCATATCTATTATCAATTCCCGAGACGCACACACCTCCAAATCATTCCCTCCAACATGCACCACCAACACATCCGGGGGGCGATTCACACTACAAAAATATTCAAACTCAGGCAACACCCTACCCCACTGCATACCCTGTAAACCCAACCACTTAACCATCGCTAACACTCTATCAAGTCCTAACTGACGACCGTCTGGGCGAACATCTGCTCGACGGGCCCCCCAAAAGACATAACAATGTCCAAGAATCCAGATCAATCAGGGGCCTGTACAAACAAAACAAAATGAAAATACAACTATAGTCAACAGTCAATACTAAACGATTACCGAAAAAACCTTAGCCCCTCCCAGTAGCCTGGGCCGTACCCCCTCCAGCCGCTACCTGGAAAGCAAATGAGGACGCACATATAAACGAAAACGAGACGATTCCCAGTGACCAATGCGTCGCACCACATCATCCTCCAATCCCCAACGCAACGCCTTCGTGGCTGCCCCAATCCTAAACAAATGCGTGCCATACTCCTCCGGCTGCTCACCCAGTCTCAACAAGCATTCCCGCAAAACTGCCCGAAACTGAAACCTGGGCAAAAATGAACCATCCAAATGCCGTAAAAAAGGTCCTGGATATCCGCCCCGCAGTAGCAGAAAACGCCGTACCACACTCACCGGACACAATCGACTTCCAGCTAGAGCGTACACCACCACCAACCTTCCTCTGCCCACTTGGTCAGTTTTTGAGCACCGTAGCCAACATTCTACCCTGTCGCTCAAAACAACCACATCGCTCAGGACCAAACTCCCGCCCTGCTCCTAGAAAGGCTCACCAATTCCCCGAGCCTAAATGCCCCAAAGAAAGCCAACACAAAAGCCGTTGAGAATAAAACATTCTCGCATTCAGATGTGCAAACCAATTCCAAACTCGCCACCAACCTCTCCAATACATCCAAGGAAACCGGACGACGTCCGTCCCTTTTGTTAACCCCTTTTCAGAATCCTTTTAATGCCTGCCGAACCCTGAAGTCCTTCGTCACATCCTGCCTGCCCAACAGCCGAAACCAAAATGCAATCGCCGCAACGCTCTGTGCCACTGCTGAACCAGACCTCCCGAAAACAAAATCATTCCCTATAAACGTCAACACCCTTTGTGCATCATTCACACCGCCATCCATGCCCAGCTCACGCTCAAATGCTTCCCATTCCTGCCATACTGTCCCGTATCGGTACCAAGTAGCCTCAGTCACCGACCTGCGGATCAAATTACCCATGATTACATTACCAGGCTCCACAAGCCATCCGGACACTGCAGACTCGCCTCGTCTGCCCAAGGCACCAACTCCCGAAACCTGCGAAACTGAAACCGAGAAAGTGCATCAGCCACAGAATTAAAAAACACCCGGAACATGTTTCGCCACAATCTGAATATTCCACTGCAGGCATCTCAACACCAGATGCCGCAGATAAGGCACCACCGGTGGCGACTTAGCAGACAATGCATTGTTCGCGTATACCACCGCGATATTGTCGCAATGAAAACAGACTTTTCTGCCTGCAAAATCCTGCCCCCACAATTCCATAGCCATTACAATGGGAAAAATCTCCAACAACGCAAGGTTCCGCACAAAACCTCTTTTCTGCCACAGCTCTGGCCATCCACACGCGCACCAATGGCCCTTGAAAAAGGCACCAAAGCCCAAAGAACCCGACGCATCCGTGAACAACTGCAGCACCTTGTTTTGCACCACATCCTTAAGCCATAAGGTGCGCCCATTGTATTCCCGCAAAAAGACATCCCACACTCGTAGATCCTCCTTAATGTCCTTTGTGACCCGAACAAAATGCATCGAGCACGTTTTGCCCGCCATAGCCAATGCCAACCGCCTCGCAAAAACCCTACCCATTGGCATAATCCGACATGCAAAATTAAGTTTGCCTAACAAGGATTGCACCGCCTTAAGCTGAACCTTTTTTGCCTTACACATGTCCGCGACCGAACGCCTCAAATCTACAATCTTATCAACAGGAAGCAGACATTCATGAGCCACCGAATCAATCTCAATCCCTAAAAAGCGCATCACCGTTGCCGGTCCCTCCGTTTTGTCCGGAGCCAACGACCCTCAACCTCCAGGTCAAACAACAATCCAGCACAAACCGGGGAACCCGCCGGCCCCACACAGAAAAAATCATCCAAATAATGGATAATCGAATCCATACCCGAAACATCCCTTACCACCCATTCAACAAACGAACTAAACGCCTCAAAATAGGAACACGAAATTGAACACCCCATTGGCAAACAACAGTCAACATAAAAACATTAATCCCACATACAGCCCAATAAATGCTGACTCCCCGGATGTACGGGCAATAACCAAAACGCCGCCTCCACATCCGACTTTGCCATCAACGCCCCCGGTCCTGCCTTCCTCACCAACTCCACATCCCTGTCAAATGAAACATAACAAACTGCTGCCAATTCAGGCACGATGCCATCATTAACCGATGACCCAGCCGGGTACGACAAATGATGGATCAACCGAAACTTGTTCGGCTCCTTCTTTGGAACCACGCCCATACCCGTAAATTCAGACAAGGAGGGGTCAAAAAATTACCCGCCATCCTTCCCAACTCAACCTCCTTCCTCAACTTCTCCGCAACAACACCCGAATGAGCCTTTGCCGAACGCAAGTTCCCTGGCTAAAACGAACTCCCCCACCGCGTCAGATGGAATAACGAACCCAAACAAAAAACCAGAACGTAACAGTGCAGCAGCGTCAACATCAGGGTACCTATTTAAGAATGGCTCCATCACCTCTACTCTCACCGGGGTCCTCCCTTTTACCAGCACCGTCTCCACCCCTACCTTTGCCTTTCTTGAAACAACGGGCGAAACTATGCCCACCTCCACAGCCTGAACATTCGTGTTTGTAGCGACAGTTTGCCCCAAACTTACACTGTCCATCATTAAATTGCCAACAACACCCCTTCCTAAAACTGGCCGGGGAACCTGATCCTGCTCCCGATCCCCTGCCCCCCCCCCCCCCGAAAGGGCTGCCCCGGAGCCACCATTAAGCGTAACCACAAGGAAATGTCCTTGTTAGCCCAACGCATATCCGAACGCAGAGCTTTCCATTGCCTGAACTGCTCGTCATAGCGCAGCCAAGCCAGAACCCCATACACTCTATAAGCCTCCCCGATAGAATCCAGATAACCAAACAGAGCGGAACAATGTTCCGGCTCCTTCTCATCTACGACGCTTGCCAAAATAACAAAGGCCTGCAACCAGTTTGCGAACATATGCGGAATAAGATGATACTGCAGCTTCTTCTCATCCTCCTCTTTTTTGGCGTCACAAGGCCGAACCTTGTTTAAATTGAACTTCTCCAACGGGAGCAGCGAAAATATCTCAACATACTCCCCCTTCCAAATCTTCTCCCTGACTTCCTTCTTCAAATGCACCCCCAAAGGGCTCTCAAAACAAACATAAACCTTGCTCTTAGCCCTATCATCCAGCCTAACTACCTTCTCCTCTTTCTCCTTCTCTGCCCCAGCAGTCTAAACTGCCGTGTCTGGCACCATTGACGCCTGCCCTTCAATACCCCGCTGTAACGCTGCCTCACCACTTGTACTAGGCACAACCCCAGCTGAACTGACCCAAGCTCCCATCGGAGACCCCGAACCACAACCTGAGCCCCCTTGAGCTAACAGACTCTGCAATAAACCCAACAACTGACCTATTACATCCCCGCTGACGTTAACCCCCGATGCCAATCCCCCCGCTAGAACTGGCCGCCCCCGATCCCGACACAGACGCGACATTACAATCATTGTTCTCACCAGGCTGCCGCGGAGCAGCCGCAACGCAGTCCTCCTCCGGCTGATCCTCCAAAAACGAGCCCTCCGACACTTCTCCTTCTTCCGCGCTGATCTCGCTGTCCGTGCCCACCAGGGTTGCTGCGTCCGAACCTTGCCCACCACTGCCACCCGCTCTGGCCTCTGTGGCTGCAGCAGCACCCCTGACCACTTGTGTTGCTTCTTCCTGGTGGATCGCTCCTGTGATCTCCGATCATCCCCGTCCGCCAAACCCCCCGTGGTCTCTTCTGACCAGTGGTTCCTCCATCCTTAAGCCCACCCTGCTGTCTGCAGGCGGGCTGCTCTCTGGTCCATCCCGCCAGGATCCCCCTCCTGCTACACAGGGAAGATCCGTTACAGCCCCCGGGCCCTGCATCAGTAGATGCCTGCTGGGTGCGAACCCCACGGGTTCTGGAGGCCACCGCTGCTGCTCCGGACCGGAGCCGTCCACTCCTATGCCCCGGGGACTCACTAGCGTCGTGCCCTCCGCCAGCCACCGCATGTGACTGGCCCAGCTGACAAGCCCCGGTGCACACTCCGGCCCCCTCAGCGGGCGTGGTAGGCGCTTCCCGCCTGGAAGGCCGCTCCGCCCCCCACCAACTGCGAGAGGCCCCCTCTGTGTCCGCCGGCCGCCCGACGCTCTCCCCACCCAGATCCTGGCTGGGAGCCGCCGCCATTACCGATCTCTGGGTCTCAGGCCACCGACGGGAAGTAGGTCGCAATCCGGGCCCACCCACTTCCGGTCCAGCGCCGCTGCGTCGTAGATTCCTCGCACCGGCCGGAGAGGGCCCCAAGCTGGACGGGCATCCTCCCCGCCATTGAGGGTCCCCACCGGGGCTCCAAAAAAAGGGCCCGTCTCGCACTCCCCACGTCCAGGGAATATTGCTCTGGTGGCCTGGACCGGTGGCCACGTGGAGCCGGAGCGGAGGGGGCCGGTGCTGATGGAGAAACGCAGGCAGCCTGTACATAGGCCTGCACTGCCTGTGCCCCATGCACCGCTGCTGCTGCCTGGATTAAGGCCCAAAGCTCTCCCAGGTCTGCCATCACAGGTAATCTCTGAGTGACAAACTGCTCTGACTGTTCCCCGGAAATGGAGTGAGGGAACTTCCTTTCCTATCCTAATAACTCCCACTCAGGCTCCCCCTCTTCCCCCCTAAAACCAAACCACTCAGCCAATAATACTCCCTGCTATCATTAGAATAACCCACTCCTGTCCTATTCCCCATTAACTCCCTCCCCGAATGTCATATGGCCCCTCCACGCTAAGGGTTCCATGGCCTGCTGTTCGGAATTATAAGACAAGTGTTGGAATATGTTTAGTGCAACAACTCCAATCAGGGGTGTAACTACAACAGGTGCAGGGGTTGCAGTCGCACCCGGACCCTGGAGCCTAGGGGGCCCCAAAAGTCCCTTTGGCCTATAGAAAAAGACTATTGCTATTAAAGATTTGCAATAATTGGGGGCCCCAGTGGAGCTCTCGCATCGGGGCCCACGAGCTTCAAGTTACGCCACTGAATCCAATCCTGTATGTGTAAGTGTGGTATTGCTAGGTTTGTGCATTGTCAGTAAAGTTAGTTTAAAAAAAAAAACTAACTGTAACCAGTTTCCTGTGTCTGTGCATGAGAGGAGAAGCACAGCAGCTTGCTGATGCTGCAAAGGGACACATATGTATATTCCTGTTTCCACATGCCCTTCATAACTGTACCTGTTTGTTGCTAATTAAAGCTAAGTTCTGTTGTCAACATGCTTTCAGTGAATCCTGAATGATCCACTGCCAACAACAAGACTGATGACCAACAGCTGAAGCAAATAGCACTCTGCGTAATAAATCTAACTGACCAGTGTTCATTGTAAATTGCGGATTGCAATTTATCCCTTTTGTTTTCTACCAATAAATGACTATTCCACCACGTCTGATCTGATAACCATTTGGCGTGAACAAGAGGCTCAATTATGATGGAGTAGGAATAAACAGAGTATTGTGATGTATGGGCCCAGACAGATTACATAGACTCATCTCTTTATCTTTGCCCTCGTTGCTGTGTCCCACGAATGGGAACAACCTGTTGTATACACTTTATTCTTTGCATTTCGTACTTTCCTCCAATCAGTAGATTTCCTTGTTGTTGCTAGGTAGATTTAGACTGTGTGAAGATTGTCCCTATGTCCCACCCATAGTTGGCTCTGTATTAGGTTGCTCGCCCTTCTTCCTCAGTTTAGTCTGCAGAAGCCATTACTGAAGACGTTTGTGTACTACCCTGTACAGATTACTCCTTTTTACCTGCCATTACGATGTACATAATACAAGATTTTTGTAAGAAAACTACAGCGTTTCTCCTGGTCTTACCACAAGTCATCGTGTTGCCGCATTAAATAGTCCGAGGACGTCTGGTGGTGTGAGCACAAGTTATACAATTATCTAACAGACTGGTAAGTAGAACGCTTTGGATTTGCAGCCATTAGAAAAGGCCACCATTGGCTAGTCCGGGACCCAGGCTGAGACGATGGTGGCTGGGCCAGGATCAGAGTGCTGGCTCTGTAGATGTGGCCGGGTAGCTTTAGGCCTCAACCACAGGAACTCCGGCGGGGTGCGGATTCTTTATGTCCCGAGACCCAACCTCCGGTGTAATGAAGGAAAAGCCATCGAACTAGGGCTAGTGACCCAGAGGGGTAAAAGACTGAGAGCCCTTCACAGCTGGACCGTAGCTCACACGCGGAATGAAGGACGAGAGGTACATAGAGAGGGAGTGCCGCAGACAAGCCATCGCAGCTGCAGTGAGAGCCCAGATCTGCTGTGAACTGTTGTGAACTGACTGTGAACTGAACTGCTGAAAGTTGAGAGTAAAAGCCCAGTAAAGCCCAGTACTGTGTGGACTCTGTTTATTTGCCTGTGGGACGATAACTGCGACAGTGCATAGACTGTCCATGCTGCCTGAAGGTACTGGGGACTTTGTACTTATTCTTCACCCACAGTTGCCCTGGGGACCAGTCCTACCTGTAGAGGGCTCATCATCCCGATAGCCACACACTATGGGTGGTGTCACAATTTATTCTCTAAAAACTATTACTTTTATTGACTGCCCGGGATCACGGAGCTGGGTCACATCACCGTGACCACCCAGTCAGCCCAGATGATGTCGAGAGTGCCTGGTTCCGAGTACCCCATGGTCCCAGTGGGTGACTCATCAATGTGCAAAATGTGGCCTATACAATACGGATTTACTTCATCATATGTGGAGCTGTAGAAAAATTAAAAAATTATGGCTTGACATACACACTGACTTACAGAAAGCCTGCGGGATTACATTTCCTCTTACCCCTAGAGGGCAGTTTTAAATATTTTGGAAGAACCTCAGAGATCCCTACCTAATCACCTGAAGGCCTTTTTAGTGATATGGGCTTCTGCGATAAGGAAAAGTATATTTCATCAGTGGACGACTCTGAATACACCATCGAAATCTCTAATACTGACTAAAGGTACCGTTACAAGCTGCAATGTTGAAACAAGATCACCAACGATCTCATGGGCGGGGCGGTCGTTGGGTCATCGTTTAGAGATCGTTGATGAGATGTCACACGGCTAGATATCGTGCACGACGCACCAACTATGCGGTGAGCAGGTATCGTTCGCACAACCCAGCGAACGATACTTGTTCATTGCTGGGAATAGGGGAAATCGTTACGACATTGTTATCGCGGTGTCACACACAACGATGCAGCAGGTTGGCTGATCGTTGATCCTCTGGTTTGAGAACATGTTGTCAAATCTGGATTCAGCGATCCGACGATTTATCGTATCCATATCTCAGAGTCACACGCAACAATGTAGTAACGATGACGCTTGAACGACTCCAAACCTGTGACGTTTAAGCGATATCGTTAATGATCTTGTACCGTGTAACAGTACCTTAAGGTCTTCTTTTTGTTTAAAGGGAACCTGTCAGCTAGTTTATGCCTCCCCAGCTATCACTGTCTGCAAAATCAAATGTCCAATAATTCTCGTTTCATCTCACATCAATATATCTCCAAAATCATCCGTGCTGCCTCACCTGAGGTACACCAAAACATGAAACAACCAATTTTTCATACAAACTTCAAATTTATTTATTAAAATTCATATAGTTGCAATTTATTCAGGTACCATTTACAAGCTACAATTAATAAAAGTGATTCCATAAAAAAATTACATATGCACAGGACCCTGAGGAAGATGCAAAATTGAAACGTGCGTTGGCATTGTTGTGGGGTCACTCTGCAACACAGCGTGGATTTAACCCGAGGCAAATGATATATAGGTAAGCGGTGCAGCAGCAACCCACTAATTAGAGGTGGTGGAAGTTTTATGGTAAAAATACCTAGGATTGCTGTCACAAATAGCTAAGTATCTTACCTGAAAGTCAGTATGAGCATAGAGTGGAAGATTATTGGTAGAAATATTTATTTACTTTATTTATTTATATAGCTCAGAATATTACCATAGGCTGGTGGCATACTATGAAGGCGGAGTAAACCCACGTAATAATTTTTTTATGGAATCACTATTATTAATTGTAGCTTGTAAATGGTACCTGAATAATTTGTAACTATATGAATTTTAATAAATAAATTTGAAGTTTGTATGAAAAATTGGTTCAGTTTCATGTATCATCGGTGTACCTCAGGTGGGGCAGCACAGATGATTTTGGACATATATCACTGTCTGTAGCTGCAGCTTTATAATAGCAGTCTAATCATCCTTGTCTGATCTCATGGTGTAATGTGAAAGGTGAAAAAAAGCCCCTGTGATCAAGCAATGGCGAAACGGACGTTAGGGGCAAGGCAGGACTCTATGGGGGCACAATTAGGACAACTCACGGGTGCTTGAAATGGGTGAGTGATTCTATGTGTAATTACCAGGCTCATGAGCCCATTATAAGTGCAGACTGAAATATATGATGTGTTGTACCATATGTATAATGTGTAAAACCCATGGAGTGACTACCTGCTTGTAGCCACTGTAGGTTTCTCCCATTTGTACTTCGTTCAGAACGTTTATGTGTCAACTTTTATAAATATTTAATAAAGGTAAATATTTTATGTAACCTAAACTCCGTAGTGGTGTCCACTTGTATAAATTGTTCAATGGAGTGTTACTTACTGGTCCAAAAAACACGCACAAAAATAGTATAAAATTTATAACCATGAGAGTGAGTATTGGTGATAGGTGTGTTATGCTTTTGAATATTTGCATTCCTTCCAGGGTAGGGCAGCCGGTGCCACTGTCCTCTCCCGCAGCGAAACCGGGTGCAGGTACCCTACTACCGGGGTCTGAGTCCCCTGCTCCTGGAGTTGAGCATGCCTTTCCGGGGCAGGCACCATCATTGCTTCGGTCTCCGCTCGTACCCTTTTTATGTGAAGGGCATATGGCCCTCACTCGCCCTCCCGCAACTCAAAGGTGACGCGGTCCCCGGGATGCAGGTCCCTGTCCGGGTGACCCTTAGGCAGGTGTTCCTCAACATCCTGGGGTGAGAGAAACAGTTCTCTCTAGGTCCCCGGTACCCGGAGGAATCCCCAGCCTTTACACAGGTCAAAAGTGGTGATGGTCCCTGGCTGGTGTGGGCCCCTATAAGAGGGCCGGGTCTTGCAGGCTTCAGCCTTTGGCGTGCATGGTCCACTCCTCCCTTGTACACTGCTGGGCTCTTTGTTTCGCCTCCTCCGCCTCCCACTGGGTAATGTGCCGCCTCAAATGCTCCCTTTCAATCTCGGCCTTGCCCGCTCCCACCTCTCCTGGGAACCCCATCAACACCCCGCCCAGGTTCTTCCAATAGAAGACCACAGGTTCTCCGTGGACCTCCTGGGATGGGGGTTCGGGTGTCAATGGGGCAGCAAGCCCATTCCCAGGGATGGGGGTGTCTTCCAGGCTGGACTTGGGGCTTAAGGGACAAGAGGGGTCGACGGGCATGAGGAGGGCCTCATCGGTCGGCGGGGTAGTGTCCGTACCTTTCCCGGCACCGTGTTCTGTCTCGTCCTCCTCCATATCACAGGTTGGAGAGGTAGGGCATGAAGCTGCCCACCACGCCAACGCCTTCTCCCAGGGGCTTACTGCCATCTCCCCATGGTGGTAATGTGTGTTCGCACAAGCTGGCGGCTCAATTCTCGGACCTCTTCCTGCAGGAACTCAGGGTCCAGTCTGGGCTGCTGGCTCAGGATGCTCTCCGATGGGTTGGCGGAGTCTTCAGCTACCACCCCATGCTCCAGGTTTTCAGGGCCTTTTCCTGCCATCGCCCAGACTAGGCCGCAGACGCTGCTGTTCCCGCAACTCCCTGATGTCTGTTTTATGCCAGAGTCCTTGTGTACCCCCTCCCTCCATGGCGTGTCTCGGCTCCTTCGCCGTAGGCCATTCCTCAGGGTGGAGTAACAGTCTTTTGGCCCGCCCTCCCAACTCTTGGAGGGCAAAGGGAGTGTAGGCCATTTTTCCCGCTGCGTGCTGATCTGGCCCACGATGGGGCACTGTGGCATGCCCCCTAGCCAGCACATGCAGTCACTCTATTGTGGCCGCCCTTACTTCAACCTAAAAAGCACAGTCTCTTTATTACAGTTCGGAAGGCGCACGAGACCCGGCGACACTGGGTCAGTACATCCTGTTTGTGATGCCAAACTTGACGCGCCCCGCGAGGGTCATGGGGTACTCAGAGCTGGGCCTTCTCCCTCTGTCGATGTCGTCTGGGGAATCAGAATGTCACAGTGGCCCCAGAGCGGTCAATAAAAAGGGTAGAAGTTCATGGGATAGGGGAATTAAGGGGTGGTTGTCATGACGTCACCCATGGTATGCGGCTATTAGTGGCCCCAGCTGCAGTCCGGAACCTCTGGGGATGATGGGATGGCAGCTATGATGGTTTCGCTCCCCACGGGTGGAGATGGTCCCCAGGGTATCTCGACGGATGTGTCCGGAGTTGGCCACAGCTCCTCTAGATCTAGTGGCCTCCGGTTCCGTGGTTGGAGCGTAGACTCTCCCCGCCACCTTCTTGGCCGGGTCCCTGGTGCTCTCCCTGCCCTTCCGCTTTTATTTCAGATTTGGGAACACGGGTGGATTGCTCATTGACTGTGCCCCTAGGGGCGACCAGACCACCGAGGCGCCACATTTATATATATGTAAGGATAATACTTTGCAATTAATGTGATGGTTTAGGGCCATAGTAAAATGGTTTATTTGTATTTCACCCATTTTGCTAAAAATAGAAAAAAAGAAGTTATATAGTTACCGTAATCCTCGATCGAGTCATGTGTTGTAATAATGAGTCGGTCGACAGGGTAGGGAATACTCGGATACCGGGACAGGTTGTTATTTCTGTGGGGGATCACGGCTGGTCGGTTCCCAGTTCCGTGGGAGGGGAATGGTAACGTGACACTACCCGTGGTACCTGGTAACATGGATACCAGCGCTGCGGCCAGAGTAGTACAGCTCCCCACAGGTGGAGCTTTACCTCAGGGCAGCGGGAGGAGATGAGGGGAGTAGTTGTCCTCACCTCCAATAATGATACTGTAGCCCACCAGGCAATGAGAGAAAGAATCACGGACACCACTTCAGCTCAAACAGTTCTTTTACATCACCAGATGGAAACAGATATACGGTACAGTCTGGGTTAGCGGGTATTGTAACTGTTGGATGTGAAGGTTTCCTCAGAGTCTGACACTGATGCCCTCAATATGGCGCTCGTGGTCTTGCTGTGCTCTCTCTCTCTCTTACCTCACTTGAGCCAAGTCTCTAGTCCTCAGGGTCTGTTGCTTTGAGTGCTTGGTTAATTCTCCGCGTCCAGAACCAGCTATGGGACTGATGTTGGGCTGCTTTATTGGTGCTTCGGCACCTTGTATGTAACGGGCCTTCAGCTTGCCGGTTTGTAGTTAGGGTTGGACCTTGCATCTAATTACCTCAGCTCCGGTATGCCGGTGTCGACCTGGGTCCCCGGCTGGCTCCAACCAGGCCCGGGTAAACCCCCTTCCAAAGTCTGAGTCACCTCTCTCCAAAGAGGTGCTCTCCTGATGCAGCCACAGGGTCCCTGCATCTGCCTTGCTTGCTTTCCACACACCAACTATCTGACTATTCTGTCACTCCCCTTCTCCCGCTCTCTAGGCTCCACCCCCTGGGACCTACTGAATATCAGTCCCTTGTATAAAGTGGCCTGTGTATGGGTATTGGGGTGCAGACTCTGAAGATTCCCCACATCCACGGTTACAGAGGCATCACATCTCTATTTAGGATGTAATACCTCCCTGTGGCGCCTTGCCTTAGGGGCGCCACAATAACATTTGGTCTTCCTGTGGTTTTGATGCCCGTTTCTGCACCTGAGTAACTCTAAGACTAAGAGCAGCATGAGGACACCAGAAACGCATCAGCGATAACTAATAGAAGCCAATAGAGCATGTTTTAACAATGAAAAATAAATATTTTATCTATCTGTGGATGAGCCACATCTTCAATTTATTTCAATTTTCATTATTCATGCTGACTGGCAAAAGCTAAAGTGGCTCCCAGAAGGTGAAGACCAGTCATATATGCACCTTACGTCAAAAGTGGCGAGTTCATTCATGTTATTTTGTCGTTCTCATACTCTTTATTGGTGGACTCTCCGGATCTTCCTGTTGTGCGGTTTACGATACTCCTGTTGTGCGGTTTACGATACGGTGGGAGAGGGATTTGGGTCTATCAAAGGATTAATGGAGAAATGCGTAAACACAGTAAGGCTTCACACATTGCGTATTTTTGAGCGCTTTTTTGCGCACGCTTTTCAAAAATGTGCAATGTGCCTTTTGTCTGCCGGCAAAGTGAATGTGAAATACACTTTGTCATACAGACACTGCATATTTTTACGCAGCGCTTTTATAGGAAAAAGCGCCTGCGTAACAAGAATGACCCTGTCAATTCATTACGCAGCAGCGCCGGTGCTTTTTCCTATAAGGGCGGGCGCTGCTGCATCTGATATCACAGAGGGGAGGAAGAATCCTGGTTCTTGCTCCCCTCTGTGACATGTGTGACCGCCCCCATCAGATTTCGCAGTGTATTAATATACACTGCAAAATCAAAGTAAAATAAAGTTGAAGTACTAAAAATAAAAAAGAATGAAATACTTACCTTCCGACGGGTGTTCGGGAAGCCGGGAGCCGTCGCAGGAATTGACCTGCTAGGACCTGCCGTGATGTCAAAGTGACGTTCCGGGCGCTGATTGGCCGCATGCGGTCATGTGATATGAGCAATATGAGAGTGACCCAGAAGTCACTCTGACATCACGACAGGTCCTGTTGTTCTGGTACCTGCCTGCCTCTCTGCGCAGGATCGCACAAACCGCCGCCAGAGGGTAAGTATTTAATTCTTTTTTATTTTACAAACATTTGCCTTTATTTCATTTAGATTTCGCAGTGTATATTAATACACTGCGAAATCTAATGGGGGCGGTCACAAATGTGACAGAGGGGAGGAGGAACCAGGATTCTTCCTCCCCTCTGTGACACCACCTGCGCTTTATGGGGAGAAAAAAGCGCGGTATGTGAAAGCACCCACATATTTGGTGCGCTTTTTTGCGCGGCCGAAAAACGCTGCAAAAAGTGCACGCAAAAAAGCGCAACAAAATACGCAAATGTGTGAATGTAGCCTAAGTTGCACTAAATACGCTACGTGAGATTGTAGCCTTACTTCACATGTTCTGGTTGTTCAGGTTACTCACTCCCTTCTATGACAAAGTGCAATTAGCCATAGGAAAGATCACAGATTCAGTGCTTGACCTGACTCATGCTCTTGTCCTCCATCGTTGCAAAACACCCCTAAAAAGATAAATAGATACAGAAACTCTGTGCTGAAGCATTTAATGGTGACGGCTCGTGTATGCTCCGACTATCTCAATCAGGTCGAAAATAAATGAAGTCGTGTTGATAGAGTAACCGAACACTAAAGTCAATCAATCTTACCACTGCTTTTATAAAGCTTTGTTTTATTGGTTTTGAGGATCCATAGTCATCCCCCTTCCCTACCCCTGTCACTTTTCAGTGGTGCCTTCAATAATGTCTCTGTTTCATTTCTTTCTTTTTCCACCTAGGGCTTGACCCTACATTTGATTGATGATGTAAAGATGTTCGACTTTATATGGTTCTATTGACCATTGGTTACTAGGATTTCAGTTTGATGAACATTCCTAGATGTCAAGATGCTATTTGCTGCTTAAATCATCGATATTAGATATTGTGTTATGTTTCTCAATGCAGATCATAAATGTGGCACATATATTTATGAACGGTTGGTGGTAAACTAGTCATTGCAAGTAAGCAACAGCACACACTTTGAAAAGAGAGGCATCATTAGTTTTTTAACTCCTATAGCATGCTGTATTCAGATTACGAAGCAAAACCCTAATTATTGTGTGATTAAATATTTATAGTGACTACTAGATGGCTCTGCAGCATTGTATTACTTATATCAAATATATAAGCTAAATGTGTGTGTGTATGTGTGTGTGTATATCCGGGATTGGCATCTACACCGTCGCAACTACAGCCACAAAATTTTGCACAGTCACAAGTCTGGACCCGGGGGGCATCATAGGCTATGTTGTGAGGTGAAATTTTAACCCCGCGCATTCCAATTCACCAAACAATTTTGCCCTTATCTACATAATGGGGAAAAAGTGAGTTACCAGTTGACAGTTGTGAATGAGAGGGGCTTAATGACAGCACCAAACACTAACAGCACATACCAGCATATAGTCACTAAGGTGGGGCCCTGACATGGAATATTCACCATGCACGGGGACATGTATACACACCACACGCACACAAAGAGTAACAGCAAGTGTATAGTCTCTAAAGTGCAGCCGCAACATTGGATACTCACCACGCACCCGAACAAACACACACACACACCACAAAGAGACACACACAACACAGAGACACACACACCCCACGGGGACACACACACACCCTATAGCGACACATGCACTCACCCCACAGGGACACACACACACCACAAAGAGACACACACAACACAGACACACACCACACAGAACCCTCCACAGGGACACACACACATAGCCACCCTATAGGGACACATGCACTCACCCCACAGGGACACACACACACCACAAAGAGACACACACACACCACACAGACCCCCCCACAGGGACACACACACATACACACCCTATAGGGACACATGCACTCACCCCACAGGGACACACACACCACAAAAAGACACGCACAACACAGAGACACACACACCACACAGACCCCCCCCCCACAGGGACACACACACCCTATAGGGACACAAGCACTCACCCCACAGGGACACACACACCACAAAAAGACACGCACAACACAGAGACACACACACCACACAGACCCCCCCCACAGACACACACACACCACAAAGAGACACACACAACACGGAAACACACACACCCCACACAGACACCCCCCCCACAGGGACACACACGCCCTATAGGGACACATGCACTCACCCCACAGGGACACACACACACCACAAAAACAAAAAGACACGCACAACACAGAGACACACATACCACACAGACCCCCCACAGGGACACACACGCATACACAGCTTATAGGGACACATGCACTGACCCCACAGGGACACACACACCACAAGGAGACACACACAACACAGAGACACACACACACCACACAGACCCCCCTCCACAGGGACACACACACATACACACCCTATAGGGACACATACACTCACCCCACAGGGACACACACACACCACAAAGAGACACACACAACAGAGACACACCACACAGACCTGCTCCCACAGGGACAAACACACATACACACCCTATAGGGACACATGCACTCACCCACAGGGACACACACATACACACACCCTAGGGACACACACACCACACAGGCAGATACAGATGTGCACAAATCACCTCACACAACTCGCCTCCTACGTATGCTATCTTTAATTTCCAAATATAAACATCTGATTAAAAACAGCCAATGTGCAACTCATGTGCCATATAGGGAATTAAGGCAGATGTCAGTCACATGAGCTGTCTATTATGTGTATGTGTGAGGTAACATATACTGCCCGGCCGGGGGGAGGGTTTACTGTTGTCTGGAGATTTATTAGGCTGCCTATAGCAACCAATCACAGCTCAGCTTCTATTTTCTTACAGGTCATTAATATGACATATTCAAATTTTATTTTGTTATAGCTAACATCAGTTATTTATTAACCCGGGCGTAGCCGGGTAGTACAGCTAGTATATATATATATATATATATATGTAGGGACTTTGGTAGGAAATAGTGAGTAGTGTAGTTGAGTTCGCATGGAGAGTGTGGGGAGTCTGCATTGTTGAGATAGCAGATCATATACACCAGAGAGGTCAAACAAGCCAAATCAGAGCTGTTAAGTGTGTAGGGGGCAGCATCAACCAACAACTGTGTGCTGTCAAACAACTATTAACATACAATTTCTAACAACTGAAGCACACAACATCATGTTTGGTGCAACCGTATCGCTGGAGACATGAATGGATGTATGAAATGCTACATAATATGTGTGTGTGTATACACAGCTCTGGTGAAAATTAAGAAACCACTGCAAAATGTTCAGTTTCTCTGATTTTTCTCTTTCTAGGTATATTTTTAAGCAAAATGTACATTGTTGTTTTATGCTATAAACTACTGACCGCATGTCTCCGAAATTCACAGCTAAATAGTTTGCATTTATTTGCAGCAAATGAGAAATCTTTAAAATATAATACATAAACAGAACAGTGCTTTCAGACCTCAAATAATGCAAAGAAATCAAGTTCATATTCATTTAGAAACAACAATACTAATGTTTTAACTCAGGAAGAGTTCAGAAATCAATATTTGGTGGAATAACCATGATTTTTAATCACAGCTTTCATGCGTCTTGGCCGCTTTCCACCAGTCTTTCACATTGCTTTTGGGTGACCTTATGCCACTCCTGGCACAAAAATGTAAAGGGAACCTTTCACCCCTTTGGGCGTTCTAAACACTGCCCACTTCACAAACCTCGCGAGACTTTGTGTGGGGGTCAATACAGCACAGTGAACCGCGCCACTGCACAGGCGCAATGCCGTCACTGAGACCAGGAGCGAAGGCATATTACAGGCAGAGGGTTGGCCTGGACTGAAGAGGGC
Organism: Allobates femoralis; assembly: GCA_033576535.1. Classification (NCBI taxonomy): domain Eukaryota; kingdom Metazoa; phylum Chordata; class Amphibia; order Anura; family Aromobatidae; genus Allobates; species Allobates femoralis. The sequence continues at coordinate 56,991,991 of JARQOC010000004.1, read as the reverse complement.
CACATCTCACCAGACCATCTACTACATGGAGAGAACACGATCAAACTTAATTTTTGAAGTAATCAGGGGCCAGTCTGGGGGCATAAAAGGGTCACCAGAACCCCAAAGGCATAATGTTAAAGGTGCTGGGCAGTGTTTAGAACGCCCAAAGCGGGTGACAGGTTCACTTTTAAGCAGTTCTTCATTGTTTGATGGCTTTTGCCTATCTTGCTCACTGAAAAAATGATTAAAGTAACCCTAAAGAGTTATCAATTAAAGCAAAGGGATTACCTCTAAAATATCGGTAATTTTTATTAATGTAATCTAAAATCTCGACAGGTGTGTCCCAATATACACAAGCAAAAGACACTCATGAAAGAGGAGAGGGGTATAACTATGACCCTGTTCACTCCCTGTTCTCAGCCTGCCTTACAACAGAGTTTTAAGCACCTAAAAAGTCCCTGGTGTCCCCGTACCAGAGCAGCTAGCCCTACTGACCCTAATATGGTACCTGTAAGGGTCAATCAGCAAGCCACTTTCATCGCCCCTGGTCTAGCAAAAAAATTTGACCAGGTTATCAGATTAACCCTACTGGTTTGGAACATAATAGTAGTGTGTACTCACTTAGGCATAATTTGTTGAATTAATTAGTTTACCCCATAGATTTTTTTTTGGTATATCAATAATGTTTGAAATTGAGCTGTTACAAGTATAAGGGATAGATCGGAACTCAGGGGGACACTTTTTTCCTACCCCACCCTTTTTTGCTAGACCAGGGGGCGTATGAGAGTATGAGAGTGGCTTGCTGATTGGCCCTTATAGGCACCAGATTAGGGTCAGTAGGGCTAGCTGCTCTGGTACGGGGACACCCAGGGGCTTTTTAGGTGTTTAAAACTCCGTTGTAAGGCAGGGCGAAAACAGGGAGTGAACAGAGTCATAGCTATATCCCTCTCCTCTTTCATGAGTGTCTTTTGCTTGTGCACATTAGGACACAGATGGCTTGTGACAATCCATCTTGCTCTCGATTACATTCCAGAGGTTTTCAATGGCATTCAGGTCTGGAGATCGGCCTGGCCATGACAGAGTTTTGATGTGGTACTTCTTCATCCATGCATTGATTGACCTAGTTGTGCAGCATGGGGCATTGTCCTGCTGGAAAAACCAGTCTTCAGAGTTGGGGAACATTGCCTGAGCAGAAGGAAGCAAGTGTATGCGACTTGATTCATACGTCCTTCGCAAAGATTAACCTGCCCAATTCCAGCCTTGCTGAAGCATCCCCACTTCATCACCGATCCTCCACCAAATTTCACAGTTGGTGCAAGACATTGTGGCTTGTTTGCCTCTCCAGGTATCTTTCTAACCATTAGATGACCAGGTGTTGGGTAAAGTTAAAAATTATACTCATCAGAGAAGATTACCTTACTCCAGTCCTCTATGGTCCAATCCTTATGGTCGTTGGCAAACTTCAACCTGGCTCTCCTTTGCTTCTCATTGATGAAAGGCTTTTTTCTAGCTTTACATGACTTGAGCCCTGCCTCCGAGGAGCCTATTACAAACTGTTCTTGCCGTGCACTTCACCACAGTTGCCATTTGCCATTCCTTTTGTAGGCCACTTGATGTCATCCTTCGGTTGCTGAGTGACATTCGAATAAGATGACGGTCATGCCGCTCAGTGGACAGTCGCTTTCGCCCTCTGCTGGTCTGCAGCTTTGTTGTCCACAATGTCTGCTGCTTGACCTTGTTGTAATAGACTACCATCTTTAAAATTTTAAGGATGGAGGCAACATGACGCTCACTGTATCCCTCTGTGAGTAAAGCCAGAATTGAGCCCTTCTTTTCCTCACTCAAGACTTTTCTTTTTAACTCCTTTAGCATGGTTAAAAGTTATTTTTTCATTCAAATTACTTTTGGGCTATTCCTAGTACTTGTTTTGCCATCCAGCTTGTCCAATTGCAAGAGGATTGTGAAGACCACAGCAGTGTTTTATATACTTTCCCTCGTTAAATAAGATTTGATTCAGGTGATCACCTGACATTGAAATGGAATGGCTGTCAGACATGTAGAGATGGAGATTTTTAGAAAACTGTGTAGTGGCCACTAACTTTTGCCAGCACAGAGTGATTGTTTTTTTTACCAAATACAGACCCTCGGTGCATCATGGCATGGCTAATTATTTATATACACCTTCCAACCTGCTTGTATTACCTCTGTCTCCTCCCTCCCCTCTTTGATTGACAGCTCTGGTTTCCGAGATGGACACGGATGGAAAACAAGGAGTTGGGAGAGTGCACTGAAACACTTGGCTGCCATGATGCCCTGAGCACCTATACTTCGTTTGAACAGTCCCGTTAAGATAGACCATCTCTGCCATGAAACATAGGATAAAATAAGTTGTAATGTATTATAAGGATTTACTCAGGAATCTAGTAGCTTATGAGGGCACATACAATCTGAGACCAAGATTAAGGTGAACAAGGCTGTATTAAACACACATAGCAGTTAATAAACGTGAGATGCAGCAAGTGAGCAAGTTCATCAAATGGACAACAAAAAGGAAAGTCTTTATAGAAGCAATTCAAATCAGAAACAGTCTATGAGTTTAGTAACTCCAAGGAAGGCCTGGAAAGGTAGTCACAAGAGCAAGTCCTGAACCTGAAACTGTACAGTGTAGTTTAAGAAAAGTCCCACAAAGTCCTGCAAAAGTCCAGAGAAACTACAACTGCACAAAACTAACAAGGAAGCTGCAATCTTACAGACACACAGGGCTTACGTACCACATGGCACAGAAGCAGATTGCAGGAGAAACACTGAGCAAGTGTGGTACCTGGAGGACTGCAGACACAGGAAAAGCCGGAGTGGTATTTCTAGAGAAGGTTCACTTGAGGATCACAGGAAGCAGAGAGCCAGGGATTCAACTGAATACTCAAGGATTGGCTATACGGTAGTCTGAGGTTTATAAAGTCAGGGAGGAGGATCACATTAAGCAATGGACACCATCTTGAAAAGGGTAAGACACACAGAATGCCAATAGAAAATCCAAAGTCCTAACATAAGTGCTGAAAAATTTACAAAAAAACCCAGAAAACAAAACATACTGTAGTCTGCAAGAGGACTGCGACTCAGAAACAAATTTATTTTCCAGCAAGAAAGTGGATCAAAATATAGAGCAAAAGCACATAAAATTCTATGTTAATGTGCTGGGGTGGTACTGTGAAGCTGACTGTTCACTTTTTGATGAAGCCCTTTATGAAAGGGGTTTTTCACTTTTAAAAAAGTGGACCTAAACTGACCAGATAGTAGAAAAACAGAGAGAGTACACTCACCCTACCTCAGTCCAGCACTAACTCACATCATGACTACAATGCACATGACTGCTGCAGCCAATCGCTGAGCCCAGTGATTGGCTGTAGAGGTGATGCGTGCTCTAGTTGTGATGTTACCACTGCAGCCAAAACATAGGCACTGTAGCAGTGCCGGTAGCTAGCGCTGGATTGAGGGAGGGTGAGAATTTACTCTGTTTTTTTAACTACTGTGTGGTTGGTTGGGGTCCACTATTCGAAAAATGTAAAAACCCCTTTGAATTATGTCTGGTAGTGTCCCAAGACCCTAGGCAAACAGTAAATAGCAGCTTATAGACTGAAATGTGCTGTATTAACATTGAGTGTAATGTATTCTGCCCTTGTCTGTTAAGGCACCTTCACACGCAGCAATTTTGCTAGCAATTTCACTAGCAATTTGCTGGTTGCAGTGAAATCATGGACACATTGTTCCATTTGTACACAGCAACAAAATAGAACAATGTGTCCATGATTTCACTGCAACCAGCAAATTGCCAGTGAAATTGCTAGTAAAATTGCTGCGTGTGACGGTACATTAACTATTATTATGGAAGCTGTTAGTCTGTGCTGGGTTTGTGCTGTAATCATCTGTCTTCACTTCCGGTAATTAGTCCTCTACTTAATAATGCTAGCTCCTCCATTCAGTGTCAATCATACACTTGCTTTTGCCTGTGTAGGTCTGATCCCTCTGTGCTCTGTGCCGCTCCCAGCCTGACTTTATTCCCTTTCCTGGACTTTGATCATTTTTGGGTGTGACCTGACTACTCTTTTGCCTGCTCCCTGTATTGTGTCTTGTATCTCTGGTTTTCCTGACTTCGGCTAGAATTGAACTTCATCTCTGACTACCCCTTGCTGTTACTATGCCATTTCCTAGACCTGACCTCGGAATATTTGACCTCCCTTTACTTCCAGTAAATACTATTAGTATTATATTTACTCTCTGTTATTGCAGTCTGTTTCTTCACCTCTGAGACTAGTTATTACTGTAGTGACTTGCGTCACAACGGGCTACTATGGCTTCTCTGGTCGCAGTATAGCACTCTTCCTTTTCTAAATCTGAATTATGAAATAGGGTCCAAAATCATCTTTCAACTTGACTGAGAGAGTAGAACTTTAATGATATCATCCATTGTGGATAATTTCATACGAGCAACAGCAGCAGTGGGGAGCTCAGCACAGACAGGTCTGATGTTGACGTTCCTGATTCCTGGAATTACATCTGGCCCTGCGGCGCCACAAAAGATTCCTGTATAGGAATCCAAATTAAATTATCTCCGGTCAGTGAAAAAATGCATCAGTTCAATGAAAAATTCAGTTTGTTTGTTTCAATCCCTTGTTGCAAAAGTACAACTCCCAGCATGAGCAGGCAGACTATGGCCTGCTGAGAGTTGTAGTAATCTGGATGGCAGAGATTCTATGGCTGGGACTTTTCTGTACAGAGTCAATTCTAGAAATAGAGACAAGGTGGCCACATAAACATAGGTAGTCTACTGTAGTTACAGAAATAGATATGAGAGAAATAGCTGGTGACTGCCATTGGGTGCCACAGTTTGTGCAACCCTTTGCAGTAGATATGACAGTTTAGTTAAAGGGGCTGGTGCATTTTTTTTTTTATATTGATGACCGAACCGTAGAATAGATCATCAATATATGATTGTCAATCTGACCTCATCCGCCATGTCAAAGCTAAAGTGGCTGTGACCCAGTACTACAGATGCCCCCCGTTCATTTGAAAAGTTTGTGGATCTATAGTAGCCGCTCACGACTACTGAAGTTTCGATGGAGCTGCTGTGTTCTGGCAGTATCCAGTGCTAGGAACATCTGATCATCAGGGGTGCCAGGTGTAGCACCCATACCGATTAGATATTGATTGTCTATGGATAGGCCATCAATGAAAAAGTAGCAGTCAACCCCTTTAATCCAAGTGATCGTGGCTGCGCTGTAGTGTAAATAATCCAATTCAGCAGGGGCGGACATATTATTGGTGCAGCCAGTGCAGCCGCACAGGGGCCCAAAAGGTAAGGGGGCCTATTTCCTCCTTAAAGAGGACCTGTCACCACCCCATGCATGCTGATCTAATTGCAGCACTGAATGCAGCATTTCTGTTGCATTCAGGCAAGGGGTCCCCCATGTCTTTAGCCCCCTGTACCCCGAGATAATTGAATTTAAAAACTTACAGTGTGGAGCTAAAGAGGTGGGGTTTAATGGCTGGAGCCACTTTTCTTCACAGGGAAATTTCACGTCCCCTCTATGTATTATCCTCCCTCCTGTCACTCATGGTCCTTCAGCCATCACACAGCCCCAGATCCTGAACATGAGGACGCTACAGGGTAAAGGAGAAGGTCACAAATAGTGCAGTTCTTTTTTTTCAAACTTCAGAATTTTTTTTCTCTGCTTAGATAACAGTAAAAGTATACATGTTTGTTATCTTCAAACTTGAACGCATCACACCGTCACGTCAGTTTTACCATAGTGCACATGGCAAATAAAAACAAACGTGTAATTGCACTTTTTTTGCAATTTCACCTCATTTGGAATTTTTTTCCCATTTTCCTGTACAGTATATGGTAAAATAAATGGTTTCTTCTGAAAATACAACTCATCCCTCCAAATCAAGTCCTATCAGTTTAATTAAACACAGCTGGACTCCTATGAAGGACTAGAACCATCTCAAGGAGGATCACAAGGGAATGGACAGCATATGAGTTAAATATGAGTGTCTGAGCAAAGGGTCTGAATACTTATGACAATGTGATATTTCAGTTTATCTTTTATAATAAATTTGCACAAATTCCTACATTTCTGTTTTTCTGCAGTCAAGATGGGGTGCAGAGTGTAAATTAATGAGAAAAAAAAGAACTTTTTTGAATTTACCAAATAGCTGCAATGAAACAAAGAGTGAAAAACATAAAGGGGTCTGAATACTTTCCGTACCCACTGTATGTAAATGGTCATTTATTATTAACTCCTTCCCAGCTGGCATTCCCTAGCTCCCTCCTGTACTCTGTGTCTCACATTCATTTTTATTTTCCTGTGATGCTTCTGAGGAGGAGGTGGAGGAGAAAGGAGAGTCTGCAGTCACATACTTAGCCTAGCTGTCAGATATCAGATAGCTCATATAGGTAAGGCAATCTCCTACATTTGCTGCTCTGAGTACAAGCCGTGCTGTCTGTGAGAGGTTTTATGTGTTTATTTGAACATTTGTTTTGCTGCATACAAGGAGTGCAGACAGAAGGATACAGTCGTCCCCCCCATGTGAGTGATTTCTACTAATATATCCTTGTGTGCAGTGCAGTGATGTCACTACATACATATTTATTCCTTGGGGAGTGAGAAACAGAGAACTAAGGGCCACTTTACACACACCAACTTATCTGTCCAACTTCTGAACAACTCACTGGTTGCAGTGAAATCATGATTTCACTGCAACCAGTAAGTTGTTCAGAAGTTGGACAGATAAGTTGGTGTGTGTAAAGTGGCCATAAGTGATCACTCGCTGTGATTGACAGATGGAATGAATCTCTTTATTTGCAGTTTACAGAGGATTGGGGGGAGAATTGTGGCACCCCATGGGTTAATGTGCCACAATAACATCACATGGGTTCTCTCCCCCACTACACACTGACAAACACTACCACCTCTGGGCAACAGAGGGAGCACCTCCTGCTCCCTTATATAGACTTGCCCATGAGGCAGAGCTCAGACCGTACAGCACGGTGTAGTGCTGTGAACAGCTCAAGAGAACTGAGAGCTTATGGAGAGCAGAGTTAGCTCAGTGCAGACCTAGCAAGGGTCAGAGGAGCAGGAGACCGAAAGACAGAGGAACACATCTGGGAGCTGGAGTGACACCATCACTTGCCCCAGAAGTAAGCACAGAGAGACGGACACCGGATCCGGTACTGTGTCTGGCACCAACAGCACAGCGAATCCAGGAACAGTGGGATCTCTAGATGCCCCCTAGTACCAGAGTGAAGCAACACGGAGGGGTCAGCACAGCATAGAGGACCCAAGTTTCCTAGCCAAGTGGTACCAGCAGCATACAGAGAGAGACGTGAGGAATCCCAGCAGCTTAGCTTGAAGCAGCAGCTCAGGACACACACACAGTGCAGCACAAGGAAGCCAACGACCCGGGACAGGGTGTGGGGAGAGAGCCCAGCTCCATTACAGACTCCGTGGACTATAATCTGCAATAATATCAGCAGTAAAGCTTTGGAAAACAACTTTGGAGTCTGTGTAGTGATTGCGACCTTTGCTCCAGATTCAGCACAGAGACAATTCCTCCCTGCAGATCCAGCCTGTCAGCTCTGCAGCATCAGGACAAGAAGGGAATTACAGTATCAACTAAACGTGAGTGTGTGTCCTCCAACCCCTCTCCATCATCTATAACCCCAATAGACTTTAACCTTTACTGCCCCGGGGGATACAGTTCCCCCCACTGGAACTATACCACCTCCGCTGCCCTCACATCACCCCCGGAGGTTCTGCAGCAGCGGCGGCCCCCATTACTGGCCGCATCAAGTGGGTGGCGTCACCCGTGACAATATCCCTTGTAAATAATCCCCCTTTTATTGTGCTGAGCCAGGGACACGGTCCGGACCAGGCCACCAGTGACATCCCCAACAGCAGATCGGTCCGGTACCGAGTACCCCACGTCCCTTGGGGCTCCACAGAATAAATAAAAGAAATACATAAGAGAGAGCTTCACCAGAGGAATTAGAAAATAATATCAGTTACATATGGATTTTTGACCTCACAGACTCCATTTAGATAATATTTAAGTTATGTTCACATTAAATTGAGAACCTTCTTTCAAAGTTTGATGAACAATGCATTTTTTTACTTTCTTCTGCATTTCTGGCTGACTATTTAATGTCTGTATATTCATTTTTCTAAGGAAATACATATCTTTGTAGTATAAAGTATAAAAAAGGGTAAATTACCGCACTGCTATCTCCATTAATAAAGAGTTCAGTGAAATCTTGTTCAGGATTTATGATTTATATATCAAAAATTCTAAAGAATATATCACTGATCTGTTTATTAATGGAGATAGCAGCGCGGTCATTTACCCTTTTCCTGTAGTATAAAATATATGAATAATTCAGCTTTCTGTAAGATAATATTGCAGTTCCCTTTGTGACCACCAGATGGCAGAGCAGAGGAATTAAAGTTGATATTTCAACCCCCAGTCAATAATAGTAAAGGGATATTTCTGTTATGGTGGACAATTATAGCAAATCATCACAATATGTTATAATGTGTTAAAGATGCAGGTCCACCTTCTGTGACCAGGAAAATTGGACATAAAGCCAAAAATGAGCTAGACAAAATTGTTCTCATTATTTCCACTCTCTACAATCAATTGTGGCGCCCTGCTCACGCAGGTAGCCACAGACGTCTCTAATGCACAGCTGGGTTTCCACAGCAGGTACCTACTACATGCAACACCTTCCACCCCGGCACAGTAGGGGGAGCCCAACTTGCTGACCTTAGGCAAGATCCCCTATAAATACTGCTGCTGGGGGAGGAGTTAGTTAGAGTGAGCAGACACTAGGAGAGCTGCGAAGACGTCCTGGTGGTCGGTACTGCGATTAGGCCCGAACCAGTGACCCGGGGTGGCCCTTCTTTGTCCCACAAGCCTAAGTGGGACTAAAGACAAGGAGTTTAGAACAGAAAACGGAGCGAGGAACTTGAGAGAGTTTGTCCCAGGAGAAACACCGGATATTGGGGATCCGCACCTGTGGGATACTATAGGACCACAGAGAACCCCGTCGCACTGTGGAGGCTTCGGCTACCCGGTTTCCTATGTGGGTCAAGAGAGGGAGACAGACACAGCAGGGCAAAGCCGCAGGGTTCAGAGAAGGTAACCCGGAGACCGCACAGGAGGAGAGGAAGACACTACAGTCAGGAAGAGAGAGGAGGCAAGTCAGGCTGCAAGCAGACTGAGCTTCAATCACCGCTACAGAGCAGATGAGGCCTTATACCCACTTGCTGTGGGGACCCACTGTGCAACCTGTCCACCCGTCAGTGCCCTGGATGTTTTACCTGCTCAACATCAGTAAAAGGTAAAAGAGACTTTCCTGCGTGTGTGTATCCTTCTTCTCCACTCCCAGCACCCCAATAGACTGTTCCGGTACTCCCTAGACAATCCCAGCTCCACTCCAAGCTGCCCCTCCTCACTACACTGCCCCGGAGGTCCAGTCCTGCCTGCGGGGGACTATACTATCTCAGCCACTATACCTCCGTCCTCCACGGACTGTGGCAGCGCTGGTGCTACTTCACCAGAAACTGCAGGTGGCGTCACGACAACAAACTGTAAATAATCCCTTGTATATAAAACCCCCTTTTCAAAAGATATCCCAGGACACGGAGTCAGGCGCGGCCGCCATTCCCCGTGACACAGTTAACCCTTTTGCCGCCTGACACCCGAGTAGCCCAAAGCCTGGGCGCTACAGTGTATCTTTTTCTGGCGTCCCCGAACAGGATCTCATGCCCAGTATTACCGGGTACTGTGTGCCGTGATATTGACTGTATTGAGTGACTGTTTAAACTACTCCGCCATTACTGCGCGAAGAGCGGGAAGAAAGGGGGCGTGCCAGCCTGCAGAGCGTGAAACTGAAGCTCGCCCCTCACTTAGCCGAGCATTCCCGAGCATCGCGGCCTTGTCCGGAAACTCCCGAACTGTTTAACTCTTCAAGGACTGGCTGTAATTCACTAGGGGGGGGGCCTCCAACATGTCGGCCTCCTCCAGCGACGACGACGCTGCGTATGTTGATCCCCAGAATTACACCGATGGACTTATGGCTGCCCCCGGTAGCACTGCCAGCACCTCTGGCGCCCCAGGTGCAGTCACCCCTATCATGCCGATGTCATTCCCATACATCCCAGGGGCCAGGTGGTTGCCCCCGTATGACGGACGTCCTGATACATTGGATGAGTTTAAACAAAAAATCAACAGTGTCTTAGATATGTATGCGATGACCGGCCAACAACGCGCTGCTGTGGCACTCGGAGAGTTAACCGGTGCAGCAGAGAAAGAAAGTGCATCCTGGTCTGCCGCTGAACGCAGATCAGCCTCTGCTATATTTAATAAACTCAGAGCTACCTTCGAGGAGTGCAATGAGGCTGATATACGCATGCGATTCCATCACTGCTACCAGAGGCCGGGAGATGACATAAGAGCTTATGCCTGGCTTCTGGAAGAAGCATTGCGTGCCCTTATACATGTCAGCCCCGCTAGTGCACCTGATGAAAATAAACTCCTCATTGAACAATTCACTTGGGGACTGCTATCCCCTGAGGACAGTAAAAATGTACGTTGGTGGTTGCTGAGCCTCCGGGAAGCTGACTTTAACACCCTGAAGGAGATGGCCATCAAAGGTTAAAGCCCATGAAGCTGCAATTAAACGGTGGTGCTGTGGTGAGGTGCAGGCTACTCCAAAACCAGCACCTGTGACTGCATCCACGCACAATTTACAATCTGCTCAGCCTGACAAATATGATTCCCTGCGAGCTGAGATGCGCCAGATGAACAAAAACATCGCTAAGTTAATGGATGCTCTTCAGTTACAGCAAAGCCAACAGTCAGCACCAAGACCTCAACCCAAACATCAGCCGTTGATTCAACTTGCCGACAGCTTGGAGGAAGTACCCTGGATGTGAAGGAAGCAAGACACAGCCTACAGAGGAAGGACCACCGACCGCTACAGCTCCACTGGGGAGCCCATCTGCCACCGCTGTAACCGGACCAGTCACCTCGCCAGGAGCTGTACTTTAAACGGGCAGTCCCCGGGGGCCGGGGCCAAACCTCATGACTAGATCAACAGGGCCCAGCCACCTGGTACAAGACCTTCATCGGACAGAGGCCATTTCTATCCATTGTACTGGATGGCATCCTGACACATGCGTGTGTGTATCCTTCTTCTCCACTCCCAGCACCCCAATAGACTGTTCCGGTACTCCCTAGACAATCCCAGCTCCACTCCAAGCTACCTCTCCTCTCTACGCTGCCCCGGAAGTCCAGTCCTGCCTGCGAAGGACTATACTATCTCAGCCGCAATACCACCGACCTCCGGCGGACTGTGGCGGCGCTGGTGCTACTTCACCAGAAACTGCAGGTGGCGTCACGACAACAAATTGTAAATAATCCCTTGTATATAAAACCCCCTTTTCAAAAGATACCTAAGGACACGGAGTCAGGCGTGGCCCCCATTCCCCGTGACACAGTTAACCCTTTTGCCGCCTGACACCCGAGTACCCCAAAGCCTGGGCGCTACACAATCTCCTCTTATAACCTCCACAAGATTCTTCTCAACTGGAATTTCAGACTCTTCTTTGTAATCTGCTCCAGGTCTCTAATATTTGAGGTGTCTTCTCCCAAGAGCAATATAAGATCTCTCCACAGGTGATCAATGGGATTTAGATCTGGATTCATTGCTACCACTTCAGATCTCTCCAGCTCCTTGTTTCCATTCATTTCTGGGGCTTCTTGAAGTATATTTGGGGTCATTGTCCTGCTGGAGACCCATGACCTAGGACACACACCCAGCTTTCTGACACTGGGATGTACATTGTGACCCAAAATCCTTTGATAATCTTCAGATTTCATGTTACTTCACACACAATCAAGGCCCCCAGTGACAGAGGCAGCAAAACAACCCCAAAACAACTTTGATCTTCCACCATATGTGACTGTAGGTCCTGTGTTCTTTTCTTTGTAGATCTCATTCTGTTTTTGATAAACAGTAGAATGTTGTGCTTTAAGCAAAAATCTCTATCTTGGTCTTGTCCACAAGACGTTTTCCCAGAAGGATTTTGGCTTACTCATGTACATTTTGGTGGTCTACCTTTTTTATGTCTCTGTGTCAGCAGTGGGGTCCTCATGGGTCTCCTCCATAGCGTTTCCTTTAATTCAAATGTGGACGGATAGTTCACACTGACACTGATGCTCCCTGAGCCTACAGGACAGCTTGCATTTCTTTGGAACTTGATTGGGGCTTATTCACCATCTGCACTATCCTGCGTTGCAACCTTTCATCAATTTTTCTCTCTCAACAACGTCAAGGGAGATAAGTTACAGTGCCATGGGTTGTAAACCTCTTGATTATGTTGTGTACTGTGGACAAGGTGACATAAAGATCTCTGGAGATGTACTTGTATCTTTGAGATTGTTGTTGTTTTTCAACAATTTTTGCTCTCAAGTCCTCCGGTAGTCCTCATCTCCTCTTTCTGTTTTCCATACTTAGTGTGAAACACAAAATGAAAAGATTGCACTTCTCCACTTTTTAACTGGTTTCAGGTGTGATTTACATATTGCCCATACCTCTTACATGTCACAGGTGAGTTTAAATGAGCATCACATGCTTGATACAAAGTTGTTTACCCAAAAGTTTAGAAAGGTGCCATCTATATTTTTCCAAGCCTATTTTGGGGATTCTGGGTGAAATTATGTCCAATTTGCCTTTTTTTGTGTTGTTTCAATAAACAAAAGTGAAATTACTTGCTTGGCCGCCACTACATTTCTTTTCCACCTACATGCAGTTGTCAAGTAGTTCAAGGTCCCTTATTTTCATATACAATTAAGGCCAAATATACTGTATTGGGATACCCACATATTAAAACCTTTCAAGAGCTTTTATAACATCATACTCTAAATCTATTAAAATCTATTTTCTGGACTTGAAAAAGATATCTGCAGTCACTCAGTGTGTTATAATGCACACTGTCAGGATGCCACACAAATACAAGATCAAATGGGCGATGATGTGAAAATCAATTTGCATATTGACTATCAGATGCTAACTAGATTCTCATTAGTTTTAGATGAGAATGTACTCGGCATGTTGCTGCCCGCTTCATCTGGCAGTTCAGGGCAATTGTGGCGCCCCACTGGTCGGGACGCCATGGAGGGGTACTGCACTCAAATAAGACTGTGTGGTACTCTTGTGACCAAGGGAACTGGAATGGTAAACAAGGGACCCTCATAGCACCCATCCATACATACCCTAGGGGTCCGTGGGTGAACCCGCTGCAGGGAAGATCCAGTTCCATGGGAGGAATTAGGTGGGTAGAAAAGTGTATGGGTCGGAGGACAGTTAGCTGGAGAGAGAGCTGAGTGAATGATGACGCAGGGGAAGGTCGTCGTGACAGGAGAGAGACCCTAGGGGCCGAGGAATTACGGTGCGCCCGCATCTGGACCCAGGTAATGCTGACCAGAAGGGTCTGGTCCCGGGCAGAGGACCGGCTCTGAACACAGTGCGGGAGTTTAACCCCGAGCCGTTAAACCAGAGGCCCGGAGCTTCTTCAGGAAGCTGCGGCCACAAGACCCGGTGTATACCTCGAAAAGGCACACAGAAGGGGAATCGCCCACCAGAGACCCGTGGAAGCTGTCTCGAGGCTCTGCGCGTGAAGGTGCTGCACGGTTGTGAGAAGTTAAGTGCAGTGAAGGGAACGGCAGGCACACCACCGAGAGTCCTGAGTGAATCATTCCGGTTCCCTCATGACTACCCAGGCCAGAAAGACTCAAAAGACTGTATCATCTGTCTATCTGCTTTAACAACTTGGAAGTAAACCCGATCAGAGTTAATAACTGGTGTGACGTTCTTTATTTCCCTCGCCTGAGAAGCCGCACACTGTTGCATTAAAAGGACAAGTGACAAGGCCTTGTGGTAAGCTGCCTCCCTGTGTAAAAAGTTCTACAACTGCCCCGGGGATCCCACTCCACCTACGGGAATCGTAACCATCTGGCTGCCCTACCATTACCCCGGAGGTCTGATCTGCAGCTCCGGTAACCATACCAGAACCGTAGGTGGCGTCACAAACTACTTTTATTTTTATTCTTTTTACAGACTTTGAGTGACCACCAAGGCCACGGGACCGGGCACAGGCCCCCGTGACATCCCTTGTGAATCAACGCCCATAACGGAGTACCCCACGGCCCTGGGGCGGGTCACAATCCTGACAATGTACACCAATCTGCAAAAAGTGACTGGAAAAATTTACCACAAGTTGGTCCCCTTGAAGCTTTAACAGCTTCCACTATTCTTGGAAGAAGAGATGAACGGATCAGGCGAAATTCAGATTCACCTGTTTGCTTGGTTTCTCCGGGAAAGTTTGATTCGCTGAGACGTTCTTCTCTGCATATTAAATGTCCCTTATATGCTATGGGGTCTGAAGATAAGAGACAGGCTGTGTGCTCATATTGCAGATCTGTCACTTTTTTCATGCACTTTTTGGTGAAGATTTGCCTTAAAACCTGAATGTGTTCCTGGTAGCAGCAACGTCAATGAGAATCCTGAAATCTCATGCACATGTTGACTATTTTCTCTATGCAGCCACCCTGTGCCTCCTGAAGAACCCATGTTCGGAAAATATCCATGAGGGAGAAATGTGTCGAGGCTAAAGAGGCTACAAGAAAATAGGATGCTGTATTCGTCCCAAAAAACAGAACATACTTAAGATAAGTTGGATGGACTGAATTATATATAAGAGATGTATGTTTTTAGGTGCAATGGGACACCTTTTTAATAATCAATTAGGATGTTTATGTGACCCACCCCAGGGCTGTGGGGCACTCGGAACCCGGCTTTGATGCATTTGTGGGAGTCACAGGGGTTGAGACCCGGCTTCCGTGTCCCTGGGGATTAGTTTTGAAAAGAGTTCTGGGGGATAGGACTTAAGGAATAGGTGTCATGACGCCACCTGTGGTATCCGGCTATTGCACCAGTGCTGCAGTGCGGGTCCTTCAAGGATGATGGATGAGCAGCTGTGGTGTTATTGCTCCTGTGAGGCACCGACCGGGTCGGGCCCCTGCGACCGGTATGTGCCTCCCTGGGTGCGTCCTCCATATTGACAGGTCGCACTCCATCCCGGGATTTTGTGCTGGTTCTGCTTTACTGGCTTGGGTGTGATAAAAGGAAGCTAGACCACGGGGTGTGGTCTCGAGTGGGGAAGTGAAGACAACTCCCTGAGCTTCTGAGAGAGAAGCATCCCTGAGCCAGGCCTGAGACATTGTGGCTGGTTTTGTCGGGGTACGTCCTTCTGGGTGATGCTAAGAAGCGGCCCCTGAAGTAAGGGGAATCCGGAATATTGTACCAGACTATTGTTTTTCCTACATTTTTGGCCAAATAAACCCGTGTGCTGTGACCAGTGGTGCCTGGATCCCGTATCTTTGCCTCCCTGACGCCGCTATACCTCACATATGGTGGAGAATGCGGGCATTGCCGGCCCGGTGAGGTGTAGCTGGCACTACCGCTGCCCTCTGTTCCGGTGGGGAAGTGACTTTTCATGAGGCTAATGAGCGGCTGCTAAGTAAGAGGAGCAGCAGTCATCATTGCGGCCAGTCTCTTGCATGGTGCCCGGCATCGCGAGTCCTGGATCCGGCCGGCTACATTACAACACAAACCAGCAGCCAGCATGGAGGAGGTGCTCAAGCACCTGGTGCTGGCCCAGCAGCAGCAACAGGAAGCTCAGCAACAGCAGGAGAGGAGGCACCAGGAGCAGATGGCCCTGTTGACCGAGGCTGTGCGGGCCATACAGGGGGATCTGCCTAGAGGACCAGGTGACGACTGCAGCGTCCGGAAAGCGGTAAGACAAGCGCTGCAAAAGATGACCCCGGGGGATGATGTGGTGGCATTCCTGGTCGTGTTTGAGCGGGTGGCTGAACGGGAGAGACTGCCGGTCGCCCAGTGGGCCGAGGTGCTGGCGCCCTATTTGACTGGTGATCCCCAAAAGGCATACATAGACCTGTGTACTGAGGATGCCCTGGACTATGGCGCCCTGAAGGGGGAGATATTGGCACGTACCGGGGTCAATACATATGTGAGGGCCCAACGGTTGAGCCAATGGGCCTACGAGGAAGGCAAACCCGTGCGCTCACAGGCCTATGATTTGTTGCACCTGATTAAAAAATGGCTGCAGCCTGAAGCCCTGAGTCCGGCTCAGATGGTAGAGCGGGGGGTGGTGGATCGCTTCGTGCGTACGCTGCCCGTCCCCATGCAAAAGTGGGTGGGACACAGTAACCCGGGTTCCCTAGACCAGTTGGTGAACGTGGTGGAGCGCCATGTGGCCACACAGGAACTGATCCGGGACACTGGGACAATGCGGGCTACCCGCAAGACCGCGCCCACCACACCAGACAGTAGGGACCCGCAACCCGTCCCCTGGGCGGGCGAGCGCCCGGCTCGGGCCGAAAACGGGCCTCCCCCTGCAGCAAAGCGGCGATCCGGACAGCCGCGGTTCGGCCCCTGGTATAGCGGGGAACCACCCCGATGTAGAAGATGCCGGGAGGTGGGACATATGATGGCGCAGTGTCCCCTCAACGGGGAACCAATGGACTGTGACTATTTCCGGAGGCGGTCCATGTCCGTCCACCTCGTCGGAAAACGGGGCTCGGCCCCCCGGGATACTGAGAATGTACTGTGCTGCGTACGGCTTAACAGTCATGAGGTGACGGCCCTACTGGACTCAGGGAGCAACGTGACCCTCGTGTGTGCCTCCTTGGTCTCTAGGACCAAACCCACCGACTGAAAGGTCAGGGTGATGAGTGTCCATGGGGATCATTGCAGGTATCCGATGAAGCGTGTCACGTTTGCTACCTCAGCCAGGAGGGTTCAACATGTCGTGGGGGTGGTAAAGGGTCTCCCTTATGATGTTGTGCTGGGGAGGGATATGCCCTTGTTCCGGGTATTGTGGAACGAGTATATGGCCACCCGGATGAAGGGCGGACAGGGCCCAGAGCCCGAGAATCCCGCCGCCGGGATACCCAGAGGACTTGATGTGACTGATTCCTGGGTGCAGAGACCAGTGCGCCGGCTCGCCGTCCAGAGCGGTGCAGCAGTGCCGCAGGGCAGACCTTATGTTGCTCGTGGGGCCCCAGGCCGCTGTCGTTGATGCCCGTCCGGGGTTTGTGGGTGCCGGGGGTCCGAACGGGTTGGTTGCTCGTGGGGTCTGGCACCCCTGGTATCCCCGGGTGCCCCTGCTTGGCTCCGCCGGTTCTCTGCGCCGTGACGCTGTTTGCACGCAGGGTCCGGGGTTATGACCTTGTGTTCAGCCCTATACGCTTGAACGTAGGGGGGGTGTGTGAGGCACCGACCGGGTCGGGCCCCTGCGACCGGTATGTGCCTCCCTGGGTGCGTCCTCCATATTGACAGGTCGCACTCCATCCCGGGATTTTGTGCTGGTTCTGCTTTACTGGCTTGGGTGTGATAAAAGGAAGCTAGACCACGGGGTGTGGTCTCGAGTGGGGGAGTGAAGACAACTCCCTGAGCTTCTGAGAGAGAAGCATCCCTGAGCCAGGCCTGAGACATTGTGGCTGGTTTTGTCGGGGTACGTCCTTCTGGGTGATGCTAAGAAGCGGCCCCTGAAGTAAGGGGAATCCGGAATATTGTACCAGACTATTGTTTTTCCTACATTTTTGGCCAAATAAACCCGTGTTCTGTGACCAGTGGTGCCTGGATCCCGTGTCTTTGCCTCCCTGATGCTGATATACCTCACACTCCCCACAGGTGGAGAAGTTCCCCGGGGAAACCATAACAGTCTATGACGATGGTAGGCTGTTGGGGTGCAGGATTCAGGAGGCTGAAGAACTGACAGACACACAGGGCTTGTGTCCTTTACCTTTACTGTAGTAGGAAATGTCAAGGTACAGTCCACAGTCGATGTTAGGAATCTAGGTAGCCTGGAAGCAAGTTAGGGATCTCCTCCCCCGGCTTGTTCTGAGTCCTCCCTGCTGCACCTATTCCTGATGCTCCTGGCTGCCTGTAGCTAAGCTGCGACCATTTACTCCTGCTGGACAGTCTCTCACTGGTATGGCAGGCAGCTCGAGCCCTTCCTGGGTTCCACGTCTCCGACCATTGTCCCTGTGCTCTCCTACGCTGCTGTGCCGCCAAGTGCTGTGATGGCCAGGAGACTTGGAATCTCCCATCCTCCGGTTTTGGCTGCTGGGCCTAAAGCACCCGCACAACCTCGGACCCTGGTGTCCGGTTCTGGTGATTTGCACTGGTGTGAACCGTTAACAGGCTTCTCTCCCCAGGCCTATTTCTCTCCTCTCCTCAAACCCTTGCTCACGGATCTCTCATGCTGGCTAGTGAGTATCCTCGAATGAGCCTGACACTGCTCCAATCCACAGGATGTCATCTACAGTCCTCCTAGGAACTGAACTGACTACCCCGCCTCCAGCCAGAATTATAGGGGAGACTCCTCTGAACCCGGGTTAGAGCTCCCCCTTTTGGTTTGGAGTCAAGAAGGTGTTGTGTGCTGTGGGTTACCTGGTGTGGATACCCTACCTTGCTTCCAAGCATGACCTCACTCCCCGAGGGAGGCAAGGCCATCGTGGCAAGCGGACTCTGGGGTGCCATATATGCACAATCTATCCCTAGTGATTATGTGATCCCACAGGCGAACCGTGAATTTTGGTTGTCTTGATTCCCCCATTTAGAGGTTTGCCTCTAATGATGTCAAGGTAAGCCTCCAGGGAGTGGGGACATTTAAATAACTTAGGGTGAAGCAAAGCTCCGCTGTTAGGCAGGGGGAGCTGTAGGAGCCCCCACCTATGGGATAACCAATGATTTGTGCAAATAAGCATATCTTCAGATTTTTTAATGTCTTGTTTATTTTGTTTTGGTGGTTATGCACTGAATGTTGAAGTTATTTTTGTGATCCATTAAAATACATTTTTTGCTTTTATACACACTTGGGGTAATTTTTCCAAATATTGGTTTTGGTACTGCCAAACTGGTTACAAAGTGGCTTTAGGACAACAAAGTCAATGTTTTGGAGCGGCCATGACAAACCCGTGATCTCAGATCTATTGAAAATTTATGGGCAAAGCTGAAAAGGCAGGTGCGAGTAAGGTGACCTACAAAAATGGCTTAGTTACACCAGTTCTGTCAGGAGGAATGGGCTCAAATTCCTACCAACTATTGCGAGAAGCTTGTGGAAGGATATTTACAACGTTTGACACAAGTCATACAGTTTAAGGGCAATGGTACCAAATACTAATGAAATGTTTGTAAACGTGTGACTTTGTAGAAAGTAATGAAAAAGCCTTGAAACATTTTCTCTCATTATTCTGGCATTTGGCAAATAATAATTATGGTAATCCTAATTGACCTAAAATTGGAAAGTTTATTCTGATTTCATGTCAGATAGTGAGAAAAATATGCTGATGTGTCTTTTTATACAGTGTATTGAAACTTCTTGTTTCAACTGTATATATACAAACACACACACAGACACACACATACAGGCACATAAGCACACCTATATACAAACACACAGAAACACAAGTCTAAAAGGCCTAGGTGAAGAAAGCCACTATGACAATAGAGTAACAACCAAAGAAAAAATTCACTGCCCTTGCACCCCAGGGCCAGCTGTGCCTCTAATGGGTAGATATGTACATATATATATGAGTCGGTCGACAGGGTAGGGGGTACTAGGATACCGGGACAGGTGGTTACTTTAGTGGGGATCACGGCTGGTCGGTTCCCAGTTTCGTGCCGTGGACCCTCAATGGCGGGTGGGGGTGATGATGATGGGGGAATTGTAACGTGACGCCTGGTAATAGGGTTACCAGCGCTGTGGCCGGCCGCTGAGGTGATGGAAATGCAGCTTTGGTAGTCGCAGAAGAAATGTTAGCACAGGCTTCCAGTATCCGTTGTATCAGATGCTGCACATCTCGTATCTTCACAGCATAGACAATTGCCTTCAGATGAGGGATGAGGCAAACTGTATTGTGAATGGTGAAGTTAACAAACAAAACCACCGTTATTGGTCTGACACTAACCCACAGTGGATAGATCCCTCCAAGACTGCTGGAACACAGACATTGATGGTATGGTGTGGTATGTGGGGTACAAAGATAGTGGGGCCATTCTTCATCAATGGAAACCTCAATACCACTGGATATTTGAATCATGTAGGTTTCCATTAATGAAGAATGACCCCACTATCAGTGCTATCAGTTTTTTGAGGATGGGTGTGATTAGAGCGTGTTTGAAGGATGAGGGGACGACAACGGTATTAAGTGATATGTTGAAGCAGTGCCGGGACAGGGCATTTTGGTGCCCTAGGCAGGTAAGGCAAACGGCCCCCCCCCCCCGAAATATGTCTGGGAATAAAAATGTCAGCATACTTTGAAAGTAAATTTAATTTAACAGGGACCTATAAAAGGTTCGTGCAACCACACTACAGAGACATACTGATAGGTTGTTTACATTGTGAGCCCCAATGGGGACAGTGTTCATGATGTATGTAAAGTGCTGTGGAGTTCATAGTGTAATATAAATGCAAAAAGTATTATTCTTAATATTATGTCACAATACCAGGATCTGAGGATCTTCTATTTCGAGGTCAGGGACTCTCTGATGCCATGTTGCTGCTTGTCTCGCTGTTGTCCTCTTTTGAAACTGCAGTGCGGTGGACAAGAGAGCATTAACTGGTTAATAACAAGAAGTATGGAGTGTGTACTGAGCCATAAACCCTCCCCTTACCATGAAGTATGGAGTGTGTACTGACTGAGCCATAAACCTCCTCATACCATGTCCAGCAGACATTGTAGGATTACTACCCGTATATACTCGTGTATAACCCGACCTGTGTATAAGCCGACCCCCCTACTTTTGCCCCCAAAACCTGGAAAACCTATTGACTCGTGTATAAGCCGAGGGTGGACCCCAGCACAGGTATACAGCCCCCAGCAAAGTGGTATACAGCAGCCTCTCCAGTGGTATATACAGACCCCAGTGGTAATACAGCAGCCCCAGTGGTAATACAGGAGCCCCAGTGGTAATACAGGAGCCCCAGGGGTAATACAGCAGCCCCAGGGGTTATACAGCAGCCCCAGGGGTAATACAGCAGCCCCAGGGGTTATACAGCAGCCCCAGGGGTTATACAGCAGCCCCAGGGGTAATACAGCAGCCCCAGTGGTAATACAGCAGCCCCAGGGGTAATACAGCATCCCCAGGGGTAATACAGCAGCCCCAGGGGTTATACAGCAGCCCCAGGGGTAATACAGCAGCCCCAGGGGTTATACAGCAGCCCCAGGGGTTATACAGCAGCCCCAGTGGTATATACAGGCCCAGCAGTATATACAGCAGCCCCAGTGGTATATACAGGCCCCAGCAGTATATACAGCAGGCCCAGTGGTGGTGTATAAAGGGCCCAGTGGTGGTGTATACAGGGCCTAGTGGTGTATACAAGACCCAGTGGTGTATACAGGGCCCAGTATGCGGGGGCCGGGGAGGGGAAGCGCGCCTTTGCACACTCACCGCGGACGCCGTCACCGTGCGTCTGCTGTAAGGCTGCTTTCACACTGCGTTTTTCTGTGATCCGTGGCTGTCCGTTGTAAAACGGACAGCCACGGATCAGATTTTGACCCCATGTTATCCTATGGGCACGGATCATTATTGGCATCCGATTTTTGTCGGATCCGATTCTGGCCGATTTTTTGCTGTGCCCAAAATCGCAGCCTGCTTCGATTTTTGGCACAGCGGGTCAAATCGGACCGAATGGGATCCGACCTGATCCGTGCCAAATAAGGCTGCTTTCACACAGCGTTTTTGTGCTGTCCGAGGGGATCAGACTTTTTGCAGCACCCCTCAGACAGCATCGGATCCAAACTGATGACTGCAATCGGATGCCAAATAGGCATCCGATCCCGATGTTTTGCAGCATCAGTTTGGATCCTCTCCCTGCTCCTCCTGTCACCTTGTCCCCCTCCTGTCACCCTTCTCCCCTCTGTCTCCCCTCTTTGTCCCCTCTGTCCCCCCACTTTGCAGCCCCTCTTTGCAGCCCCTCTTTGCCCCCCTCTTTGCCCCCTCTTTGCAGACCCTCTTTGCCCCCCTCTTTGCAGCCCCTCTTTGGACCCCCTCTTTGCTCCCCTCTTTGCATCCCCTCTTTGGACCCCCTCTTTGCTCCCCTCTTTGCCCCCCTCTTTGCAGACCCTCTTTGCAGCCCCTCTTTGCCCCCCTCTTTGCTCCCCTCTTTGCAGACCCTCTTTGCCCCCTCTTTGCAGCCCCTCTTTGCCCCCCTCTTTGCAGCCCCTCTTTGCAGCCCTCTTTGCCCCCCTCTTTGCAGACCCTCTTTGCCCCCTTCTTTGGACCCCCTCTTTGCCCCCCTCTTTGCAGACCCTCTTTGCCCCCCTCTTTGCAGCCCCTCTTTGGACCCCCTCTTTGCAGACCCTCTTTGCCCCCCTCTCTGCAGACCCTCTTTGCCCCCCTCTTTGCAGCCCCTCTTTGCCCCCCTCTTTGCAGCCCCTCTTTGCAGCCCCTCTTTGGACCCCCTCTTTGCAGCCCCTCTTTGCCCTCCTCTTTGCAGCCCCTCTTTGGACCCCCTCTTTGCAGCCCCTCTTTGGACCCCCTCTTTGCCCCCTCTTTGCTCCCCTCTTTGCAGCCCCTCTTTGCCCCCCTCTTTGCCCCCCCCTTTGCAGCCCCTCTTTGGACCCCCTCTTTGCCCCCTCTTTGCTCCCCTCTTTGCAGCCCCTCTTTGCCCCCTCTTTGCCCCCTTTGCAGCCCCTCTTTGCAGCCCCTCTTTGCTCCCCTCTTTGCAGCCCCTCTTTGCTCCCCTCTTTGCAGCCCCTCTTTGCCCCCCTCTTTGCTCCCCTCTTTGCCGCCCCTCTTTGCTCCCCTCTTTGCCCCCTCTTTGCAGCCCCTCTTTGCCCGACTCTTTGCCCCCTCTTTGCTCCCCTCTTTGCTCCCCTCTTTGCTCCCCTCTTTGCCCCCTTTGCAGCCCTCTTTGCAGCCCCTCTTTGCCCCTCTTTGCTCCCCTCTTTGCCCCCTCTTTGCTCCCCTCTTTGCCCCCTCTTTGCTCCCCTCTTTGCCCCCTCTTTGCTCCCCTCTTTGCTCCCCTCTTTGCCCCCTTTGCAGCCCCTCTTTGCCCCCTCTTTGCTCCCCTCTTTGCCCCCTCTTTGCTCCCCTCTTTGCCCCCTCTTTGCTCCCCTCTTTGCCCCCTTTGCAGCCACTCTTTGCCCCCACTTTGCAGCCCCTCTTTGCCCTCCTTCTGCAGAGCTTAAAAAATAAAAAAAATCTTCATTCTCACCTCTCCACGACACCCGCGCTGCTTCCAGCTTCTTCTGATCAACAGGACCTGGCGTGATGTCACAGTCACATGACCGGTTACCGCGGTAACCGGTCATGTGACTCAACTGTGACGTCAGGCCAGGTCCTAGACGCACAGAGCGCTGGAGGCATCGCTGGATCGTGGAGAGGTGAGGATAATGATTTTTTTTTTTTTAACCCTTTCATTTCACAGGATATCACTTCTGCAATGTATGAATATACATTGCAGAAGTGATATTATGGCACAGAGCGATTTTAGTGTACTGAGCATGCTCAGTACACTAAGATCGGGTCCGAGGAACTCAGCTGTTTCCTCGGATCTGCGCTCCATAGGCGCCATGTTGGAGGAGAGGAGGGGCGGGCACCGGGCAGAGCTGCAGGACAGGAAGTCCCCTCCTCCCTCCTCTCTGGCCGGCGCGGCCGCCGGCGGTCAGCACGGGGCCCTCCTGGGGGCGGGCAATGCGCCCTCCACAAGATGGCACCCTAGGCGATCGCCTAGGGTCGCCTACCCATCGTCCCGGCCCTGTGTTGAAGAGATGGGTTAGGGCAGGGATGAGGACTGTGGTGAGGTTAGGGATGAGGTGGGAGGGGAGTGGGTCGAGGGCACAAGTGGTGAGGTGTGATCATGCTAGAAGGGAGGAGAGGTGATCTTCTGTCATGGAGAAGAAGCTACTTTTGGCCGAAAGGGGTTGAGCGATGGAGGGGGGGCGAGGAGATTGTGGATCAAATCTTTGTCTGATTTTGTCGATCTTCTGTTTGAAAAAGGTGGCAAAGTCATCAGCGGAGATGAGGGGAGACGGAGAGGGTGCGGGGGATGGAGTAAAGAGTTGAAAGTTTTGAATAGTTGCTTGGTGTTGTGGAACAGGACGTTTATTAGGGAAGAGAAGTAGGCTTGTTTTGCAGTGGCGAGTGTAGTCTTGAAGTTAGTGAGGGACTGTTTGTACAAGGTGAAGTGCTCTGTGGAGTGGGATGTCTTCCATCTACGCTCAGCTGCCATAGACGTCCTTCGAAGTTTTTTAGTGAGGGTGGTGAGGAAAGGGTTGTCTGTGTGGTTTTGTTGTAAGAGGGGGGTGCGGCTTGGTCGAGGGCTGTGGTGAGAGTGGTATTCCCTCATCCTCTCTCTCCATTCCTCTCCTGCCCTCGTGTTCACGTGAGGGCAGGTACCACCCTCCTCTTACCCCTGCCCCATCCTTCCTTTACCACCCACACTCCTTTCCCCCCTTCTCTCTCTCAATCTATATCTTTTTGATATTTCTTCTTGTTAATGTCATGGTTTCGATATGCAACATTTTTAATGTTGCTTCATCACGGCAACATGACCCTTACTAAATCTACTTCATCATGGAGAGTAGGCATAACTTACCCAATTGAGAGTCCCTTCAATACTATTGTGAAGGTACCACCTGGGCATATACACCCCTTATGTGGACTTAATAATTGGCCTGACACTCCTATCTTGACCATCCATGATGTATGTTGGTTGTTCCTATTTTGTTCTTTTCAATAAAAACAGACTCAACATAAAGGGTGGCGGCTGCATCAGCGTCTTGAGAAGTCAAGTCTGAGAGAGGGAGGAGGGACTCGGAGAGTGAGTGGAAGTCAATGAGTTTAAGGTTTCTGCAGGGGTGAGGGAGTCCGGAGAGGGGGGAGCGTGGTAGGGGGGGAAAAGGGAGGAGAAGGTCAGTAGGTTGTGGTCGGATAGGGGGAAGGGTGAGTTTGGGAGGTTGGTGAGGGAACAGAGGTGGGTGAAGACGAGGTCTAGCGTGTGGCCATCGTTGTGCGTGGCGGAGGAGGTCCATTGGGGAGGCTGAAGGAGGAGGTTGGAGATAGGAGTCTAGAGACAGCGGTGTGGGGGGTGTCGATGCGGATGTTGAAGTTACTCATGATGATGGTAGGGATGTCGGAGGAGAGGAGGTGGACAAGCCAGGTTGTGAAGTGGTCGAAGAAGATGGAGGAGGATCCTGGGGGATTGGTAAACTTGTAAATAACTCATGAAATAATAAAGTTATGTTAAAACCAAGCACACCATTGTTTTTTCTTATGAAATTTTCAATAAGTTTGATGTGTCATATGACCCTCTTCCCATTGAAAAAATAAAGTTGGATCCAAATGGCCAACTTCAAAATGGCCGCCATGGTCACCACCCATCTGGAAAAGTTTTCCCCCTCCCATATACTAATGTGCCGCAAACAGGAAGTTGATATTACCAATCATTCCCATTTTATTTAGGTGTATCCATATCAATGGCCCACCCTGTATATACTATGATTATAGATTAAGGGCTGGTCTGGTCACCTCTATGGAAATGTTAAAGTGAGAAATAAACACCACCCTATTAATGACAAGCAAGAGACATATAAAGGGCGACTCTCGTCCGGATGGCTGCCAGTGCCCGTTATTACCAATGAATCCACATTGAATTTTAATAAGCAATGGTTAATTGGTTAATTTTCTCCTGGCGATAAGGGGGGGGGGTCCCCAGAAGTCCCCCTCCTCATAATGTGCTTGTATAGGCTTTGTCTAAACTACACATCTCTCCAATTAGTAACCCATAATCGTGACGCACCCTCGAGAAATCTTAGTACCTTTCAATAGGAGCAGAGTAAGGATACGGCTCTATTGCTATGTAGGTAACATGATGTAGAAATGTCTAAAGTTTCCCTCTTTAACATCAATTATTTAAACCAGGACGGGGTAAATCATTTGGAAAATCAGTAGGAAAACAGGAAGCAGAACATTTTGTCCTGGGGAAAATGGGTCATGTTGCAAGGTCTGAGATTACTGAATACAGTAGTCCATTTATTATCGAGCGCTCGCAGCCAGGATATTAGTAATGTAATGAAAAAGAAAAGTTTTGCAATCCCGCTCCTTAATCTGTCCTCATGAATTACAAATCCTCTCACAATTTAATGGAGCAGAAACGACATTTCCAAAACCTAAAAAAGTTTTCTTAAAGGGACATAACCATAAAATATGTTGTTCCCAAAATATTAAGTTATCCTTTATCCACAGGGTGCAAAATAGCTTATGATTTCTGGTGGCTCTGACCACTGGGAACCTCTCTCATTACAATCCAGAGATTGGGGCTCTGGGACCTGAAAACTGGACTCTGCAGAGCCCTTTCTTAATTGACAAGCTGAAGAAATAGGAGCCAGATGAAACCTGTGGATAAAGATCTGCGCTGCTGTTATAAATGACGGGATCCTGAAATAATACTAATAAAAATGGTGATTTATTCAACGTGTTTCGAAAAGTGTCCCCGATTGGTGAATTTCCTGAGGAAGAAACGGGGATGCGAAATGCATTGAATCAATCACCAATCTTATTACTATTACTTTTAGATCATGTCATTTATAACAGCAGCGCAGATTTTTAGCCATGGTTTTCATATGGTTCCTTGTGCCTTTTCTCTATGTTTACTGGGTAAGACCCTATTGAACGTTCTTTGTCCGCAGCCTCTCACTCCTTCTTAATAGGAGCAGAAGTGCACATTCTCATTGCCTATGGAACTGAAAGTGATGGCGGAGCGCTCGCCTATCTCTTGCAATCCCAAGCATAATGAATGGAGCACATCCAATGCTCATTCTAATAGAGCACTTCATCACCAAAGTTTAACGTCTTCAATTATAGCTCCATTTTTGTGTCCGCACATGCAGGACAGTGGAGTCGGATTCAGGGAAATTGAGGAGTCAGTGTTGAGACCATGATTGTTGGTTCGGAGTTGTAGAGTCGTATTAGGAGTTGAAGTCAGATATTGGCTTACTGACTCCACAGCTCTGCTCACATGAAACACAACTGTATTCTTTGCATCTTATTTTTTTCAGCATAAGTTGTATTTGTAATGGTCCCATTGTAGGGTACATCTCACATGTACATGTCTCTTTTGCCCCCCCTCCCCAGCAATGCCTTCCCCTTCTATGCTCTGTGTTCTCCCTGTGTGAGATGTGCTGCAATTAGCGTAACGTCTGGCTGCTGGCAACTTATGACTAGTAATAAGCCGCCAGCAGAGCGGTGTCACTGTACATGGTGATGAAGGAAATCAGTGCTGTCCCACAGGTCATGTCACTGGTCCCTGCCGTGGATAGTGACACACCAGCCAACAGTTGGACACTGTGCTCATCACAGCTCAGCTGGCATGGCAAGAGAGACAGCACAGAGGGGGATAAGACAGTGCACGGGGCAGGGGGGTAAGGGACATGGCACACAAAAGGGAAACGACAGTGGACATGGGGAGAAACAGTGCGCGGGGGAGTAGAAAACAGACGGGGAGAGACAGCTCACAAGGGAGAGATACAACTCACAGGGGTAGAGAGACAACGCACAGGGGGAGAAGACAGCACACATGGGAGGCAAGAGACACAGGGAATAAGGCAGCCAACAGGGGAATAAACAGGGGGAGATAGCACACGGAGGGAGACAGCACACAGGTGTTGGACACAGTGCACAGGGGGATAGAGACAGCGCACAAAGGGAATTATATCTTCAAGGACTGTGTATATTATATATATATATATTTCAGTCCACAGTCCCTATATTATAATCATGCATTTTGGTATATCCACCACTAACCTATTATATCTGATTAATTATATAACCAGTATGTTAACACCTTCACAACTTTTGACGCACATGTGCGTCATAGGCCGCATCCCACCATTTCTGTGCATTTCTATGGGAGTTCCGAACATGTGCGAACACTTGCATTGTCATCCGGATCCGGCAAATCTAGCACCTGCAGCAAGTCTTAAAACTGTGATGTGATCAGCGCTGTTAACCCTTTGTATCGCGATGTCATTCATTGACAGCACGATCCAAAGCACCCGACTGGATCGCAGGTTCTGTGAAGTGATCATGGGACCTGCATCCTGTCACCTGCAGAGCCCGGGCTCCTGTAATGAACCCGTAAGTTGTCCTGATTCACTTCCTGCTGGTGATAACCCAGTGACATCACCAGTAGGGAGTGATCATTTCCTGTGTCTTTAGATGAGCAGCAGCCCATCGAAAGACAGGACAAGTGATCGGTGTGTGCAGCACTGAGGTCTTCTAGTGGCCCGTGTAAAATATAAAAAATATAATAATATGCTTTTAAAAGTATGTAAAAAAAAAATAAAAGTTTAAATCGCACCCCTTTTGCCCCATTGAAAATAAAACTATTTTTTAAAAAAATGTAAACACATTTGGTATTACTGCGTTCAGAAATGCCCAATCTATTAAAATATAAAATCACTTAATCAGATCTGTAAACTACGTAACGGAAGAAAACGTCCAAACGCCAAAAAATGTTTTTTTGGTCACCACAACATTGCAATACAATGTCATTACGGGCAATCAAAACAACATGTCTACCCAAAAATGGAATCAGTAGAAACATCAGCTCAAGACGCAAAACATATGTCATCACACTGCCCCAGATCCTGAAAAATGAGAACTCTATGGGTCATGGAAAATGGCGCCAAAAGTGCAATTCTTTTTCTTTAAAAAGTTCAGATTTTTTTTTCACCGTTTAGATACCAGTAAAAGTATACATGTTTGGTATCTACAAACTTATACCGACCTGAGGCATCATACCGATGTGTCAGTTTTACCATATAGTGCACATGGCAAATAAAGAACCCAAAAAGCAAACGTGTAATTGCACTTTTTTTACAATTTCATCGCACTTGGAATTTTTTTCCTATTTTCCTGTACACTATATGGTAAAATAAATGAATGTACAACTCATCCCACAAAAAAAACAAGCCATCATATTGTCTATATTGATGGAAAAAGAAAAAAGTTATGGCTCTTGGAAGAAGGGGAGGGAAAAATTAAAATGGGAAATTGCCAGGGGGTGAAGGGGTTAATATAAACAACTTGGATTACAATGAAATAAAAAGTAGATGTACACTTCTGTATGGGGGAGGACAGTGGCCTTCAAAATTATTTTCACTGGTTGATCTGATACCACTAATATGTAAGTGAATGAATATGACCCCTGCATTGATATGGGAATAGTGGCTGAAATAACGATCTTTAACTAAAAGAGAAAAAATAAGGAATAAAACATTTTTTTGAATAAATGGAAGTAATTCAGTGAATAGAATGAATGAATATGACCCCTGAGGTTCTTATGGGATTAGTGACTGAAATAAAGATCTTTATTGAGAAATAAAAAAATGGAACACAACATTTTTGGAATGAATAAAAGTAATGCAGCTATGATAAAAATCAGCGGATAAACTGAATGAATATTCTTCCTGTACTTGATGATAGATTCAAGATCGGATAAGAAAATGTAAATGACCTTGGTGATGTGTAGATTGGAAATTCAGAAGTCATTAAATTCACCTTGAGCTGAATGACTCGGTTAATTAATGACGGCGCAGTCCCAAAGTCTACCATTAGATTCCCGCTCCCCAATGTCTGTAGGCTTTACAGAGAGGGTAAGCTTCTTGCCCACCTCCCTATTGCCGCCATTCCATTACTCTGATCTACTCCGTAGTTCTCTCAGTAGAGACGGTAACATGATGGGGCAGATCTTGTCTCTTTGAAGGAGAGGCCTCCTCACATGAACGCAGAGTGAGGTTTTGGGCACTTGCTCTTTTTCACTTTACGCATGAATCGGTTAAACTCTCTGTTTCCTTTATCCCACTTGTGGATAGCGGTGAGAATGTGCTGATTCTTCACCTTCCGACCCAGGACCAAGAACTGACCGCTCAGCTGCTCCAGCTGTGGACAGGGACAATTAGCTCCATTCTTCAGAAAGAGGACAAGCTCTCCCCAGTCCTTCCTCTGGATGGGCCCTTTCTTCAGGGCTTTCTTCTTACGTAGGGTCAGCTTGCGGTCTCCGTTGTCCTTCTTGACCTCCCTGATCGAAACTTTCAAAGCTAAAACAAGAAGAGGCATAACAAATAATTATTCTTTATTATGTTTTTAGATTTTGCTATTCACTATTTATAATCTTTGTATTTGATAGCATCAAAAAATGGAACCTTCTGTTCTTCAATAAGTTCAACAAATAAACTATATTATTGAGAGCAGGATACATTATTCTAAGGCTGGGTTCACATAGGCAAATTTTTTAATCCGGTGGAGATGAGGCAAAAACCGCATATGATCAGATATGATTTTTGCTGGATCCATTTGCCAGTTCCATTATAATACTGCCACAATTTCATACGGCTGCATCCGGTACCATCTGGTATTGTCTGGACCTGTTTGCCTGTTTTGAGTCCATACCGGACACCTGAATGCTCCGCACAGACCCCAAACAGGGACATTACTGAGACGTTTCTAATTAAAGCATTATACTCACCTGACTCAGCACTGCTGTCACTTCCGGGTATGCTCTGCACTGCCTCCTGAACAGCCAATTACAGACACCCAGTCTCTGTGACAGCGTCTGTGATTGGCTGTTGCGACCCACCCATTGCATCTGGGATTGGTTACTGAAACAGTGGATGGGGCGCCACAACCAATCAGAGACACTGTAACAGACAGTGGGCATCTGTGATTGGCTGTTCAGCAGTCAATGCAGTGAATATTACATGATGCTAATGAGTAGGACTCGAAAATGACCGCACCGGCTAATAAGGCGAGTTTAATGCTTTAATCATGGACTTCTCAGTGAAGTTCCTTTTTGGTGTCTGTGCCGAACACTCAGGTGTTTGGTACGGACCCTGAACTTTACATGTATGGCAATATTGCGCATGCTAAGTAGACATGCTGGATCCTTTTTTATCAGATCAGAAATGATCCGGTGAAACCGGATTCGGCACCCATTGACACACATCATAAATCATGCAGAAGTATGCCAGATCCGAAGTGTTATTTTACCGAGGCCAAAAAAATTGTACATGTTGCTTTTTTTGGGCTCGGTAAAAAAATAGTTTTGACAGGTACCGGCAGCAACCATATGCAAACGAAAGTGCCGGAGTGCCCTTTGAAAAGCAATGCGCACAAAACGGATCCGGTTTTTAAAAAAGCGACGAATCTCTACTGGATACTAAAAAACTCATATATTGATCATTAGCCTTCATTTAATTCAGTTGTCATCACTTGTGTTCAACTGTTGTGAAACTACAACACCTAACATGCACTAACAGCTGCATGCTGGGTGTTGTAGTCTCATAGAAGTAGAATGCATGTGAAGAACACCGTTGGAAACCCAGAAGTTGAGACAAATCAAAAGCATTTTTCTCTAACGAGTTTTAAACATGGTAACTACTAATGAGTTTAAGTTCCTAGTGGAGGACACTGTACATGGTGCAATACCTGGGTACTACACATGGCAAAGTACGTGGGTACCATACAGTGCAGAATACATGGTACTATACATAGTGGAATATGTGGGTAATATACATGGTAGAATACGTACAGTGTAATATATGGATACCCTAAAATATAGACTATGTGGGTTTTATACAAAGTGTGAGTACTATATATGATAGAATATTTTTGCAATGTAGAATATGTGGGTACTATGCACAGTAGAATACATTGGTACTATACACGGCAAACAGGGATTTTTGTGTACTCACCGTAAAATACTTTTCTCCGAGTTTATCATTGGGGGACACAGGACCATGGGGACACAGTCTTAGCTTAGTGTCCTCCTAGTGGCAGAAAAGCATACACCCATGGTCCTGTGTCCCCCAATGATGTGAAGGAGAAATGTGGGTACTGTATATGTTGGAATGTACACATACTATACACAGTAGAATATTTGGGTATTATATATGGTAGAATATGTGGGTAGTATACATGGTAGAATTCCTGAACACTATTACTATACAATGTAGAATATGTGGATACTGCATGTAATGTGTGTCTGGGACATATGTTACTTCAGTTATGCACGGTTTCTTAACATTGTGACTACTTATTACTATCAAGGCTATAGAAGGTTGCCAAATGTCCTGAAATTCCAGGACAGCCTATAAAAATAGGGCACTATTTCCTCTGTCCATAAACATTTTTTTGATGAGTCCAATATTATTTTTTTAAGCTGTAGAGACTTGTACAGATTTTTATGACTGCACTTATCGTTCACAGAGGATGTGTTCATCTAGTGTTAAGCTTATGTGAGAGAGCCAGGCAGGGTAAAAACAGCTGCGGGAACCAAGAAGTACAGATGGGTGAACCCGCCGATGTTCTGCTTCGGCAGATTGGGATGGACTTTTTTCAAAGTCTGGGTTCGGGACCGGACTTGAACCTGAACCTCGAACCCGGACTTTAAAGTTTTAAAAATGGTAGATGGGGGCTGTAATAATAAGCAAAATATAGATTAAACATCAGCTCATACTTACCGAGGACTGTGCGCTTATACTTCCGGGCCGCTCATTAACCTCCTGACTATTCACGGCACTGGCTCCAAACAGCCAATCACAGACGCCCACTCTCTGCAACAGCATCTGTGATTGGCTGTTGGCGGTTGTTGTATGGATCAACAATACATCAGCATAGCCTGCCATAGTTCTATATTGTTCCTGTTTCAGCCTCCAATTTCATATGGTGGGATATAAATATTTTGTAGGGTAAGGTCCCAAGATTAGATGACTTTATTTTATTCTGGTAGCCAAGTTGCTTGGAATTGATAGTTTACTCATGTATTGTTAAAGGGAACCTGTCATATTGAAAATATTATCTAACCTGCAGGCAGGATGGTATAGAGCAGGAGGTGCGGATCAGATTGATACCTATTTTTTGGGTAACATTGTATTGAATTCATTGAAACTCCTCATATTTTATAAATATATGTCCTATTTATGGTTGACAGTCTTCCCTGTGTGACTGTGTATGTAGAGATACCTGTCAATCACTGGTAGGACCTCCCACTGGACAAACACCATGGATTTCAATATAAAGAATTCAGGATATACTGAATCTTTTCCAACAAAGTTATGTATCATTCTACTCAGTTTCTTGTCTATACTGTGCTGTCTACAGATCACACTCAGTGCACATCTTGACAGGATCCTTCTAAGGCCATAGACGTTAATATGATGCCATGTTGATACACGTCGTAACTGTATGTGTCACTAAAAGAAGAAATGGTGGTCTAAAAACAGAAGCTCCTCCAGAAGGACTCAATCAAGGCTTCACTCAAGCAATACAGGATCAGCTTTACTTTAAAACTTCTCTTACCGAATTCACTGGCACACATGTGTTCATAGAGAGAGTCGGGTTTAATCTCGCTGTCACATTGTGGGCACACCTCCGTCTCTGCGAAAGACACAAAACAAATATTAAGATATACAACAAGTAATTAATTGTTGTTTTACACTTTGAGGAGTGTTCATGTCAGTAGTTTTAACCAGGGCTATGGAGACGGAGTCATGGAGTCGGATTCAGAGAAATTGAGGAGTTGGAGTCGGATGTTTGGCTTACTGACTTCACAACCATGGTTGTGGAGTCAGGAGTCGTGGAGTCGGAGTCCATTTTGGTGGAGTTGGAGTCGGATTCAGGGAAATTGAGTTGACTTCATGGCCCTGGTTTCAACTACATTATTAAAGGCCCCCATATATACATTAGATGAGGAATGACCTGTTAAAGCCAATTTGGGAGGAATTAGCTGATGTGCAAGGGAGCCTCCTGACTATTCCCGGACAGATGATGTCACAGGAGAGTAAGATCAGGCAAATTAAATTTCAAATACCTTTTGTGTTCAGGGTAGATATGGAAAGATGTCTAGCAGCGGCCTTTTCCTCTCTCCCCTTTGAAAATACACAAGGACAAGCCAAGTGCTCATTTGTTTGAGGTAGGAGGTAGCGCGCTACTGAATTAATATTTGGCCAACAGTGTTTGGGGTATCGGGTAAGATAGCAGTTGACCGAATAAACGTCCAACAAGTCTTATCAATATGGCCAGTTTTTGTATGCAAAACACTATCCCACCTCCCCTTTACCCATGTTGCCAACCATAGCTTATGCCCCTCTTTCAAACTCCAGATCAGTGTAGCCCGAAACTTTAATCCGGCACACAATAACATGGGAGTCTATGGGCGCTGGATTGCGCTGGACACGACAGAAAATCTGTCTGGTTCCCGGATGCCGGGTGCTAAAGCTCATCACCAGCCGGCGCTGAACTTCAGCACCTGGAGAGCTCACCGCTGCAATTTCAGGACCACGGCAAGCTCCCCGCAACCTGTGATCCTGAAATTTCAGCAAAGGACAGCTCCTGCAGCTGCGGACTGCTGATTCCAGCAGAAAACAGGA
Source organism: Allobates femoralis (assembly GCA_033576535.1). Classification (NCBI taxonomy): domain Eukaryota; kingdom Metazoa; phylum Chordata; class Amphibia; order Anura; family Aromobatidae; genus Allobates; species Allobates femoralis. The sequence goes on along the minus strand of JARQOC010000004.1, from coordinate 56,957,422 downwards.
TTGGTAGACATATTTGCTCTCCATTTCTGTTCTGTCCAGAGCTGTCAGGCTGTGTCCGGTGCATCCAGCAAAATACCGGACACAGCCCGACAGCTCAAAGCCATGTTGTGAAGCCGGCCTAAGGAACAAACAACTTAAACTTAAATTTGTCAAACAATCCAAAATTGGTGGGATCATCCAACACTCTAATTTTTAGGGGGGATTCCCCACGCTCCCCCAACAGACAATGTCGGGGAAGAGATGGATTCAACCTGCTGAAGTTAAATCAGCTAAACATTCCTATGTACAAGGAAGTCAGAAGAAATAGTTGCCAGCTGAATGATAACGGTCCACCCAACATCTATCTAATGGGTATGGGGATTATCGTACTGGTGAGAACAATTGAGAGACCTCAATGTGCCGAAAACCTTCTGCCACTTGTCTATCATAAGCGATCCTTCCTCAGAACTTCAGCTATAAATCTCCTCCCAAATGAAACTTTTGAAACCTACATGTCATCAGAGCCTTTATGGGGATTTACACTGCAAGATAATCGTGGCTGACCAGTGTTAAAAATGCTTATTTTATGATAATCTTGCCATGTATACAGGTTAACGATCACCCAATTAACAAGCAAAGTGCATAAAAGATCATCGTACTCGGAGGTGCATCATCCTGTGAAAACCAGATAAGGGTTCAAACGAGAAGTTTACGGATCGATGGTCATATTATGCCATTAGTTGAGGCGTCCAAACGGACCCTAATTGTAACGTGGGCAGAAGCTAGCCTCAGACCTCTACCAAGTTAGAGGGCATCACAATTATAAATAGGGTATAGTCCTGGTACAAGTTTGATGTTGAGGCCCAAGAGTTTTAAGTTACACACCTGGATGTCATAACTGTAAAAAATAATATATTAATGGACTAAAAATGCATTAAATAATTCTCATCTCCACACAATAAACCAAAGATCTACCTGTAGCCAAGCATTTTTGTAGCTCTGATCACAGTACAATAGACATGAAACTGCTCGCATTAAAAAGTCATTTCATTTCAAGTCTCAGACAGAGAGAAGAATTTGGGAATACAAATGGATGATGACCTGTACACATTCAGAGCAGGAATGAACATCTCACAAGGACTCATGTCTTTCTACATCAATGGAAAGGGTATTTGGAAGCATTATAGGCATTATATCTTTGGGGTACTTCACACACAATGATATCGCTAGCGATATCGCTGCAATGTCACAAGTTTTGTGATGTAACGGCGACCTCGCCAGTGATCTCGCTATGTGTGACACATAGCAACGATCAGGCCCCTGCTGTGAGATCACTGATCGCTCCAAAGTGTTCTGGACCATTTTTTGGTCGTCACGCTCCCGCTGGGCAGCGTGCATCGGTGTGTTTGACAGGGACAACCACCAACAATCTCAATACTTTGCCCAAGAGTGACAGATTCCCAACGACCGCCGTATCATTACTGTATCACTGGTGAGATCTGACTGTTTGACATCTCACCAGCGACTGCGTAGTGACGCACCAGCGATCCCTACCAGGTCAAATCCTGGTTGCGATCACTGGAAAGTTGCAGCGTGTTAAAGGACCCTTTGAACAGACCCCAATTAGAGGACAATAAAACTTTGACATTGCTTATCAGTAAGCTGTTCCGATATTTACTGCCATAACTATTTCACCCCATCTCATTCCAGTTCTGCTCCACCTCACTTGTCTTAAGAAATGCAGTATTCCATGTCTTTTTGTCATACATGTGCCACATCAGATTTTGTCTCATACCAGACTGAAGAAGAGACCTTAGTTGTCTCCAAAGCTTTCTATTTGGTAGCATCTTTTTGGATAGCCTTTATCAGCCACTGAGTACTCTCGGATTTTTGTATTTTTCTATCTACTGGCTAACACGGTACAAACATATATTTTACCTTAAAAATAACAAATAACTAATTCAACAAATGTTTAGGGAAACACCAATAGTAAATTAGCCTTTAATGTATCTTACATGATGTGATATTACTCCCTCCCTGGATGCTCTGGTGTAAAGGGGGTGTCACACGCATCAATGTCGTCAGTGAGATGATCGCTGACGACATTGACGGCTGATCGCTGGTGAGCTGTCACACAGGCAGACTCACCAGCGATCAATGGACCAGAGACATCGTGGAAACGATTTAAATATCGTTTCCACGATGTCTTGTTCCTGCTGCCAGCCTGCTGGAAGCGGGAGCAGGCTGGTCTCCAAGGTAAACTGCGGGTATCTAGGCAGCGCGCGCTGCCTAGATACCCGACGTGTACCTTAGTTACCAGCCTCCTCCGCTCACCGGCTGGTATCTAAGGTACACAGCGGGTAACTAGGGACCCTAGTTACCCGCTGTGTACCTTAGATACCAGCCGGTGAGCGGAGGAGGCTGGTAACTAAGGTACACGTCGGGTATCTAGGCAGCGCGCGCTGCCTAGATACCCGCAGTTTACCTTGGATACCAGCTCCCAGCGCTTGTGAGAGGTGCTGGGAGCTGGAATATCGCTACTCCCGGTGTCACACGCAGCGATGCTGCGTGTACACCGGGCGACCATCGCCAGGTTTTAGGACAGATTCTAAAACCTGGCGATCATCAACCAGCGATTTATCGCTGGTTGATTCAGTATGTCACACACATCAATATCGCTGCAACGTCACGTGCAGCCGAGATCGTGCAGGCGATATTGACGCGTGTGACATACCCTTAAGAGTCACACAAACACTCCAGGTGACACTTTGTCTTGACAGCCTCCCGGAGACTCTATTAGAGTCTGAGGTGTAAATGGATTTCATTTATCCTTCCTGCTCCATGTTGCAATCCCTAACACTTAGTGCATCTGTCTGCGATGTGCGAAAAGCAAATCTGATCACATATCGTAAATAGTAAAGCCAAGCTAGCTGGCCGATCCGTAGAATATACTGTATATAGCCCAGTAGCTGGCAGCGAGGTAGCCATTAGTGAGGTAGAAGAACAATTGAGCTAGTGCTAACAGGTTGCAACTGGTGGAAAAACTAGACTAATCCCTTAAGTATGCGGCCTTTTGGGGCAAGCAGTGTCTTTTGTTAGTTTTCTCTTGTTCATTGTTACATCCTTAAAGCTAGAACTTTTTATTAACTTTGACTTGCTTTTTTACTTACTTTTAGTGCTTTCCTATGCAGGACGTTGTCGCTTTTCATTACTGCCATTTTAATAACTCTTTCAGACCGGATTGGGAAAAAAAAATAATAAAAAAATAATAATAATTTCTCCACTGTTTTTTATTTTTTCACATGTTACAACAATCAGCGTTCAGCAACTTGTGACCTTTATTCTCCGGGTCAGTAATGACTAATGAGTAATACCTTCATTTATGTCGTTTTGGTTATAATTTGCTCTTGCACAACACAATCTGTTTTTCTGACCCCTTACTCTTGTATTTTACATTGATTGACCTGTTTAGGGGGAAAGGGGAAGTTGCAAGGCGAACATTGGTTATTATTGGTAACATTTCTGGGAACAGACAACTGTTTATTCCATTTTCTGGGAAGAAAGTATGAGCAAGACAATATGATAATGTTATAGTTTAACAGTTCAGGTTCTCATTTTATACATTTATGTAGCGTCCTATGGCGCGGTGTCTGTTCTTCTCTGTCCCATCTACATTGATGACATTTGACTCTAGGTGAGGTATTAAAGTCCTTCACTCCCACTTTTCCGTTTTTCTCTCCCCTTCTTCCAATAGCCAAAACTATTCTATTTTTCCATCAATATGGACACATATGAGGGCTTGGTTTTTGCTGGACGAGTTGTACTTTTCAATCACATCATACCATATAGTGTACAGGAAAATAGGAAAGAAATTCCAAGTGCGGTGAAATTGTAAAAAAATGCAATTACACGTTTGCTTTTTGGGTTCTTTATTCACCATGTTCACTATATGGTAAAACTGACATGTTGGTGTGATGCCTCGGGTCGGTACGAGTTCGTAGATACCAAACTTGTATACTTTTACTGTTATCTAAGTTGTGAAAGAAAATTCAGAAATTTTTAAAGAAAAAGAATTGCACTTTTGTTGCCATTTTCTGCGCCCTGTAGCGTTCTCATTTTCCGGGATCTGGGGCTGTGACGGCTTATATTTTGTGTCTTGACCTGACGTTTCTAATGATACTATTTTTGGGTGGATGCGCTGTTTTGATCGCCCTTTATCACATTTTATTGCAATGTTGCAGCGATCAAAAAAACATCATTTTGGTGTTTGGAATTTTTTATTACTTACAGATCTGATTAATTAATTTTATATTTTGATAGATCGGCATTTCTGAACACATCAATACCAAATATATGCATTTTTAAAATTTTTTAAATAGTTTTATTTACAATGGGGCAAAAGGGGGTGATTTGAACTTTTGTGTGGGGGGGTTCATATTTTGAAAACATTTTTTACATTTTTCTATATTTTACTCGGCCCACTAGGGGGCTTCAGTGCTGCACAGTCTGATCGCTTACCCTATGTTCTGATGAGTTGCAGCACATCTGAACATAGGAGAAATGATCCTGGGAGCCAGCAGGAAGTGATTGCAGACAGCTGCCGGGGTCATCAGAGGACGCCGGGATGTCCAGGTAACAGACAGAGGTCCCGTGATCACATCACAGGACTTCTGATCAGGGTGGGGAACAGTGCGAACCCTGCCACGGTGATATGGATTAAGCTGCCAGTGAGTGAGAACACGATTTAAAGTGTTAACAGCACCAATCAGATCGCTGACATGATCGGTGTTGTTAGCTCCACATGTCAGATGATCAGATTAGCTGAGATGTGTGAGGGAGGATGCGTGCTTAACTTTCCCATCTGGGGTAGGGACGCGGCCAGTGGAGTATATATACGCCTATAGTCTTGGAAGGGTTAATATTAGAGAATTAGGGACCGTCCCAATTGGGGTCCACCCGCGATGGGATGGCTATTTTTTTTTTATCAAAAACAGCATGCACTAAGTACCTTATGGTTTTTATATGTACTTTTACTTTTTACTTATTTTCTACAGCAGGGTATATGCTTATTTTGTTTCTATCTTAGGTTTTAGCATTTGCTATACTTTATTTTGAACTTTTCCCATAAATAGGCATCTTTTATTACCACAAGGCATTTTAATATGTTTTTTGCACTCAAAACCTTTTTGGGACACTTTTATTTCTATTCCATCTATTAGTCCCACAAGGAGACTAGAACATGAAATCCATTATTCACTTACATAGCCACTACAGTTCTATATAGCACAGTGTATTATGTCTGTATATACACATTATATATAGTGATTTTTCTCTTATTATAATGTGTGTATATATATACACCTTATATAATATACACCTTTTACAAAGCGAAAAATCACTAGAAAGGACATCATGGTAGGAAGAATAAAAGGTACAAGGCAAAGAGGAAGACCAACAACCCAATTGGTTGATTATGTCAAGATGACGGTGGAGAAGACCCTGGTGGACCTATCTAGGCTTGAAGAAGACACTGGAGGGCCTATCAAGGCATGGAGAAGACCCTAGTGGACCTATCTAGGCTTGGAGAAGACCCTGGTGGAGCTATCTAGGCTTGGAGAAGACCCTGGTGGAGCTATCTAGGCTTGGAGAAGACCCTGGTGGACCTATCTAAGGCCCATCCACTCACATCATAAATATATGTAATGGTGCAAGAATAGATCAAGCTTTCGTTATTCTCATTCAATGTTGAGTCTGAGAATTGAACAACATAGTTCAGCACAGTTGGTAGGGTTGACATATGCTTTTTCTGCTATTATGTTCAATGGTCTAGACTAGGTCAGAAAAACAAGAAGATAAAAATACTTAACAAAGTCCCTTGCTTCATATAAAGAACATAAGTCAACCATCCAACCATGATGAAAGGCAGCAATATATGGATAGTCTGGATGGTGGAGTAATCCTGGGATGCACCTTTACTGCACTGGTCTTTGTAACTGACAGCTGCCCTCCCCTCACAGGTCTTGTCATTGACACTTCAGCTGATGAGGGTATAATTGGTCCCATGCTATTTTGGTTGGTTATCTCCTTCTAATCAAGATCCTCATTGTTAGTCTATATCTATATTTACCATGCTTCAGTACCAGAGCAATGTGGCCACCAGGACTGTGGAGACGGTAAGCCAAACCACTGACTCCAACTCCTCAATTTCACTCTGATTCCATCAAAATAGGCTCCAACTCCGACTGCACAGCCCTGGTGGCCACATCACCCCGTGTAGGGTATGCCTTAGAACTTTGTGATCGCGTACATTTTTTAGTAGACGCCCCACCTGTACCCTCCCATTACTCTTTATATTTCAAATTCAATACAAATTAAAAAGCTAGGGGTAAAACAATGATTTGGTAGACTTTTTTTTATAGAACTGGGACAATAATGCAATACTGACAGGCCTCCATAAAACATAGGAGGTTTGAATACTACTCAATATTTCCATATTTTCAGATGAGAATAGTATAAACTTTAGTCCGGTCAATTGCAGGTGGGATATGGAAGATGAGGGATTTTTGGGTGGAGCTTTCCTTTGATTTAGTCACTATAGGGTATATTTATGGATGCATAGACAGAAGTATTATTATATGCCACTTCATTGCGTGATTCATTGTGCCCAAAAAATTGCCATAAGTTTGGGAAACTTGTAGCATTTAATCCAGCATCCTTCTAAACTTGTGTCATCATGTATTGCTTGTGTGGTGTCAAAGTCTCATAATTTAAGACCCTGGGCTCTAATGCTGCAACAATCCCATCCCTCCTAACCTACTATACACTGACGAGCAAAAGAGCAACAATGTTTTGAAACTTTTGTCTTTCCGACTCCATACCTCACCATCAACTACAGCTTCACAAGTAACAGAGGTACGAGCTGGAAGGAGAGCAGCACAAATAGGGTCTTACCGTCATATTACTGGAGAAAGGACAGTAGTGGAGGTACTAACCTGATCTGGTTGTGCAAGTGACAACCAACATATAAGATACATCAGCTGCTGCAAAGAACCCGCAGAGACTGGACGTCTATGATTGGTTGTTGGAGCCAGTGCAGTGAATAACCAGGAAGTTAATCAGCGGACCCTGAAGTAGAAGCGCATGATCCTTGGTGTAATGCCCACAGGGTGTGATAATTTAGAGTGGACTCACTAGACCACTGATGGTGTATAATCGATACTCAAGAAACAGGAGAGTGACTTTCGTAAATCAAGGATATTTATTGAGGAACAACAGGTTAACAAAAGGGGAAAGGTGACTGAGGAGAGGACCATCTGGATCACGACACTGCACACTCATAGTGGAGCACCGGCAGAGGTAACCCTTGAACCGGGATACACCCGTTACAACACCAGGAGGCCTAAATGCTGGGAATCCCGGACCAGACAGTAGAAATGGAGAGACTGTGGAACACTGGCTCTGTCAGTGGAGAGGATCCTGGGTGCTCTGTGTAATCCTGGAAAGGCTGATCCAGATGGTAGCGATATCTGGAGTGTCTAGAGAGATTCAGGATAAGGAACTGCCAGCAGAGGATTCTATGGAGACAGAGATATTAGCAAAAAGAAAGGCAACTGTCTTCCAATCACAGTGCACTGCAGAGTGCGACTTTCGGAGCGTCAACAATCAAAATGAGTGAACAAGTAGTCCAGGTACCTCCCATAGGGGGAGGATGCCTTTTATGCACAGATCAGTTCAGAGTCCTAATGGGGAACAGGTATAGTGCTCTTTTAAGTATGTGCAGGAAGTGGCACGTGCATCCTAAGAGCATTCCTGCCAAAAGGAAGCAGGTTCCTAGCAAAGAAGGAATCAGATGGCCGCGTAGAACCATAGACATGATAAACTGTTGGAATATGTATAGTGCAACAACTCGATTCCTGTATATGTAAGTGTTCTATTGCTAGGTTTGTGCATTGTCTATAAAGTTAAATTAAAAAAAAAAACTCCCAGAGGTTGACACACAGGAAAGACCATGTGATTGTACCCAGTGTGCATGAGAGGAGAAGCAGCCTGCTGATGCTGGACAGAGAAACATAGGCTTTGTGGAATCAGGAATATACATATCATATCTGTACCTTTTTATTGCTAATTAAAGCTCTGTTCTGTTGTCAACACGCTGATCCACTGCCAACAGGTTATGGGCCCAGCATGACACAGAACCCCAGCAAGACACAGAACCCCAGGAGTGTCACAAAGCACAGAGTGACACAGAAGAGTAAGACAGTAACAGAAGCCCAAAGCAAAAGCAGCACAGAGCAACAGAGAAGATGTCCACAAGCAGGGATCACTGCAAGTTCTCAGTGCAAAGTCTCACCAATCAGAATTATTAATCCTGGAAAATCAGGGTGAAGATGCTCCTCATAAGAGAAGGTACGTGGAAATATATGCAGGAACAAGTGCCTCATCCATTACCAGATGATTGGCTAGAGAAGGATCAGAAAGCACAAAGCACTATCTCCCTCACTGTAGATGATGATCAGATTGTGCATATATGCAAGTGTGCAACTGCAAAGGAGATGTGAAGTGAAGTATAGAAAGTGCATGAAAGATCAAATCTCAGCAATAAACTTTATCTAATGAGAAAGCTGTACCAGTCTAAGCTAAGTGATGGCCAGTATATGCAGGACTATATAAGAAATTGTGGAGCGTCTCAGGGGTATTGGAGAAGAAATTAAAGAATTTCATGTTGCTGCACTGCTATTAAGTTGTCTTCCAGAAAGTTATGACACACTTGTCACTGCAGTAGATGCACGGACAGATGATGAGCTCACACTAGAATATGTCAAAGGCAAGCTTGTAGATGAATTCAAGCGAAAAATGCATAATGTAAGCAGCAGTAATTAATCCAAAGCAGACACAGCATTAAAGACACAGGACTTTCCTAAAAATAAAAGCAATCTAAGAGAAACTCGTAAATGTTTTGCCTGTAAAAAGCCCGGCCACCTTAAAGCAGACTGCAGAATTTGGAAAGCAAGAATGAGTCAGCTTAAGAAGCAGAACAGTGATCAAAAGGTGAAAACAGCTGTAAAGGAAAAGTCTGCATGTGTTGAAGCTGCATTTAATACCAGTACAGGCTCACCTGCAAAGCATATATGGTGTATAGACTCTGGTGGTAGCAGCCATATGACGAATAACAAGGATTTCTTTACTGAATTTGATGAAAGCAAGTCAGTAGGGGACGGCTACCTCCACTATCCAGTTTCTTCAGCACAAAACAGAAAAATCCCAGTAAAGGATGTTCTCTATGTCCCCAGCCTTGAAAGCAATCTCCTGTCAGTAAAAAAGCTTGTGCAAAAAGGGAATGTATTTACTTTTAAAGACAACACCTGCATTATATCAAAGAAGGGTCACACTCTTGCAGAAGGAAAAACACAAAATGAACTTTATCAGCTAAAATGCAAAGAAAGTGTGTACAGTGCTAGACAAGATCTGCATAAGAACTGTATCCATGTATGACACAGATGTCTTGGGCACGGAGACCCAGAAGCAGTTAGGAAGCTAAGTCAACTTGCAAATGGTGTAGAAATCAAGCAATGTAGTCCAATGATGAAGTGCACTAGCTGTCTTAGAGGGAAAATGTCCAGAAAACTGGATTTGATGCACACAGATGTTTGCGGTCCAAGAAGTGTTCAAACACTAAGCAAGAAGAGATATTTCCTCACATTTATTGATGACTACTCCAGATATACAGTCGCCTAACTGCTTCACAAACAACAAATTTGGAAGAATGGCAAAAGCCCTGCCTGCAGATAATGGCACTGAATATACAAGTAGTAAGGTGCAAACCATTTTGATAAAGAATGCAATTGTGTTCCAGACGACCATTCCATACAACCCAGAACAGAATGGCATTGCAGAGAGAGAGAACCATACTCTGTGAAAGTGGAAGAAGTATGTTGTATGATGCAAATCTACCTAATACGTATTGTGGAGAAGCCATCATGACAGCCATCTTCAAAACAGATTGCCAGGTAAAGCCACAAATAAAACTCCATATGAGCTATGGAACTGCGAGAAACCTAACCTGAAACACCTCAGGATATTTGGAACCAAAGCGTTTGTGCATGTTCCCAAAGAAAAACGTTCCAAGTGGGAATCACATGCAAAGCAAGGGGTCCTAGTGGGCTATAGCGAAACTCAAAAAGGATGCAGAATCCTGCACCCAGAGACCAACACAGTAACAATCAGAAGAGATGTAGTGATTGATGAGAACTCTGTTTCTTTCAAATGCCGTGAAGTTGCACCAGTCATTCAAGCCAAGTAACAAAAACAAGAATCTCAATCACCAAACTCAGACAATGAAAAAGAAAACACTGAAGTCTGGATAAGCTCTGAAGCCAGCAAGGTAGAAACAGAAGAACCAAGTCAACCTCCAGTCAGGAGATCAGAAACACCAAAGGTATCCAAGATAAACACCTTTTTTATATAGTCAGAACACTTCCTGAACCAGAGCCACAGTCATGGCAAGAGATACAAAAACTGCCTGTCCATGAGAAGCAGAAGTGGATAAATGCCGCTAATAAAAAGATGGCGTCCCTTCGTCAACTTCACACATGGTGGCTTACGGAGCTACCACAAGGAAAAAGAGCTCTCAGAAGCCAAAGATTCAGCAATACTCCAGCAGTGAGAGTTACAGACAAGCAGTTCGGGCACTTCTGAATATGAGGACAACCAAGGATATATTAAACTTGCCCGCAGTGAGAAGATTAGTGCAAAGGCTTAAGCACATTGAAGTTAAACATCACCACTTACGTGACTTAGTGGAACGTAGTGTACTAGAGTTTGTTTCTAGTCTGACAAGATGTTAGCTGATGGAATGACAAAACCATTGCCAAGAGCCAAGTTTGAGGACTTCAGAACCGCAATGGGACTAATAGGATAAGTAGTTGTTGAGTGGGGGTGTTGGAATATGTTTAGTGCAACAACTCCATTCGTGTATATGTAAGTATTTTATTGCTATGTTTGTGCATTTTCTATGAAGTTAGATAAAAAAAACAAACACTCCCAGAGACTCACACACAGGAAGGACCATGTGACTGTATCCAGTTTCCTGGGTCTGTGCATGAGAGGAGAAGCAGCCTGCTGATGCTGCACAGTAACACTTAAGGCCCTGTCATACATAACGAGATCACTAACGAGATTGTTGTAACATCACAGATTTGTGACGCAACAACAATCCCGCTAACGATGTCGTTATGTGTGACATGTACCAACGATCTGGCCCCTGCTGTGAGATCGTTGATCGTTACATACTGCTCTGGGTCACTTCTATGTCGTTGCACTCCCGCTGGGAGCACTACATCGTTATGTTTGAAAGGGACAATGAGCAACGATCTCAATGCTACGCTATGGAGTAACAATTCCCAACGACTTTGGTATAATTCTGGATCGTTGCTGAAGTCGTTGGTGATATCGCTGGTGAGATACCTGTTTGGCATCTTACCAGCGATGTGTAAAACGACGCACCAGTGATCTCGGCATATCGTTATCTGTATAGCTGGTGCATCGTTATGTGTGACAGGGCCTTTAGGCTTTGTGGAATGGGGAACAGGTATAGTGCTCTTTTAAGTACGTGCAGGAAGTGGCACGTACATCCTAAGAGCATTCCTTCCAAAAGGAAGCAGGTTCCTAGCAAATAAGGAATCAGATGGCCGCGTAGAACCATAGACATGATAAACTGTTGGAATATGTATAGTGCAACAACTCGATTCCTGTATATGTAAGTGTTCTATTGCTAGGTTTGTTCATTGTCTATAAAGTTCAATTAAGAAAAAAACTCCCAGAGGTTGACACACAGGAAAGACCATGTGATTGTACCCAGTGTGCATGAGAGGAGAAGCAGCCTGCTGATGCTGGACAGAGAAACATAGGCTTTGTGGAATCAGGACTATACATATCATATCTGTACCTGTTTATTGCTAATTAAAGCTCTGTCCTGTTATCAACATGCTTGAGAGTATACTGAATGATCCGCTGCCAACATAAGCGGAATTAGTGGACCTCCGTGGTGAGTGCTGATCTCCCTGCTTAGCAGAGACTGGCCCTGCGGCCAGAGATATGACACTTGGTAAGTATCATACTGATGTTTAATCACTGCTTATTTCTACAGTACCCTAGCCCCCAGTTTATAACTTTAAAGTCCATGTTCGGGGTTTGGGCTCAAGTTCTGGTCAAACTCAGTCCCGAACACTTTAAAAAAAAATGTCCGGTCGAATCTGCCGAAGCCACCATCTCTAATTACAATTTTACAAATCTTTTTCCCTTTTATTTTTGTTGGCCTAATGCATATTAATCTGTATGTATTGCAACAACTATTGTTTGTTTAATATGATGTGATTTTATGTCTGCATGCATATTGTTCAGATGTCAACAAAGTTAAAAAAAAAAAAAGGGTCCTCATTCAGAGACAGGATGTTCCTCCTCCTGCTCCCAGCGTGTACATTCTAGTGTGGAACAGGAAGCTGAAGGTCACAGCAGATTTTCTCTCTCCCTCTCCCAGAAACCAGATTGATCCTATTCTCATGTTGTAAGCTGGATGTTCTTGATTCTCAATAAATGAACCTTCTCTGTTGCTCGCTGTGGACATCACGCTGAGTAACCCGCTGCTAACAGGTTATGGGCCCATGAGTCACAGAAGTCCCAAACCTCCAGAGCACAGAGATAGAAAGGCAACAGCGAACTGAGAAGAAGTAAAGATGGCCACCACCAGCATCTCAGCAAAATTTACAGTGCCAAGCCTGAATAACCAGAACTACCAATCCTGGAAATTCAAGGTGAAGATGCTGCTGATAAGAGAAGGTACGTGGAAATACACTCAGAAGCCCAAGCCTGACCCAGTACCACAGGACTGGCTAGAGATGGATCAGAAAGCACAGAGCACCATATCACTCGGCATAGAGGATGATCAGATCGTGCATGTGTGTAAGGCTGGGGTCACACACACAGATATGTGGGCAGATATTGTTCACAGATCTCTGGTTGAAGTGAAATCATGGACAAATTGATCCATTTTGTGGCCATATACAAATAGACCAATTTGTCCATGATTTCACTTCAACCAGAGATCTGTGAACAATATCTGCACAAATATCTGTGTGTGTGACCCCAGCCTAAGTGTGAATCTGCAAAGGAAATGTGGGAGCAGCTGCAGAAAGCACATGAGAGGATAAATCTAAGTAACAAACTCTATCTAATGAGAAAGCTGTATCAGTCTAAGCTACACAGTGACCAGGACATGCAGGACTACATTAGAAACACTCTAGAGACCGTAGAGCGCCTGCGGGGCATTGGAGAAGATATGAAGGACTTCCATGTAGCAGCACTACTACTTAGTGGTCTCCCAGAAAGCTATGACACGCTTGTAACTGCACTAGGTGCACGCCCAGATGATGAGCTTACATTGGAGTATGTCAGAGGAAAGCTTGTAGATGAATATAAGAGAAAGGCAGAAAGTGTGAGCAGCAAAATATGCAACAAGGAAACTGCTTTACAAACACAGGATGCGCCCACCAGCAGAAACCACCCTAAAGAAACACGTGAATGTTTTGTATGCAAGAAGCCAGGTCATTTAAAAGCTGAATGCAGAGTCTGGAAAGCTAAAATGAATCAGGTAAAGAAGCAAAACAGTAAACAAAGAGTTAAGAGTGCTATATTTGAAAATAATGATCCTGTAAATACTGAGGCTGCATTCACATTAGTCAATGCATTTAAATCAAAGCATGCGTGGTATATAGATTCTGGTGCAACCAGTCACATGACCAATGACAGAGACTTCTTTACTAAGCTTAACCAAAGCAAGTCAGAGAAAGTGATAATGGCGAATGGTCAGTGCATGAACTCAGAAGGCATAGGAGATGGTTATATTGATTGTAACATCTCTGCAAACAAAAACAAAAGGATTCATGTAAAGGATGTGCTATATGTGCCTAGTCTTGAAAGTAATCTATTATCCGTGAAAAACCTTACAAAACAAGGGAATGAAGTTACGTTTAAGCACGATAGCTGTGTGGAGCCCACTGGGAAGGGATACTCAGTATCGGACCGGGGTACTGCTGGGGGATGTCACGGCGGTCCTGGTCCGGACCGTGTCCCGGGTTCACACAAGTAAATGGGGGATATTTACAAGGGATTAGGTTTGTCGTGACGCCACCCACGGGTTGTGGTCAGGGTGACCACCGCTGCTGCAGAACCTCTGGGGATGATGTTTTGGCAGCTGTAGCTGCAGAGCCTGGTTCCCCGGGGCAGTGATAGTTAAAGTCTGTGATGGTTGTTATAGATGTTGCAGGAAAGTAGGGGTAGTAGTAGAGATGATGAGAGTTGAGGCAATGGCAGTTTATGAGGGAAAGTAGGGTTTCAGCACAAGGATCACACACACTCACGTTTGTTGTCATTTTCCAAGTCTTTACTTTGCAGATGGTAATAGCAGAGTATTGTCCACGGAGTATGTACCGAGGCCGGGTTGCCCCCACCCTGACCGGGTCCTTGGCTTCCTACTTCTGCGCTTTGTGTGTAGCCCTGCTGCCGCTTTTACCTGAATTGCTGGCCTTGTCTCCCCTCACGGGTACCAATCTGCTAGGCAACTTGAGTCCTCTGTGTCACTGACCCCTCCGTGTTGCTTTGCTATGGTACAGTGAAGATGGTAGACCTTCACTATTCCAGTATTCACTGTCCTGTCTGTGTCAGGCACAGCATCGGATCCAGTATCCGTCCTAAGCGCCTCTCCGGGGTGAGTTTAGGGTAACTCTTTGTCCCAGGTGTGTTCCTCTGTTTCTCTGACTCCTTCCCTCAGACCTCTCAGGACCTCCACTCCAAATCGACTCTCCTCCAACTCCAGACTCAAACTAAACTGACTAACTGTCACTCCTGCTCTTAGGTAAACAACATTATCTCCTCCCACTCTTGCAGGTGCCACCTAGGCTCCTCCCACTTTCAAGTGTAGTGTTATGTGGGGAGTAAACCCATGTTGCTGTTTCTGTGGCACATTAACCCTTGGGGTGCCACAGCTGCATCATCTCAAAGGAGGGTCACACACTAGCAAAAGGAAAAAATCAAAGATGAACTGTATCAGTTGAAATGCAAAGAGTGTGTATACACAGCTAAGCAAGAAATGCACAAGAACTGTATTCATGTATGGCACAGACGGCTTGCACATAGAGACCCGGAAGCAATAAGAAAGTTATTTCAAGAACACTTAGCTGATGATATTACAATTGATCCATGTAACCAGACAATGAGGTGTACCAGCTGTATCAAAGGGGAAATGTCCAGAAAGGCCTTTCCTAAGAAAAGTACTACAAGAACAGAACAGCCACTAGATTTAATACACACAGACATCTGTGGCCCAATCCGTATTCAGACCCCTGGAAAGAAGAGATATTTTCTTACATTCATTGATGACAATTCAAGATACACAGTTGTCTATCTACTTCACAGCAAAAATGAAGTTCCAGAGAAACTTGAAATATATCTAGCTGAAGTATATAACAAGTTTGGGAGAATGCCAAAAATTCTACGTGCAGATAATGGGACTGAATATACAAGTAATGAAACACAGAGCATTTTAAAGAGAAATGGAATCATATTTCAGACTACTGTACCATACACCCCTGAGCAAAATGGTGTAGCAGAAAGAAGGAACCGAACACTCTGTGAAAGCGGAAGGAGTATGTAATTTGATGCAAATCTGCCTACAGTATATTGGGGCGAAGCTATTATGACGGCTTGCTATCTTCAGAACAGGCTACCAGGTAAAGCAATGGAATAGTGCAAAGCCAAAACTACAGCACATAAGGATTTTCAGAAGCAAAGCATTTGCACACATTCCCAAAGAAAAACGAACTAAGTGGGAATCTCACGCTAAGGAAGGCATTCTGGTAGGTTACAGTGAAACCCAGAAAGGTTATAGAATTCTACACCCAGAGACAAACAAGATCACAATAAGCAAAGATGTAGTGATTGATGAAAAGTTTGTGTCACCCAAGTTTTGTGATATTATGCCAGTAGTCCAGATGAAGCAACAACAATAATCTCAGTCACAATCACAAGACAACGAAAGAGAGAATGTAGAAGTCTGGCTAGGTTCTTCAACCACTGAAGAAACAACAAAAAGCCTAAGTGAACCTGAAATCAGACGATCGTCAAGATCAAACAAAGGAATACAAGCTAAACGTCTATCCTACATTGTCAAGACACTACCTGAGTCAGAGCCACAGTCATGGGATGAAATGCAAAAACTACCTGCTCATGAAAGAACAGAGTGGATCAATGCCGCTAATGAAGAAATGAACTCGTTTCATCAACTTCAAACTTGGAAACTCACTGAGTTGCCACAAGGTAAAAAAGCAATCAAAGTGCAAAAATTAATTCAATTTTGAATCAGTTTGGAATGACAGAAGCCAAAGGTGTATCAACGCCAATGGAATCATCCTACCTGAAACTGAAAGAAGATGACATGTTGCCTAACAATGAGAAATATCGACAGGCAGTGGGGGCACTTCTATACATATCGACTATGACTCGACCAGATATTACAACAGCAGTTGGAATATTGTACAGATATGTGGAGAAACCGTGCCAAAAGGACTGGAATGCGTTAAAAGAGTTCTCCGATATTTAAAAGAGACACAAGGGGTAAATTTAAAATTATCTGCAGCAGGAAATCTAAAACTCACCGGCTATGCTGACTCAGATTGGGCTGGTGATTTGCATGATCGTACATCCACAAGCGGATACGTATTTAAACTTGGAGAAAGTTCAATCTCCTGGTCTAGTAGAAAACAAGTATCTGTTGCTTTGTCATCCACAGAAGCTGAGTATGTGTCCGCAGCCTATGCAAGTAAGGAGATCATTTGGCTAAGACAACTGATGGATGATCTTGGTAAATCGTTAACTCAGCCAACGGTGATATATGCGGACAACCAAGGATGCATTAAACTTGCATGCAGTGAAAAGATCAGTGCTAGAACTAAGCACATCGACGTCAGATATCATCATCTACGTGACTTGATAGATCGTGGCATAATTCAGTTTGTTTATTCTGAGACTGATAAAATGTTAGCTGACATTTTGACCAAGCCATTGCCACGACCTAGGTTCCAAGGATTGAGAACCATTATGGGACTAACAGAATAAATAGTTGTTGAGTGGGGGTGTTGGCCTAATGCATATTAATATGTATGTATTGCAACAACTATTGTTTGTTTAATATGATGTGATTTTATGTCTGCATGCATATTGTTCAGATGTCAACAAAGTTAAAAAAAAAAAAAAGGGTCTTCATTCAGAGACAGGATGTTCCTCCTCCTGCTCCCAGCGTCTACATTCTAGTGTGGAACAGGAAGCTGAAGGTTGCAGCAGATTTTTTCTCTCCCTCTCCCAGAAACCAGATTGATCCTATTCTCATGTTGCAAGCTGGATGTTCTTAATTCTCAATAAATGAACCTTCTCTGTTGCTCGCTGTAGAGATCACGCTGATTAATCCGCTGCTAACAATTTTGTTATTTTTTATTTTGTTACTGCAATTTTTACTACCCGAGAACAAATAGTCTGGGTAGCTATACCCAACAACTGATACTCATCACCACTGATGTTCTCTGAGTCAAGAAGCTTAAGGCCTAGTTACACACAGATAATTGTGCAGAGATTGTTCGCAGATCTGTGGTTGCAGTGAAATCATGGACACATTGTTACATTTCTACACGGTCACAAAATGGAATATTGTGTCCAGGATTTCACTGCAACCACAGATCTGCGAACAATCTCTGCACAATTTTCTGTGTGTGTAACTGGGCCTTAAGATGGTTGGCTGATCCCACCAAAATCTGCAGGTTTAGGTTACAATTATTGATTGTGTATGGCCAGATCATGAGTTGGTTCTAAACCCTGCACATTTGATGGCTATTCTTGCATCATATCCTGAGCCCACCTGAGGATTCTCTGCTTGGCTAGTATAAATCCAGTGCAGAATTTTTGTAGAACATCTTCATATAGGTAAAACGAGTGTGTCTTTTCAGAATAATAACTAAAATATCATAAATTTCATCAGATTTAATATTTCACGCTATCTTGTTGTAATATAGGGGCGGCACGTTGGCTCAAGTGGTTAGCACTTTGCAGCACTGAGGTCCCAAGGTCCTGGGTTCAATTCCCACCAAGAACACCAAGGGCAACATCTGCAAGGAGTTTGTATGTTTTCCCCATGTTTGCGTGGGTTTCCTCCAGGCACTCCAGTTTCCTCCCACATTGCAAAGACATACTGATAGGATGTTTACATTGTGAGCCTCAATGGGGACAGCTTTACTGATGTATGTAAAGTGCTATGGGATTAATAGCACTATATAAATGAATAAATATTATTGTATCATATAGGGATTTAGCTCTCCATGTTATTTGCAGCACATCGCCTATTTACACAGGATGATGTGCTGCCAACAATTTTCTTGTCTGCCTAAATCATTCGATCACCCCGTGACCCCCAGAATGAGCGCTTTGCTTGCTTCTTGGCTGACTGGCCACATGAGTTCAATGGTGCATAATGGAGACCGGTGGAATATATGACAAGTATTGTGGCTCCCTGACTCTCCCCAACACATGATCTTAGGGCAGATGGAATTTTCTTACACAATCCTTTTTTTTTCTCAGGAGATAAGCTGTGGAATTTGCTCGACTATTTTGCACAGCGCAGTGCTCGTGCGTGTAAAGGAGTTGGGAGATTTGTCTCAGCTATGTCCGACAGCTATCTCATGTGTATGGTTACCTTTACATTTGACATTGAAGCCTGGATTACACTTAAGAGCCCTAACGTCTGTCAACATAGAAATGGACGTCTCCTTCTTAGGCTGGCTTCACATTGCGATTTTTTTCTATCCGTCAGGATCCTACTTTTTGCAGGACCCCATGGACAGGAAAGGACCGCATCGGAGGTGACCTCCTGATGCCATTTCTGTGTCCGGGTCTGTGATTTTCACGGACCTGGACACAGAAAAGCCCAAGCCTGCAAAGTGCAGGCAAGCCGGGCACTTTCACTCCCGCAATGTATATACATATACATTGCGGGAGTGAACCAAGGGTTAAATAAAAAAATTAAAAGATCCTCACCTCTCTGGCGTGTGCCCCGCTCCCGGGGCTTAAGGAACTGGCGTTGCGTGGCAACCTGATTAGCTGATGCAGTCATATGACCGATCAGCTGATCGGGTTGTCACATGACCGCGCGGTTTAAATCTTGCGCCCGCCGATCAATTTTGGCGGACGCGGGATTTAAACCGCTCAGCTGATGCGGTCACATGAGGATGTTTTTTTTTTTTTTTTTTAACCCTTTGTTAGTTGATTTCACTTCCGCAATGTATGTATATACATTGTGGAAGTGAAATTAAAGGGGAACAGAGCAGTTTTAGCGTACTGAGCATGCTCAGTACACTAAAATCGGGTCTGGGAAACAATCTGATGTTTTCGCGTACCTGTGCTCCATAGGCTCGCATGTTATTTGCCGCGGATCCTGTCGGATCCAATTCGGTCCGATTTAGTCCACTGTGCCCAAAATCAGAGCAGTCTCCGATTTTGGGTACAGCAAAAAATCGGACACAATCGGATCCAACACAAATCAAATGCCATTAAGGGCAAATCCGTTGCCCGTAGGGATACATGGGGGCCAAATTGGATCCGTGGCTGTACGTTTTACAACTGACAGCCACGGATCCCCAAAAATCGTAATGTGAAAGCATCCTTATATTGCAAATAGACTCCAACATAGAGCGTTTTAAACACAGCAATGATGGGAGAAGATGAATCATGAGGGAGAGATCAAAGCAGAGGAACCAGGACGAGACAAAGGTCCAACTCCAGAAACTAAAGGAACTATTTGAATTTTATAAAAAAAATTCATTGACATTTGTTAAGGAATAAGTCTCAATAATACCAAGACTAGAGATGAGCCACGAGGAGCCAGGTAAGTATTCTATGGCACAGGATGGGAGCCCTCCAAACCACTCTCTACTTGTCATGATCTCCGGATCCTCTTTTGATAAAGTCAGTCTGGCTTGACGTTGTGTGTACGTTACACCGTCACAATGACGAACAGCTAATCAACAGAGGAGCCATGTATGCCGCCGATAGGGAGTGGTTTGCCAGGCTTCTGTCCAGCGGTCATGGAATACTTAAGAGTCCATTGGACCAGGGTCTTGCGAATTGGGCCCTGATAGCAACACCGCAGAAGAAATGCTGCACAGGCCTCCAGTATCTGTTGTATCAGATGCTGCACATCTCGTATCTTCACAGCATAGAGAATTGCATTCAGATGAGGGATGAGGGAAACGGTGAATGGTGAAATTATCAAACAAAACCAGCGCTATTGGTCTGACACTAACCCACAGTGGATAGATCCCTCCAAGACTGCTGGAACACAAACATTGATGGTATGGTGTGGTATATGGGGTACAAAGATAGTGGGGCCATTCTTCATCAATGGAAACCTCAATGCCACTGGATATGTGAAATTGCTACATGATTCTCATATCTAGTGGCATTGATTTCACTAAATCAAGTGAAACAGCATATTTGTATACAGACTATTAAATACTAAAGAGCAAATGATAACCAACAATTTAAAGGGAACCTGCCATGTCCTTTTTTGTTATTAACTCACCTGCAATGCTATTTAGATCATGTCGTGTTCATTACTAAGCTTTTTTGGGATAAATACAATGATGTAAAAAGAAAAAATAAGATTACTAATGAACACTACAAAACATGATCTAAATAATATTGGGGGCTGTTTAATAACAATAAAAACATGATCTAAATAATATTGGGGGCTGTTTAATAACAATAAAAACATGACAGCTTCCCTTTAAAGCAAAAAAGAATGTGGGGGAAAAATAGAAAAGCCTAATCTTGCTGTGACATTATTAAATTATTATTAAATTAGTATGGAAACACATTTTGACTCGCTGTAGTAAATCACAAACAAGAATCACCTGTGATAAATTGTAACTGCCCATGTGACATGAATTAGCCAATGGATGATGACTTCAGTGTTTTAAAAAGTCACACCTTAAAGTGAGCCTGTCACCCAGATAAACCACCCCAGGCTATCACTACCTGTCCCTGCACCTTCCTATTACTATTCTAAGTATCCCTCTCTCTCCTAAATGTGCTTTGTGAGTGTGCTGTAAATCCTTTTTATATATTACTGGCTCTTATGTTAATGAAGCGGGGACTACTGTTATTAGCCCCCCTGGACATCCTCTTCCGCTCCCTTTCGCCGCCTCCATGAGCCTTTATCACGCCCCGATGGGTGTGATATTGTAATTACAGTGCGCGACCCCAGCCTTCCTCGGAGCCCTCTGTGCAGTTCCTGGTATGACACCAAACGCGTCATTTCCGGTACTGTATCGCCTGACTTCAAGCTGCGCATTGCGCATGCTCTGTGGAGCACATTACTTCAGCTCATCACAGATGTGATGATGATGATGATTTCACGAGGTCTGGGGGAATAGCTACTCTTCCTTTGGAGATCAATCTGCCTGCCGGCATAAGGAGAGCTGCTAAGGAGACTTATAGCCGCAATGCTCCTCTGGGAAATATGAAAATTGTCACCTCATCTCAGCCTCTCACACAGCCAGATCAGAATTCCCACACACTGCACTGATGAGGAGCAGTCACCCCGAAACACAGAGTCTGCAGTTTAGGGTTCTGATCTGGCACAAATCCTAAGTCATATTAAAAGGCTAAAAGTCGATTATGACTTTAAGGATTGTTACCCTTATTGGATAGCTTTAGAGTTTTAGGATTGCAGCTATAAGTCTCCTTATCAGTCTCCTTATGCCGGCAGGCAGATTCCTCTCCATAAGGAGACTAGCTAGTCCTCCAGACCTATATTACATAGAGTCATTACACACAGAGTGATCTATTTCAAGTGTTCATTTATGTTAATGTTGATGATTATGGCTTACAGCCAACGAAAACGTGAAGATCATTCTCTCAGAAAACTAAAGTAGGGAGGATGAAGGGTCTCAGAGGTAAAATATGACCTAAATAGGTATCAGAGGCTTCACCTTGTGTGGTTGAGAGAGTCACAACCACTATAAAAGCAGATCACGACTGCTGCAGTCTCCAGAGTGGGGCATATAGAGTAGGGAGGATGAAGGGTTTAAAACTGTGCTGCCGTATTCCACGAGACATCAAAGGGTCAATATCATATTGACTTGTTAGTCAACGTGTTTCAGGGCTCCCTGGCCCCTTCCTCAAATCAATATCATATTGCCATGTTTCAGGGTGTTACAGGGAGCCATGAAATGCATTGACTAATAAATCAATATTATATTCACTCTTTGATGTCTCGTAGAATACGGCAGCGCAGTTTTTAACCCTTCACCCTCTCTACTCTATATGCACCATGCTGGGAACTGCAGCAGTCGTGATCTGCTTTTATAGTGGTTGTAACTCTCACAACCACACAAGGGGAAGCCTCTGATACCTAATTAGGTAAGATTTTATCTCTTCGACATTTCGTCCTTCCTACTTTAATTTTCTGAGATAATGACCTATAGTTGGGTTTACGTCCTGCATTGGGTGACTTTCTGCTCCTCTTGCCTACTTCCATTATTAATGTTTATGTTTTCATGTTGTTTTTAATTTCAGTTGTGTATCAATAATTGATAACATTGATTTATTATGTGATTAATACTTTTGATTTCCCAATATTGGACTATTATATTTTTAGTTTTCAACATGTTGAAGGAGTTTGTATGTTTCCCCCGAGTTTCTGCAGCTTTCTTCTTGGTGCTCTGGTTTCCTACAACGTCCCAAAGACATTACAGATAGGGAGATTAGACTGTGAGCCCCAATGGGACAGTAATGATGATGGCTATAAGACGCTGTGGAATGATGCTGACTTGCCCTGTGGGGGCCATGGGGTACTCGAAAGAGGGTCTTACGATGTCGTTGGGGAATGTCACAGTGGCGTGACCCGTTCCGTGCCACCGGAGCGGTCAATCAATAGGGGAGGATCATTTTCTTTGGGAATTGGTTATGAGTAGGGATGAGCGAGTACTGAAGTAATCGAACTCACTATACTCGCAACGAGTAGGTACGGGTACTCGGTACGAGTATAGCGAGTCCGATTGAAATGTGAGTACTTTCGTAGTGTATCTATACATACACTGTGAAAGTACACTAAAAGTGAAGAAAAGTTGTTAATAAATAAAAAAAAACATCATACTCAACTTCCGACGCCTACACTGGGACCGGAAAACCTCACCTCCGATGTGCGGCCTAGGACCTGCCAGTCTGATAGCCAATCAGATGGCTGGAAGCGATCTGGCCAATCAGATGGCCGGACGTCACAAACCACGTGATCGCTACCAGCCACCTGATTGGTCAGATTGCCAGGTCATTGATGCACGTTCAAGACCTGGCAATCTGACCAATCAGGTGGCTGATAGCGATCACATGGATTGTGACTTCCGGCCATCTGATTGGCCAGACCGCTCCCAGCCATCTGATTGGCTATCAGACTGGCAGGTCCTTGCTGCACATCGGAGATGAGGTTTTCCGGTCCTGGTGCAGGCGTCGGAAGGTGAGTATGATGGTATTTTTATTTTTTAATAACTTTTCTTCACTTTTAGTGTACTTTCACAGTGTATATATAGATACACTACGAAAGTAAAAGGACTACTCGCTACTCCCGAGTAATCACAAGAGACTCGGCGAGTAGCGAGTAGCCGAATATCGTTACTAATCGGCGAGTACCAAATAGTAACGATTATACTGGCTCATCCCTAGTTATGAAGGTAAGGTGTCTTCTTAGGAGAGGAGTACTCGACTTGGGGATTATTGTTCTCGTGATGCTTCTCACGGGTGTCGGCTTGTGATGGCTGCCGCTGCTATACAGTTCCTCTGGGGTTGGTGACAACGCAGCTTGGTTAGTAAGCCCTGGGTAGGGCTGACACCAGGGCAGCAAATGTTACTGGGTGAGTTGGTGCTGATGTTACAA
Source organism: Allobates femoralis (assembly GCA_033576535.1). NCBI lineage: Eukaryota > Metazoa > Chordata > Amphibia > Anura > Aromobatidae > Allobates > Allobates femoralis. The sequence continues at coordinate 56,933,418 of JARQOC010000004.1, read as the reverse complement.
TGCAGAATTGATGACGCAACAAGAAAGTCACAGACACAGCGGGGTGCAGTCTCAAGATGTTTATTCACAGCTTTGCCGTTCCCGGTTACAGCAGGCGTCACCATGGCAACATGATTTTTTGGAGGTAGAGAAGGGGACCCAGCTAACTCCCAGGCAACTTGTTGGTCTTTAACCAGTACCCCCTTTTACTGTCCTCACAGTTATCTCTTCCTCTGTGCTTGCTTTGCCCTCCTGCCCTGCGCTTCACACACAAAGCCCCAAGAGAGTGGCCGCAGGCCTTCTTAGGGCTACTTCTCTACCAGTCCCTTGACCCTACATGGCCACCTTTTCGGCGGTTGTGTGCGGTTTAGGCTGCGGCACTTAGAGATACTGCAGCCTCCGGGTTGCTAGCTGAGCCTGGTTGTTCTCCACTAGTCTGGGAACTAGTCTCCCTACACTACAGGTTGCTCCACACAGTTTCAGTCAGTGTGGATGTGGGTGTCCCCGTGGACTGCTCACTACCCGGTCTCCTGGTACCCCTTCCTTTTTCGGGAGCACCCTCTCTTTCTCTACTCCTCCATCAGGTCTTTTCTCTCCAAGGTCTTGGGACGAGCTCCCACTGGCTCCAGTCCCCAGGATGTCTCGTTCTAGATGTTGTCCCTCTTCTGACAGACACTCGGCCCTCACAGACTCCTCTAGCTCTTGCCAGCCATCCACCAACTGTCTTCTAGATGTTTCTCTTGTCCTTTTATACTCCCTGTCACGTGTCCTAAGTCACTAACCTGTGTGCTCCTTGGCTTCACTCCCTCTTGGGTGCTCCCCTAAACTCTGTTCTACACCCATCCCTTCTACTTTGGTTCCTCCTCTCCACACAGGATCAGGGACTGTGCTCTCCCTTAGGAGCAATCTCGCCCTAACCCTGACGTGGAGTGGTGTAGTGCTGGGCTATGGGTGTCTGGGTACCGGTCAGTCCCCCCTCCTTACCTCTGGTTGGGGTGCAGTACCTCTGTGGCGATTGGATCCATAGGGGCGCCACAATGGCGCTATATAAGTGAATAAAATAAATAATTAATACACAGAGCTGCTAAATGATCTCGAACTCAGATATGAACCAGCCTCCTTTCCTCTTTTATCTTCCCCGGGTGATTCACCTGGGAAGTGAGTTACACAATCTGACAAATATTACGTCTGACTTTCAGATACCAAAAAATAACACAGGGGACCCATTTCCCAGTATAATAAATGGTCAATGTTCACTCAGGGAACACTACAGACAAAAAACAGAGAAAACAGACAGGGAGGAGACACTCCACTCTTATCTGTATTAAATTTGGTGTTTCAAAGTACAGTAGATAAGGTCATCCATGGTGGGAAGGCTGGTGATAAAGTGACCTGCTCCTTAATTACCTCACTCAGTAGTTCCTCTAAGCTCCCATCACACACAACGACGCATCAGTGATCCCGAAAACAATAACGATCCTGTAGGGATCGTTGATGCGTCGTTACCTGGTCGCTGGGGAGCTGTCAAACAAGGCAGATCTACTTAGCGACCAGGGACCAGGGACCCACCTCCACATCGCTGGTAACTATGATAAACAGCAGGTATCTAGGCAGCGTGCGCTGGTAACCATGAGAAACACCGGGTATCTAGGCAGCGCGCAATGCCTAGATACCCGGTGTTTACCATGGTTACTGTGGCGCCTCGCATGGTCTGGCATCAGAGAGGGGTATTGGACCCGTAAAAGAGGTGTAACTGCCCCAGCTGCAAGTGGACCCTAGGATAGTGGGTGGGACCCATTCCCAACACTCCCACATTAGTTGAGCGGTGGGAGGTTACCCGGGAGGGGATATATTCACCTCTAGGGGGTCTTTTGGCTAATTGGAACAAGGCGGAAGGGTCACCGGGTCAGTTTCAAGCCGGTCCGGAGGGAAGAAGGGATCTTGAGGAGATCCTGAAAGAGAGCGCGCCCGACGCGAGAAGTCCGGACCCTAGAGAGAAAGGGAGATATTCAGAGTGGAGCGACCATACTCCAGGGGATACTCCAGTCCACCATGGGAACGCCGGGCCCAAGGATCCGGCCAGAGTTCATCTTTGCAGTCGGCAACTGGCTGCTGTGGCTTGTTTATCAGCCGCAGCACCCTGCCAGAAGGAGCAGTCTGCCTGCTTCCTCACCACGAGGGAGAGGACCCCCAGTATTACCTACACTGAGTTAATGGGTATAGGCCCATCCTATGCGGGGAAGAAAGGACACAGGTTCGTCAACGAAGGTACACCACGGATTCCACCATACCACCTGGGATCCACTTGCAGCCACCCGTAGAGCTACCTGTTATTATAACATCTTGCTGAACTGTGAACTGCGTCTGATGCTACTATGAGTTCACAGTAAAGTACCCGGGAGAAAGTGACTTTGCCTCTGCGTGTATTTTCTTACATCAACCTGTTCCCTTCCAGGAACGCTGCCCCGGAGGAACAGCGCTACCTGTAGGGGGCTTTGCCAACTCAGCCGCACTACCATCTACCTCCGGCGGACTGTGGCGGCGCTGGTGACAAAAACTAGACACTACAGGTGGCGTCTCTTGACAAAAACTCTTATCCCCTGTAAATACACCCTTTTTGAAGTGTCACACAGGCCACGGGCTCAGGTGCTGCCACCCGTAACATCCCAAGCATTCCACCCGAGCTTGATATCCGAGTACCCAAGGGCCAGGGGCTCGACATTACTAGCCTGTGAGATCGCTGATCGCTGGTTTCTCACTGTCACATGCAGTGATGCGTGCTGACCAGTGGGAGACCAACGACCTAAAAATGACCCAGAGCACTTTGTAATTATCAGCGATCTCACAGCAGGGGCCTGATCGCTGCTAAGTGTCACATGTAGCGAGATCGTTAGCGAGATCTGACTCACCCATGCCAGGGGACTCAGATCTCAGGCGCAGTCTGGAGGTCACGGATGGCAGTGCCTGAGGCTGTGGCCCTGGTGGTCAATGAAAAAGAGAAAATAAAGGAAAAATAAAAGAAATTTGCTCGTGACGCCACCTGTAGGTCCCAGTGACAGCACCGATGCTGCGGGAACCTCCGGGGTGATGGGTGGCAGCAAGGTGGAATAGCTCCCTACAGGAGGAGCGGGATCCCCAGGGTGTTGGAAGTAGGAATGGATGGTGAAGTACAGTAGCCTAGTCACTGTGGAGCAAGGCAGGTAAATCACAGTTTGTAGAAAGAAATCACCGACACGTTGCTCACTCTAAACGGGTACTTTACTCCTGAATTCTGCAGGGTTACAGGGTAATGCAGTTCTTGTTATGGAGTAGTGGACCGTGTGGTTCTGGCAATGAACAGTATCCCTCTGAAGCTCCACTGGTGTTCCATCTCTATCCCGCTCTGTCCCTTGCTCTGCGGCCCTGCATGGATCCTGCTTGTTAGACCAGGCCTGTCGAGATATATGAGATCCCCTTATCTCTCCAAGGAGACCCCAACTCAGTCTAGTGCTTCTGGTGAGGACCGTGCTTGGTGTAGGGCGGTTGGGTCGTGCTCCTAAAAAGTCATTGACCACTCCGGGTTTGTGGTTCAGGGATGTACCACTTCGGAGCCAGTACTCCAGGTTTGGACTGGGCTAGGGTATTCAGTTACCCTTCTGTTTCTTGGCCCCTTTCTCTTCGGGGTCACCAGGTTGAGGTGCCCTCCCCGTTAGCTTCTCTCTGCTGTTCTGTAGCTCTCCAGCTCTGCTTCATCTGCTTCTTACTCTGTTCTGCTCTCCCATTCTGACCAACTCCTTGCTGCTTTCCCCACTTGCTTTATTACCTAGTCTCTCCTCCCACCAGGACCGGTTACCCTAGTAATGGACGTCTAATTGGTCCTCTATCTACTAGATTTTTGCATGTGGTGCTGGAGCTTCAGGCTTATTCTACTCATTACCAAAACAAAGCATACGGCACCTTCAGTCAGGGGTGCAGTACCCTTTTGTAGCGCGCTCTTAGCGGGGCGCTATAGATCGCTGTTACGTCACAAAACCTTTGACGTTACAACGATCTCGCTAACGATCTCATTATGTGTGACGGGGCTTTAGGCAGCAAGGATATAACCTGTGATGTGGTAAAGACGTCTTCTCACCTCCCTGTCCATTTAAATGTAAATGTTTATCTTGCCCGGGCTTATAGAGATAAGATGTGTTTGCACAAGGATAGGGGGCCCTCCGCAGACAGACCCTTGGCCTTCTTCTTCTGCATGCCGAATTCTTCTAGGTACTAAAGAATTTAGTAGGCCCCTTCTTTATTAGCAAATATTCCACACCCACCTCTAGAATATATAAGATAGCTCCTACTACCCAGATAATGTTACAACTCATAATGGGACACCTATTTTTTCAGACTGTATTACTCACTCCTCCCTCAGGGAACCAACCAAATGCGTTGGACGAATAAAGACCACCACTTTGGAAAATACACCACTTTTTTCGTTGGTAGTGCGGTCTACGTCCACTTGTATATCCATTGTCTTCACCTCTGGCACAGGCGCCATTCCAGTGATGTTGGATCTTGCTTTCCGGGGGCCCATGTGACATTGTGTTATAACACATGGGCCACCCGACTAATCACAGCCGGCTTCCTCCTTCCCACCTTCAGACACAGGAGCAATTAAAAAGAAGTGAATGGAAGCCAAAAAGATTGCTTTACTGTTAGTTATTTAACCATATAAAGGCAGAGAGAAGGATTGAGCGCATTGCATAACAATGTCATGTAGGTCTCAGGAGGGCTGGAACCACACCAGCACCGGAGGTGAGTATAAGCTTTTTTATCTTTATGGGGGCACACATGGGGAATGAGAAGGCGTTGTCAAAGAAGTGGACAACCCTGATAAGACTGATGATTCAACCGATCATTCGGCCAACAGCTATCTTACCCGACTATCTTATACACAGGAACGTTCACTATGACAGTCGCTCCTATGGTCACTATTAGAGAGATTATATCAAACCTCTCAGGCGGCAGCTTATCTATATAGAACAGCCCCAAATTAATCAAATTGGATCCTTATAATGTGAATGGGGACCCCTGTAGAGATAAGACAGTAAGGCAAGCCTGTCGATATGGGCAGTATCTGTCAATATTAGGCTAATGGAGATATTAAAACCACCCAGTACTATTTAGTGCTTATTAGCATTATTCTTCTATTACTGTATTTGGGCACCTATAAATTACAGTGTCGGCAAAGTGTTTTATTGTGGATATTTTGTTACAATTAGTATTTCGTCATATCACCCTTACATTTTGTCACCCTCTACAGTGGTTGAGGCCTGGATTCAGCAGAGCTAGTGAAACACCGTGGAGTCCATGGTCACCCACAGTGTCTCCAGCGCCTCCTTTAGACGTTGCTGTGTCGTGTCTCTTGAACCTTGTTTTTTATTATAGTAAAAGCATTTTCTATGTGGTAATGGTCAAGGGAATCACCCGGCCACTCTAACATGTTTATGTTTTGGTCATTGAGAAACTTTGTCAAGGCCTTGGCTTTGTGGGCAGGTGGATCCATCATGCTTAAAGTAATCACACTGAAGAATGACCCCCAAATTAAGCAAATGTTCTTCCAAAACATTAATAAAACTGCTTACTTTCATTCTTACATTCTTGGGAAGGACGTACAAACCTGTCTTGCCATGCTTTCACTGAATGCCCCAGATCATCACACTGTCAGGGAGTTTAGCAGCCATAGTCACATATTTCGGGTCATTATGTGACACGGTACTCAGGCGACACACAATCTTTAAGCCTCCCCTGACTTCCCTGAAAGTGCTCTCATCACTAAACATCACTTTCTTCCACTTTTCATATGTCTAATCTCGATATTTCTTACAAGTAGTTATGGGTGAACCTGCTGATGTTCGGGTTCAGGGGCTGGCTGGCAGATCTTGCCCTGGGGGGCAGTCCTCTTCTTCCAGCCAGCGCCCAAGTGAGGACCGGGGGGTGCTGTCGAGGCCAAGTAAGGAGCGGGGGGAGGGTAGGGTTGCTGCTTCCCTGGTCCCGCTGCCGACCGCGGCCCGCCTGCTGCTTCCCGGGTCCCGCTGTGAGCTGCGGCCACACTGCGCCGCCGCGCGGCCGCTATCACTATAGGGGGCAGCCCTAAACTAGGACTCAACCACCAGCCTGGGGGGCAAATGCCTCCCTGTCACCTGGGCCAGTCTGCCCCTGTTCGGGTTCGACAAACCTGCCTGGACATTTTTTAAAGTCTTAGTTTGGGGCCGAACATGACTTCAACTTGAGTCCAAACCCTGAACTTGGGCTTCAAAGTTATGAGGTAAGGCGGAGAAGCTGTAAAAAGAAAGCAGATAGTGATTAAACAGCATCATCATACTTACCATGAACTGCATCACGGCTCCCGGTAAACAGCCATAGGAGAGCGAGAGATGCGCTCATTTTAGGGCTGGGATCTGGGTGCCGTGATGCATTTCATTGGGGTCACCAAAGTTCACAGCTGATGCATCTCTGCTGTGAACTGGGATGATCTTTCTCATGACACCCGAGTGTCATTGTGAGCCTGATAATCACTGAACAGACGTGTGTCTGCTCACAGCGATGTAGCAGAGCTGAAACATGTTCGCCGAGGGACAGACCAGTGCATTATCATTGGAGGTTTTGTTTTGAGTTATTAATAATCGGAACCAGAGATGTCTTTTTATGTTTTATAGCAATTAAAATATTTTTTCATGTTTACTCGAGATCATAGTGGGTGGGTCTAATATTGGCCATACATTATGAATCTCGGGCTTAGTGCCAGCTGCCAATACAAAGCTAATGTGGCACCCTGGCACCTGTTGGGCACCACAGAACCCTTGGGGCACAAATGGAGTAAGTAACAGCAAAGCAAAACTCACAAAACACCAAACAACCCCACAACACCTTAGAACACCTGGTTTCACCCCGAGCCTCTAGGGGGAGCTCCACTGGTCACTTTGAGCCAGTTCCCCCTATAAATAGAGTCTTGGAAGGAGAAACATCAGAGTGTGCAGACGCTACAAGAGCTGCCAGGCACAGAGTGTGTGCAGTCGCTACAAGAGCTGCAGGTTGTGCATGATCTCAAGCTCATGAGACACACACCAGGCCTAGTCAGCCTAGCTACCAGTGAGGAAATCCCTGCAATTGGGATAATAGGAAAGGAGAAGCACCTCTCAAGGAATACCAGAGTTACACCAACTCTTCCCTCATCCTCCGGTTACTGGAACCGAAGCTGTGAGAGCCACCAAGACATCACAGAAAACCAGCACCATCAACAGGAGGTTTAGCCACCTGTTCCCACCTGATGCACCCATCCACGAGAGCCCAGGGAAGAGTACTGATCCTGCTCAGACCCTTTTACAGTGCCCTCAGTGCTGTTAACCAGGTGAAGCAAGTTCCATTGAACACACTGCCCGGTCCGGTTGGATTCCACATCCACCCGACTGCACTAGAAGTAGAGAGAGAGAGAGAAGGAAGCCTAACACTGCTTGCTGTGAACCTCCAGAAGTGCCGACTTCACTATCCCGGTCCGAGTGTACCTGATTACCACCCAGTAAAGGTACCTAAAAGAGACTTTGTGTGGTTGTGCGTTACTCCTGGATTTGGCGCGCAGCATCCCGCAGCTGCCTCACAACATCTTGCGCAGCTCCCGGCTCCGGGGACTCCCGCTCATCCTGTGGGGAGCGTCCCATCTCGCTCTATAACATCCCCCGGAGACCCGAACAGCGCTGGTAAAGTTACCAGAACACCCGCAGGTGGCGTCACGAAGACAAATCACCCCCACTGTTCCGCCATTCCCCTTTTTGATCTGGACCACCGGGCCTACACCACCGCAGGCGCGGTTCCGTGACTGGAGGAGAAACAACGCCCGCTCCGTGTACCCCCGGCTACGGTGAGTCACTAGCATTAACCCTTTTATTACCCAACATGCCAACACCACCAGAACCCCTTGAAGAGCCGGGTAAAGCACCTGAAAATGACACTACAAAAGAATGTTCCATTTTCATGGGCGTCTGCGAGCTGCAATTTCCAGCGGGGTAACGTCATTTTTTTAATTATTCATTTATCTATTTTTACAGCACTATGATGTCAGTCAATGGGTGAGGGGTCCAAACAGCCAATCACAGATGCTGTAACAGAGAACGGGCGTCTTTCATTGGCTGTTGGAGTAACCTGAAACCAGCCAAATCATTCTAGTGTCTACCATGCTAGAATGTATAGACCGGATCCAGACTACTCCAACATCCAATCACAGATGCCCATTCTCTGTGTCAGCGTCTGTGATTGGCTATTGGGCGCCTCTGCAGTGAACATCCAGGAAGTTAATGAGCAGCTCGGAAGAACAAGCGGAGGGACAGCAGGACGATCGGACACCGGTAAGTATGATGCTTTTTTTAATCACTATTTTATTTTTTTTACTGATTTTGAACTCGAACCTGAACAGCAACACGGACTTCTCAGGGAAGTCTGTGTTCAGGATCTGTGCCTGAATACTAGGTGTTTGGTAGGAACCCCGAACTTTATAGTTCGGGTTCGCACATTACTGCTTACAAGCCTTTTCTTCTTCATTGCTGCTGTGAGCAGGGGTTTCTTTGTGGCATGGTGACTTGGTAGACCCAGGTCTTCTGCAGGCGGTGATGTATTTCCCTAGTTGCGACATTCTGGAGGAGCGGAGGGAGCGTTCTAGACAGATTTGACATCACTTCAAGCTTCAAAAGCTTCTCAGTCCTGGGTAAAGTCTTCTCCAGTGCTCCAGGGCCAGACTTCCCCTGTGATACCATCCCAGGAGGCAATGACACCAATGACCAATTCACTTGATAAATCACCTCTCTCAACAGACCCAGATCTCTAGATACAGCAATCACCGAATCCTCTTCTCTCACATAGTCATGGCACAGGATTTCTCTTCCATTTTAAGCTTCTTCTGATCCTTTGGGGAAGAAAATCAAAAACTGTCTAATAGCAAAACTGACTTACTTTCCCTGAGCAACCAATCAGATTGCAGCTTTCATTTTACCAGCGCAGTGTGATCAGTGAAAGCTGAGCTTTGATTGGTGGCTTATGGCAACGTAGCCATCTTTGCTATTAGATAGTTTTTGATTATTGGTTTGCACTCTTAAGAAGTGAAATCATGATTCAGATTTAACACGTAAAGATTTATTTTGCTCTGTACGGTGTTATCTTGACACTACCTAGCAGTATTATGGTGGCTGTACACATTTAATAGTTGTTGGCCAAGTTCACTTTTGGACAACAGCTATTCTTACTGATCCCTCCATACACATGTATGATTGGTTCAGTCAAATGGACAGAGTGGAGAAGGCCGCTGTCCGGCATCTCTGGCAGTAGCTTTTCTCCCTTGCTATTGGACATGTGTGATTGATATCTTTCCCAACTGTCATTTGGAAGATGTTCCTATAAAAATTAGACTTTCAGCCAAACCTGTCAATATCAGTCTGCAATGGGTGGATAGTATACCCTTTTATGTTAAAACAATGCTTGTTACTTGTGACCCTCATCTGTGTCTATGGACAGCAGAGAGAATCACAAGTATGTTAGAGGGAAATAAAGGACAAAGGAGAGTTAACAATTAGTGTTCACTAGGGCAGGTCAGACAATGTATGATTGGACACTGTACACATTTGCACTTTCTTGGTAACTAACTCCCAATGAGATGAAAGCAGGGAGGAAGAAGTGCCAGCACAAAACGAACCTATGGTCAGTACATGAAACTACTAGAAACCATAATGACGATCCTGATTTAGCAGAATACACACAAGTAGGAAGTCTAATACATAAGTGTTTGTCACATTAGAACATTAGGAAATTATCAAAGTGTATATTGGTAACCAAAAACAATGAGGGAACTGCAATCTCCTATAGAATTATGATTGAAGAATGTTGCCAGCCATTATGTGTTCACGATTTTGAAACTTTTGCAATTTGATGCTTATTAAACTTTTTGAGCCTTTCTTGAGATATTAAGACTGTTTACTGTTTGTTGCTCTGGAGACCGACCACCGCTGATGTTTAGCTGGTAAGCGCTGTGCTACAGCTGGCTGGGACTAGGAGACTAGTGAGGCGAGCTACAGCGATCCTGGCCGGCTTCATAGCAGTGCTTACAAGATGAATAAAATATGGTTTATAAACCCTGTGTAACGCCCCTATGGTCCAGTTGCCACAGTGATATTGTCTCCTTCACCGGAGGTGATATTACGCTTGGAAGCAGGAGGAGCTCCCCACATCAGGTAAACCCCACATGCACACACAAATCCTGATCCCTCACCAGAAGGGGTAGCCCATTACCCTAGTTTGAGGGTAGTGCTGCCTCCTCTGGCTAGGAGGAGGGGTTGGAGAATGGGAGTGTGAGAGGAAGGGAGAGGAAGCAGAAGGTGGAGAGTGAGCTCTGGGGGCAGAGAGGTGGAAAGCTCACCTCAGAGAGCACAACTGAGAACACCAGAGTCCTGGGTTACACGAGGGCTGCACACCCTATGAACCGAATCTGGAGCACAGGAGATTGCAAGTTTCCTGGCCACAAGCTGGGGTCTGACAGCACAACAGTTTACAGAGAGCCCGAATCTGCAACAAGACTGCAGCACTCATACAGGTTCGCACTGTCTGCTAGTTGGAAGTGACTCACCCAGGCCAGGGGACTCAGGTCTCAGGTGCAGTCTGTAGGTCACGGTTAGTGGTGCCTGAGGCTGTGAGCCTGGGGGTCAATGAAAAAGGGTAAAAATAAAAGAAAAAGAAAATAAAAGAATAAAGTTTTTGTTCGTGACGCCAACTGTAGGTTCCGGTGATGACACCGGCGCTGCTGGAACGGCAGCAAGATGGAGTGGCTCCCTACAGGAGGAGCGGGATCCCCGGGCTGTTGGAAGCAGTAATGGACAGTGTAGTATGGCAGCGCAGTCACTGTGGAGCAAGGCAGATTAATCACAGTTCACGGAAAGACTCACTGACACGCTGCTCACTCTGCACGGGTTCTTTACTCCGGTAAACGGCAACTTTACAAGGTATGCGATGGTGTCAGCTAAGGCAGTGGACCAGGTGGTTGTGGCAATGAGCAGCGTCCCTCTGAAGCTCCTCTGGTGTTCCTTCTCTATCACTGTCTGTCCCCTTGCTTCGCTGTTCTAATATACCGTATGGGAACACTGAAGACCTTCGGTTGGGTCACCGCTGCAGACCTCTCTCTCTCTCTGTGGGCCCTGGTCCTCAATGGTGGGTGCTCCTGGTATAAGCTGCGGTAGTTGTTGGTTGGTGGGTCGTGCTCCTATGAAGCCTGCGACCACTCTGGGTTCTGTGGTTCAGGGATATAGCCTGCTGGACCACCTCGGAGCCGGTACTCCGGATTTGGACTGGGCAAGGATATTCAGTTACCCGTTCTATTCTTGGCCCCTTTCTCTTCTGGGTCACCAGGTTGAGGTGCCCTCCCAGTTAGCTTTCTCAGTGCTTCTCTGTAGCTTCTCCAACTCTGCTACATCTGTTGCTTTCACTTTGCCTCTCTGAGCTGCACGGCTCTGTGCAGCTCCCTTCTGACTTTTCTTCACTCACTTCCTGCTTGATCTAACTCCTTGCTGCTTTTCCACTGCTTTATTACCTAGCCTCTCCTCCCACCAGGACTGGTTACCTTAGTGACGGGTGTCTAATTAGTCCTCTAACACTAAGTGTTGCATGTGGTGCTGGAGCTTCAGAATTCTTCTACTCATTACCAGAACAAAGGACACGGCACCTTCAATCAGGGGTGCAATACCCTTTTGTGACGCACTCTTAGTGGGGCGCCACAGAAGCGAGGGCAAGAAGGAAGAAAAAGGGCCGCAGAGTAGCTCACAGGCAGCTGGGACCCAAAACTGAGAATCGCAGCAGACAGGCTTTCAAACCCACCTGGCGAGGTGGACTCCGACTGCTTCCAGCCTGAACGGACCCTCCTGGACCTGGTTACCAATGCCGCCGGATTTCACTACGTTCTCATCAGTAAAGGTAAAACAACTGCATACTTTGTGTCCTGCTGCTTATTTACCGTGCCCTCTTTGTTGCACCCAGTACAATAACTACCACCACCATTCTCCAGACTGCCTACCAAGATCCAGGGTCCCGCTCCACTTGTGGGGAGTGTTCTATACTAGCTTCCAGTCCATTTATCCCCTGGGGGTCTATACTGCTGTGCTGGTCATCCCTGACCAGGCACCACAGGTGGCGTCACAATCAACTACAAAACCCCTGTAAATATTCGCCTTAACTGGCTCGGTCTCGGCCACGTAGCTGGGCTACCGCCACCGTGACTACCCAAAAGACTTCCGGCCTGGCTACTGAGTACCCTGGCCCTTACAACCACTCCACCTGAGTCTGGCCTGCCGTCTAACAGTGGTGTTTAGTCTCCAAGACAACAAGTTGTTAATTTAAGAAAAGTTTTAATATCTCAAGAACAGCTTATTTACTATATAAAAACCCTATCCAGTCTCTCGGTCTGTAAATTTGCCTCCAAAACATTGTCACCTATAGAACATTGTGTAAATTACAGTTAAACTGAAATGTGAAGAAGCCCAGGGAGCAGTTGGATTAATATATAATCTCGCATGTTCTAGAGTTGCCCGTCTAGTAACTTTAATAAGCAGTAAATTCCAACATTTCTTGTTTTTACAAACACCATCCAATGATACTAATTCATGAAGATGAAAATGTCCCTTTACATTAATTTTACTAATTGTACTGGTACATACAGTAGTACTAAATTCCCATCGATAGAAATATTAAACTAAGATTAATTCATACAGAGGTGTAAGTAACGGTCGCCTCCGGCACAAACAGCAGCAACTGGTGCACAGGGAAAGAGGCAAAGATCCCTAGTGCATAAGTAAAGCCCAGCCCCAGTGTCCCCGAAGTATATGAGCTATTAATGAACATAAGGAGACAGGCGGGAATGATGTAAATCACCTAGATAGGCAGGCCTAGAAAGGCTATACACTAGCAATTTAGATGTTTAGTAAAGCCTCATATATAATGGAGAAGAACATCTGTGAACTCATAGTCCTTAATTCCTCATGAAATAGGGACAGACTGGATGTGCACATAAGGGGGGATTTACCATAATAAGAAGGGTTTGTGTGGTGCCCCTGTGGCGAGGCGCCACAGGAAGGTATTACAGTTTTAATAAAACGTAATGTCAAGCGGTGATGGAAGTGGAGAGAATTGCAAAGTCCAAACCTGAGCACCCAGATAAGAAGCCCACCTTAGCATAGAGACCGTATATTCAGTAGGTCCAGAGGGTGGAGCTTAGTGAGAAAGCGGGAGCTTTTTACAGTCAGTTAGTCAAGTCCAAACGGTGAAGAAGAGAGAGACAGAAAAGCACACAGCAGATCCTGTAGTTGTGACGAGGGCATTCTTTTTCAGGAAGGGTGACCCAGACAAAAGAAAGGAGTAAATCCAGGACTGGTTGGAGCCAGTTGGAAACCCAGGTCGACACCGGTACTCCGGAACTGAGGCAGTCAGTAAAAGGCTGATCCCTGACAGCAGACCGGCAAGCTGTGGGCCCGGTAAAAGGGGAGCGACACCACCACATGACTGACACCCTGACCTCAGTCCTAACTTGGCTCCAGGACACTTTAGGGAAAGGACCGAATTTCGGTGGCGGGAGGATTAGCTCATTGTCGCTCCCATCCGTACCGGTAAGGAACCGACTGTACCTAACAGTAACAGACCAGGGAGCTGGCGTATGGGCTCTGTTAGTGTGGAAGAATTAAGAGACCACGAGAGATTCAGTTTGACACCTCTGAGGGACACTGCAAGAATCTCCATGAGCCACAGCTGCAACCCCAGGAAACCCGATGAATATTGTGTACAATAACAACAGGGTACCAGTAAAGAAACATCTAAGTCAAATCTGGTGTCTGGTCTCATCTATCCGTCACTAGAGGGTTTTAACAGCATCTGTGAGATGAGAACTACTACCCTCAAAATCCACTCTTCAGCCCTGAGGTAAAGCTCCTCCTGTGGGGAGCTGGACTATCAAGCTGCGTCACATCACCTCAGAGGCTTCCTGCAGCGCTGGTACCAAATTACCAGATACCACAGGTGGCATCACATTAAGTTATATCCCAATTTCCCCATCATCATCACCCCCATCCTGCCACTGAGGGTCCAGGGCACCGAACTGGGAACCGACCAGCTGTGATCCCCCATCGAAGTAACCATTATCTGAGTGCCCCACCCTGTGACCGACTCATTTGTTCACTTTTAGGGACAGTTTGTTCTTCCTTAAATACATAGTAACATAGTATTTAAGGTTGAAGGAAGACTTTAAGTCCATCTAGTTCAACCCATAGCCTAACATGTTGATCCAGAGGAAGGTAAATAAAACCCCATGTGGAAACACTAAGCTCCACATTGGGGACAAAAATTCCTTCCTGACTCCAGATACGACAATCAGACTAATTCCCTGGATCAACGCCCTATCAAAGAATCTAGTATGTATAACTGGTAATATTATAGTTTTCAAGAAAGATATCCAGGCCCTTCTTAAATGTTAGTAGTGAGTCACTCATTACAACATCATGTGGCAGAGAGTTCCATAGTCTCACTGCTCTTACAGTAAAGAATCCGCGTCTGTGATTATGATTAAACCTTCTTTCCTCCAGACGTAGAGGATGCCCCCTTGTCCCAGTCTCAGGCCTAAGAGTAAAGAGATCATTAGAAAGGTCTCTGTACTGTCCCCTCATATATTTATACATTATTATAAGATCACCCCTAAGCCTTCGTGTTTCCAAGCTAATATAACCCCAAGTTTAATAACCTGTCTTGGTATTGCAGACCCCTCAGTCCTCTAATGACTTTTGTCGCTCTTCTCCGCACCCGCTCTAGTTCAGCTATGTCTTTCTTATACACCGGAGACCAGAATTGTACACAGTATTCTAAGTGTGGTCACACTAGTGACTTGTATAGAGGTAAAATTATGTTCTCCTCATGAGCATCTATGCCTCTTTTAATGCATCCCATTATTTTATTTGCCTTTGCAGCAGCTGCCTGACACTGGCCACTTAATGTGAGTTTATCATCTACCCATACACCCAGGTCTTTTTCAGTGGTAGTTTTGCCCAGTGTTTTACAGTTAAGAACATAATTATACCTTTTGTTTCCTCTGCCCAACTGCATGACCTTACATTTATCCTCATTAAAGGGATCCTGTCACCTCCAGAACACCTCCTAAGCTACCAAAACATGTCCCTGCAGCATATTATCAGTAATCTAACACTCCTTTTGTCTCCTAAAAGCATCCTGTGAAAGTGCATAAAAACGTTTTAATACTTACTCATTAATGACTATAATTAGCAGGGGATATATTCTTTAGTCACCAGGGCGGGCTGTTTTGCAGCTCCAGGATCCACCCTCTCTCTGTCTGTGTGCTCTGCTTGTGCAGGCTTTACCCTCCCCCCCTCTCTATCACTCACAGAATGCAAATCATTAGTCCTGCCTTCAGCTCCACATCACAGCAGCACAGACTGAACGTGGATCATTCAGGCTGCAAAACAACACGTCCTAAAGAATATAGCCCCTGCTAATTATAATCCCTAATGAGTGAGTATTAAAACGTTTTTATCCACTTTCACAGGATGCTTTTAGGAGACAAAAGGAGTGTGAGATTAGTGATAGGATGCTGCAGGGACATGTTTTGATAGCTTAGGAGGCGTTTTGGAGGTGACAGGATCCCTTTAAAGCGCATTTGCCATTTAGCAGCCCAAGCTTCTAGTTTACATAAATCCTCCTGTAATATAAAATTGTCCTCCTCTGTATTGATTACCCTGCAGAGTTTAGTGTCATCTGCACATACTGAGATTCTACTCTGTATGCCCCCTACAAGGTCATTAATAAATATATTAAATAGAAGCGGGCCCAACACTGACCCCTGTAGTACCCCACTGTTAACTGTGACCCATTCTGAGTGTGTTCCATTAATAACCACCCTTTGTTTCCTATCACTAAGCCAGTTCTTAACCCACTTACACATATTTTCCCCTATCCCCATTGCTCTCATTTTATGTATCAACCTTTTGTGTGGCACCGTATCAGAAGCTTTTGAAAAGTCCATATACACCACGTCCACTGCTTTTCTTGGTCCAGTCCACAACTTACCTCTTCATAGAAGCTTATCAGATTAGTTTGACAGGAACGGTCCCTCGTAAACCCATGTTGATATTGGGTCATGAGGTTATTTTTCTTCAGATACTGCAGTATAGCATCTCTCAGAAAACCCTCTAAGATTTCGCCCACGGTAGAGGTTAAATGCATGTATTCTTGTCTAAAAATTATTGTTGCAATTGGATTTCATTAAAAAGCTTGCACGGTTCGCCTTCTATAACCCCTGTGCTGCAGTGTCTATTGGCTGCAGAATGAGTTAACTGAGAATCGGTCAGTGAGCTCTTATTGACAGTCCAATGGGAGAGATTCTAACATTTTTATGTTTTTTCAGCTTTTCTAAGCTGATTTATGACCACAAATAACCTCAAGTTTAGTATGTTGGGAAACAAAAAAAATTAATGACATTTTTTAACATGTAAGTAAGAGATAAAAATTGTCCGCAAAGCTGGACAATCTTAAGGTATAATGTGCCCAATTTATTGAGTCACACGCCTCCTAACAGGGTGAATCTCTGACCGTCCAATTGCCAGAAAATCAAGTCAGCTGAGATCTGTGCCATCATTTTTGTCAATTTCAGGTTTTCATGCATCGTGGGAGGTCGCACCTCTTTTGGCACAAAGGGGAATTATATTAAACTGCCTCTATATACATTGGATGAATATTTGCAACTTTTTTTAATACGTCGGTGAAAATGAACTTCCATTATTTGTCTTATAAGATCATCTTTCGGAAAGCAAGAAATGAGCATTTTAGTGACGAGGGCCAAGACATCCACAAAAAAACTCTAAAAACTGGGGCTGTTTTTGAAAATAAGTGTCAATAGTCAACCATATATACACAAGTCATTGTCTACAGGGGTTTTATCAACTCTTCCCCTGTGTTATTTACCCCTATAGAAGAAATAACTAGAGCCAGCGTAGGAGTAGAGCAAAGGCACCTGCACATGTGGTGTGCGGCTCTGTTCACATGGACGTTTTTAGTTCTGTTTTTATGAAAATGGAAATAACACGTTAAGTTGCAAAAAAAACTTTAGCTTTAATCTGTTTTTGTTTCCTAAAATGACACCGGTTTGCCTACGTTTTGTTTTTTATCCATCTCTTGGACAGACCAAAAGATGTATGCACTGCGTTTTTGTCTTTTTGTCCGGCCACAAACGGATAGCAGGTGTATTTGTTTTGTTAATACTAAAGGCTATGGGAAATGGTTTATTACAGATGGTGGATTGTGATATTGTCCATTCAACTCAGCATTGAGCATGTCCAGAACAGAAGAGGTCTTCGGAAGCATCTCTAATGAAAACAGATCCATTCAAAATGGATCAAAAACAGATGAAATGGAGCAAAAGTGGAGCAAAAACTAGTGGGAATGGAGCAAAAGTGGATGAAAATGGAGCAAAAACAGATGAAAATGGAGAAAAGTGGAGCAAAAACTAGTGAGAATGGAGCAAAAGTGGATGAAAATGGAGCAAAAACAGATGAAATGGAGCAAATGTGGATGAAAATGGAGCAAAAACTGATGAAATGGAGCAAAAGTGGATGAAAATGGAGCAAAAACAGGTGAAAATAAGGCGAAAGTGGATGACATGGAGCAAAAGTGGATCAAAGTGGAGCAAAACGTATGAAAATGGAGCAAAAGTGGATGCAAAACTGAGCAAAAACAGATAAAAATCGAGAAAATTGAATGAAAATGAAGCAAAAGCGGATGAAAATGGAGCAAGATTGGCTGCAAAATGGAGCAAAAACATAAAAATGGAGCAAAAATGCATAACAATGGAGCAAAAGTGAATGCAAAAGAGAGCAAAAATGCATGAAAGTAGAGCAAAAGTGGATGAAACTGGAGCAAAAACGGATGAAAATGGAGCAAAAATTGATGAAAATTGAGCAAAATTGTACAAAAATGGAGCAAACGTGGATGAAAGTGGAGCAAAAACGGATGAAAATGGAGCTAAAACCAATGAAAATGGAGCAAATGTGAATGCAAAAATGCCCAAAAACAGACGAAAATGGAGCAAAAGTGAATGAAAATGGAGCAACGTTGATGAAAAAGAGCTCAAAATCGGATGAAAATGGAGCAAAAGTGGATGCAAAACGAAGCAAAAACAAATGAAAGTGGAGCAAAAATGGAGCAAAAGTGGATGAAAAACAGAGCAAAAATGGAGTAAAGTACTTGCAAAACGGAGCAAAAACAGATGAGTGAAGCAAAAGTGGATGAAAATGGAGCAAAAACAGATGAAAATGGAGCAAAATTGGATGAAAGTGGAGCAAAAGTAGATGAAAATAGAGCAAAATTGGATGCAAAACAGAGCAAAAACAGATAAAAATAAGACAAAAGTGGATGAAAGTGGAGCAAAAACGGATGAAAATGATTAAAAACATGAAAAAGGAGCAAAAGTGCATGAAAGTGAAGCAAAAGTGGATGAAAATGGAGCAAAAGTGGATACAAAATGAAGCAAAAACAGATGAAAAGGAGCAAAGACGGATGAAAATGGAGCAAAATTGGATGCAAAATGGAGCAAAATCAAATGAAAATGAAGCAAAAACGGACGAAAATGCAGCAAAAGTGGATGAAAGTGGAGCAAAAATGGATGAAAATTGAGCAAATGTGAATGCAAAAATGAGCAAAAACAGACGAAAATGGAGCAACGTAGATAAGCAGAGCAAAATCGGATTAAAATGGAGCAAGAGTGGATGCAAAATGGAGCAAAAACAGATGAAAGTGGAGCAAAAATGGAACAAAACTGGATGAAAAACGGAGCAAAAGTGGATGAAAATGGAGTAAAGTGCATGCAGAACGGAGAAAAAACGGATGAAAGTGGAGCAACAGTGGATGAAAATGGAGCAAAAACCAATGGAAATGGAGCAAAAGTGCAAGAAACTGGAGCAAAAACAGATGAAAGTGGAGCAAAAGTGACAAAAGCAGATGCAAAACGGAACAAAAATGGATTAAAATGGAGCAACAAGAGATTAAAATGGACAAAAGCAGATGCAAAACGGAAATCAAGGTTTAACAGGTCAGTTAATAAATGGAAACTTAGTCTAAGTGCCCACGATCAGGACACACATTCTGGACTCAGTGTGTTTTCTTTTGCAGAAACGCTAGTGTTCTCTTTGGAGAAAGCGCTGTCCGTGCCCATGATCAGGATTCTGGGTGCAGTGTATATTCGCTATGTTTTCCCGCTGGGAACACTTGAGTCTCTGTAAGAATAAACTGACATGCTGCAGGTTGTGACGCCGCGGCACATTTCAGCACAGAGGGCAGGAGATTGCTATAAATCCATCCACCTTCCTTGTACTGTACAATGCAGCAAATACAGGCTGCATCCCAAATGCTGCTAATCCTGATGGTGGGCACTCAGCCTTAGGTTCAGGTTGGCATCTGTCTAATTTTCATGTCTGTTTTTTTTTTAATGGATCTGTTACACACGGACGTGTGAATGGTGTGAGACATGTACAGACGTAGCGCAGCAGTTATTTGCACCTGTTAATGTTTTATATTTTCTACTTCATGTCTTGACTTATTACAATGCACCATCATAAAGCTACAAAGAGTTAAATGACAAATTTAGTTCTGCTACATTTGTGGATCAATAACATTTTGCAGGGAAGTACTGGATGGGACAATACAACAACCTTGCGATGGTCTGTAGTACTTACTCCGTGGACGAGGTGCTTGGGTGGCATTCGGTGAAGCAATGCAAACGTCCTCTCGTGGGTACTGGTCGCACCGAAGCATATCTGGCCACGGAAAACCAAAATACTGCATGACTGGCTCGCAAGCATCTCTGACCTCTTCACATAGCCAGCGGCATGGGTAGAGGGGCTGCTCCAGGCAAACTGGGGCGAAGAGAGAGCACAGAAACACCTGTGTCCCCGGATGGCAGTTCTTGCTCAGCAGGGGCACCCAACTGCTGGCTTGGTACTTGACCTCTACCATGGTCTCATGGTCGAGAAGGTTTGGTAGTACCATCTTGTTGTACCCAACTCCATGGCAAAGTGCTAAATCCTGGGGAATGTCCACACACTGTGGGGTTCGGGAATAAAAGCGTCCGCTCTGGTAGTGCCGAACCATCTCTGGCTGGAAGCCTACATAGTCATATTCACTTGGTTGAGGTTCTCGAGAGAGGAGCCCAGGTGTGACCCACAGCAGTAGCAAGGGCCAAACGCCATCCCTTGGTGACATTGTGTCCTAAATCTTAATTGAAAAAGTTTGTAAAAGTTTTTTTGAGGATCCCAATAATAGGCGTATGTAGTCCAAGTTCCTGGTGAAAGTAAGTGGTGCTGACTGTGCAGTGGCGCAGTACAATGGGCTGTGGAATTGCTGGAGCTTCTTGCTGGATCTGAACAGTTTGATATTGGAGAACAGAGAGCAGTAACTGTTAGCCAAGAAAGAATCAGGCAGACCCAATGAGAGCAGTGCGGGCCCTCCTCTTCTCCTCCCTTTCTCCTCCTTGTGTCACACTCTCTCTGTTACTTTCCTCTCACATTGGTGATGTCCAGCCCACTCCACTGATGTCCAGTCTTGCACACTTTCCTCACACGCTGCCCATTAACAGTCCCTCTCACTTCCCCCATCCTCCCAGATTTTTCCTCCTTGCTGAATCTCCTCCACACCTCCCTCTATCACTTCTCCGCAAGACACAAGTGTCAGTTACATAAGTGCAGATACAAGAATGACCCAACATCATGGCTACCTGCAAAGCCACCCCATGGAGTGCTGAATACAGGGGTCTTCATAACACTCCGAGCAGATGCAATGTATCACTGAGGCTAAACATGATAATGCTGGATTGCAGTTCACACCTATGATCCATTTCAGGATTATTAGTTTATTTCATTCCCAAATATCTCTGCTGTCTCACCCATATACAAGAATGCTCAGGTAGAATATACAGTGAAGAAAATAATTATTTGATCCCTTGCTGATTTTGTAAGATTGCCCACTGACAAAGACATGAACAGTCTATAATTTTAAGGGTAGGGTAATTTTAACAGCGATAGAGAGAATATCAAAAAATATTTCGAGAAAATCACATTGTCTAAATTATATAACTGTATTTGCATTTTGCAGAGAGAAATAAGCATTTGATCCCCCTACCAACCATTAGGAGTTCTGGTTCCTTCAAACCAGTTAGATGCTCCTAATCAACTCGTTACCTGCACTAGACAGCTGTCTTAAATTATTGTCACATACATACAGTCAATTAATCAGTCAGATTCTAACCTCTACAATATGGGTAAGACCAAAGACTTTTCTAAGGCTGGGGTCAAACCTGCGTCAGCCCTCAGGCTGACAATTCCATTTAAAACTTAGTTTATCTCAGCCTGA
Organism: Allobates femoralis; assembly: GCA_033576535.1. NCBI lineage: Eukaryota > Metazoa > Chordata > Amphibia > Anura > Aromobatidae > Allobates > Allobates femoralis. The sequence continues at coordinate 56,911,998 of JARQOC010000004.1, read as the reverse complement.
GCGCATAGCATTAGCGGTATGTAACACTATGCGTCGGCTTCCTATTCATCACTATGGATACCTGATGCTTTGCGCAGCCGCAGGCTCAACACACGCTAGTACTGGATATGTGCTTTTGATGAGCGCACAGGAAAACACTACAAACCGCATTTCCTGTGTGCTCTGCAATAGCGCATATCCGGTACTTGTGTGTGGAGCTGTCGTAAGCCTGAGGGCTGACGCAGGTTTGACCCTAGCCTAAGGATGTCAGGGAAAAGATCCTGGACCTGCACAAGGCTGGAATGGGCTACAAAACCATAAGATAAAGCTGGGTGAGAAGGAGACAAATGTTGGTGAAATAGTAAGAAAATGAAAGACATAAAAATGAGTGTCAATCAACATCAATTCTGGGGCTCCATGCAAAATCTCACCTCATGGGGTATCCAGGATCATGAGGAAGGTGAAAGATCAGCCTAAAACTACAGGGGGAAAGTTGTTAATGATCTCAAAGCAGCTGGGACCACTGTCACCAAGAAAACCATTTGTAACATGTCGTAATGGATTTAAATCCTGGAGTGCCCACACAGTCCCACTGCTCTAGAAGGCACATCTGCGAGGAAGGGACAATGGAGCCTGGAGCCGCCTTTCCAGTCGCCTGAGAGATCGACGTGCTGTAAATTTAAAGTCTTTTTTCTAACTCTTTACATGTCAGATTTAAAACAGACAGGGATGGTTAGGGAGCATCTAGAAAGGTGTAGGGACAGCTAGTGATAGGTCAGTGTCTTAATTCCAGGTGACAGGTTCCCTTTAAAAGCACTCTCTACTATATGTTAAGAACAATGGAGGTTCACTCCAGAACTGGAGGATCACAGAGGGCCCACTGACTTGAATATTTGACTGTGCTAATTTGGGCCTAAAACAACTCTGTACTCTGCACAAATATGATTATGTTTAGTACGGCTAGTAGGGAGAGTGAGGATCTACATATATAAGATCCCTCAGTTAATCCTGCCCAGACCCCCTTCCAATGGGCATGTGAGCATCAGCATCGACTGAGAGTTGTGCATCGGGGAGTGGGTGATCAGTTAAGTTAGGTGACCTATAAAGACACAAGACCAGTGCATAGAGAGATATTCTTCCCGGTGACAGAGTGCTGGTAAGGGCCAAGAAGCAATCTGGCAAGCTAGAAGACTGGTGGGAAACAACACCATATGTGGAAAAAAGGAAGGTGGGCCCAAAGATTCTGGTGTATGAAGTAGAGGCTGGGGGACCAACTCGCAACCTCTACCGAAACACCAGTCTCAGGACCCTGTTTCCGGTCCAAAGGTACCTGAGACTTCACCCAGGGGCTGACGGATTAGAGAGGTGAGTTGTACTCACTCCCTTGCCATCTGAAAACTCCTGTTGTGATATTGCCCCTGGAGAGGGGTGTTGCATATCCTTTGTTTTCTCCCAGAGACAATGTACAGGAGTAGGTGGCTGTTCAAATCACAACGCCCCCTGTCGTAGATGTCCAGGAGGGAGTTTGTACACCAACTCGCCCTGTAGCTTCCTCAAGCCTCAAGCACAGGTGCTAGTTTAAGGCCTTCAAAGAATCACTCAAGCCACTGCAGATGTGCATCCCCAGCATTTCAAAGAGGACATTTGAATTTAAGATGATGTGTCAAGGATGCCAGCTTCAAGTGAGGTGGTATGTGAGGTGGGAGGTAGCACCCACAAAATCAGCATCCAACTACCAGGTGTCTCTTCTAGAACTAGCTAGCAGATTCTTTGATAGGTCAAGATTAGGAAATTTGTTGGGGCAGCACGGTAGTCCCGTCCAATCCTGGCTGGGTGTATGCTACATTGATTTGTTCTTGACCCCTGTTGTTTGGTCGGGGATTCCTGTCCTAACTCCAAACTAGAATAAAGTTCTAGTTCCCGAAAACTGTCTAGTCTCGTTCTTGTACTGTGACCCGCTGTATCCTGATACAAACTTCTAAAGCCCACATCCAGTTTCTAGATCTGTTGGTTAGATTGAACCTTGATGGCTGTTTCAGCACGTCCACATTCTTTAAGAGGGTGGACGTGAATAGCTACCTTGAGTTCAACAGCAGTCACTTGCCCTCCTGGATTAGAAACATCCCATACGGACAGTATCTGCGAATCAGAAAGAACTGCACAGATGATAGTAATTTTACCGCTGAAGCTGGGTTATTGAAAAAAAGATTTGTTGCGAAAAAATATCCTCGCGGGTTATTGAAGGATGCATATAACAGATGTAAAAGCCTTTCACAAGAACAGTTTTTGAAATGTGTGGAGGACAAGCAGAATAAAAAGATGAAAGAGAAGGGAAGTGAAACTAAAAACATCTATAATTGCAATTTAGTCACAACCTTTAATAAATCCTACAAGAACATTTATAGTATGTTGAACAAATATTGGGTTATTTTACAGGGAGACCCCATGCTGTCAAAAATTATCCCTAAAAAACCTAAGGTCATCTTTAGAAGAGGCAAAAACCTCCAAAACATCCTGGCCCCGAGCAGGATTCTTCCAAATAGGGAGAAAGAACCCAACTCTTTGGCACCCCCTTTGTTATCCAACAAGGGTTGCTATAGATGCGGTGTCCGTCGGTGCAAATGCTGCAAAATTATAAAACATGGTGCCACGAATTTTAGATCCAACACCACTAACGCCACACACGACATCAAACAGAAACTTGATTGCTCTTCCAGATTCGTGATTTATCTATTAGAGTGTCCCTGCGGCCAACAATATATTGGTAGAACCACCCAAAGCATGAGGGCAAGGTTAAACAAACACAGACATAATATTTGCATTGGTTTTCCAAATCACAGTGTTTCAAGGCACTTTGATTTGATACATAATAGGGACCCCTCTAAATTATTATTAACGGTTATTGAACAGATAGGGGACAAAGTTATAAATAAAATACACACCCTCAACAGAAGAGAATCATTCTGGATTTTTAAAATGGGTACATTACAACCAGAAGGTCTTAATAGCACGGTGGAAAGTACTTTTTAATTTTAATTTTAATTAATTTTTAATCTATTTTTAATTAATTTTTTAACATTTTTTATACTCCATAGGATAATTTTAATATTGTGCCCCTTTCCAAAAAAATTTTTTTTATAATGATATCAATTTTTTAATTAATTGTTTATAACAATGAATTGTTATAGTAATATATTATTGTAATAATTTCTTATAATAATTGTTACTTGTATGTATTTATATGATAATCAATAATCTATTCACACATATATATATATATATTTTTAAACATAATTTGGAATTGTATTATAATTGCCTTGTATTATACACTATGTACACTTAATGGACTGCTTGGAGATCATTTGATCCTTTTCAGAATCCATTACGGAGATTGCATTATACCGGTGAAAAATTCCCTCCCCTTGTTGATTGTTTGTGTATATAAGTAATTGTTATGGAAAATCCGGCCATCACTTGATAAAGACGCCTGTGCGTTGAAACGCGTTGTGGATGCTGGATTCTCGTATAGACATAATAAAACCTAAAGGTAAATTCTTGCTACAGCAGTGTCCTGGTCCCTGCCTGAGCGCTGATTCAATATCACTTCCTTGTTTTCTGATACAAACTTCTCGGCATACAGAGCAACACACTGCAATCAGGGTAGTCGTATTGCTGCATATACAATAAATATACTCAAGACAACAGAAAAGAAAGACTTGAGTATTCAGGTTACAAGTAAAGACCCATCTAGCCATGTCTAAACAATCCATCAAACATCTGATAAGCAAAAGACTCATTTTGTTCATTGAATATTAAGACCCTTTAAGCATTGTTTTTGTAAGCACATTGTCTGGAGAGATCTGCAGTCAAGGACATGATATTGTATGTCCATAGAACGATTGTATGATTAATGCCCATAGATTTGTCATTAACCTATGAAATGAGTTGTCATCTGGGATCAGAAACTCACTGTTGCAGCCTTCGCTCCACACCCTGATGAAAAGCATTATCAGTGATGTATGTGTCAGTGTCTAGGCTAGTCCAGGCTCTACTAAGCAAATGTCAGTTTACAAATCCATCGTATGCTCAGTAGAATCTTATCACTGTGCAATATTCTTTTTTCGCACAGTGGCAGTGCACTCCTTCACCGTCTCTGATCAAAAGTGATGTGCCAGCAAAGAGAGAGCACTGTCAGTGCACATTGTAAAGACAAAACCACAATGCTAGTGCTCTATCTTGCCTATTCATTAATTCTCATAAAGAGCTGATGAGAAAGCGCACTGTCCCTGTGCATTAAAAATAATATTGCACAGTCAGAAGATTCTACTGAGTGTATGTTGGAATTGACAACCTACTCCAGCTCAGACCAAAGACTAGCCCATCCCTGAAATGGATGTCACTGATGATGCTTAGTGTCAGATGGGAGCAAAGATTGCTGTCACCTTGATGATGATTTAATATCCAAACATTTAAGGAGAACTCTTATACAAAGTGACATCAAGCAAGAAGTAATTAAAAAAAAAATAAAGCAGTTAGATGGCTTAGCAAGGGAAAGGTAGGAACTTTTTATTTTAACTGTACTAGAAAAGAAATTAAATTGACAGTAAATGGACAAAGTAAAAAATGTTTGTACCATGTTAGCCAGTAGATAGAAAAACACATACTACCGTCTTTCCCCGATATTAAGACCCCCCCGAAAGTAAGACAGGGTAGGGGGGGCGCTGGGGAATATAAGGCCGCCGCCGCCTCCTGGTACCTGTCCCCCGGTGTGTCCAGCCTCCTCCACTGTGTCCAGGCTCCTCCGCTGTGTCCAGGCTCCTCCGCTGTGTCTAGGCTCCTCCACTGTGTCCTGCAGGTGCAGCCGCGCTGGAGCAGATGGGGTTAATAACAGCCTAACTTGCTGTGTCCCCCTGCTCATCTCTGCCCAGCCTGACGTCACTGCAGCCCGGCTCGAGCTCTGATTGGCTCCCAGGAAGCAGCGGGCGCGGCCAGATGACGTTATGAGCTCTGATTGGCCGCGCCCACTGCTTCCTGGGAGCCAATCAGAGCTCGAGCCGGGCTGCAGTGACGTCAGGCTGGGCGGAGATGAGCAGGGGGACACAGCAAGTTAGGCTGTTATTAACCCCATCTGCTCCAGCGCGGCTGCACCTGCAGGACACGGTGGAGGAGCCTGGACACAGTGGAGGAGCCTGGACACAGTGGAGGACAGCGGGGAGCCACACCGAAGGCCAGGGGAGCCGGTAAGAAGCGGTGTGTATGTGTATGTGTGAGTGTGTGCGGTGTGTGTGTGTGTGTGTATGTGTGTGTGTGTTTGTGTGTATATGTGTATGTATGTATGTATGTGTGTATGTGTGATTGTATGTGTATGGGTGGGTGGCTGTGTGTGGATGGGAGGCTGCAGGGGCTGGGGCTGCCAATATAAGACCCCCCCCGAAAATAAGACAGGGTGCCACTTTTGGCGCCCAAAAAATATAGGACACGGTCTTATTTTCGGGGAAACACGGTAGCATCTGAGAGTCCCCAGGTGGGAGCTGGTGAGCGGCACATTCCCTGTTCCTTTTCCCTTATTCAGACTGTGGAATACCGACCACAAGAAGTTGTAGTGGCATACAGTCATGGCCGAAAGTGCTGGTACCTTTGAAACTGTTCCAGAAAGTGAAGTATTTCTGTCAGAAAATTATTGCAATTACCCATGTTTTGTCATACACATTTATTTTCTTTGTGTGCACTGGAACAACACAAAAAACAAAGAAAAGATCCATCCATCCATCTACAATTAATATAAGAAGTTTGGAGCAGCACTTCTCCCTAAAAAGGTGGGACCAAATTCAGCCCAGAGTGGGGTTCAATCACTCAAGGTCACATATGAGTTTGTAATAATAGTTTTAAACTTGATTGAAAATGAAGATGTTAAAGAGATGTAAATGAGATGTGAAGTATAAAAGGCCCAGCATTTACAATGAGTGGCTGCTGGAAGAAAGTCCATGTGACTGAAACGTCGCACCTTTGCCTGAAGGCCTATAAAGGCTAAATACATCAGAAAGTAGTGCTGCAGTCCGTTTTCATTTATGGTCTGTATAGAGGAGTGATTGAACCCCACTCTGGGCTGAATTTGCACCCACCTTATTAGGAAGAAGTGCTGCTCCAACCTTCTTATATTGAATGTATTGTTCCTGAGAGCTATAGCACTTTAATTACCAAGATGGAATCAGGTAAATTAGTTTACACAGAGAATGATGAAGATCGAATTTTAAAGGAAATAGAAATTGAATCCCAGCACTCATATATTTGAATTTATGCTCAAGGTGATTTTATTTACAGTTCGTGCAGATGTAACAGGTGACATGCAGGACAAAAGACGTTTCGGCCAACACTATGGCCTTGTTCACAAAGTCACTACAAAAAGGAAATATACAAAATGAGTATAGTGCAGGTGGAAGTATATACATTATTTACATAGACATTCAGTCAAGTTACATAAAGATCAGTTTTGTATAGTCGATGAATCTTTAGAGAAAAGGAGTAAAATTAGGGGGTGTGATATATATACATACAAGAGGTGGTACTGGGGTAGAGGGTATGTAGAATTGGGGATCTGTAGGGAAAAAGAATGCATTCCTCATTTTACCTGTCAGTATCTCAGCACAGGATTATCACCACAAGGGGAAGTAGTTGTATTGATTTCCTTATTTGGAAGTACTTTATATACTTATATACTATAAACTTCATAGATAGATCCTCTGGCAGTCTACATCGCTCCCTAAGCTGTGCACTGAACTGCAGTGCCCTGACTCAACAGCACACCGGATCCATCCCTATAAAGTATGATCTAACAGGTATCTAATCTTAACCAATGATAAGTATATATACACCTGGAGTGATATCATAATGGATAACCACATATGTTATGTTTTAGATTACCTTCACCTCTTTATGGTATATCGCCCCCAAATAAGGAAATCAATACAACTACTTCCCCTTGTGGTGATAATCCTGTGCTTAGATACTGACAGGTAAAATGAGGAATGCATTCTTTTTCCCTACAGATCCCCAATTCTACATACCCTCTACCCCAGTACCACCTCTTGTATGTATATATATCACACCCCCTAATTTTACTCCTTTTCTCTAAAGATTCATCGATTATACAAAACTGATCTTTATGTAACTTGACTGAATGTCTATGTAAATAATGTATATACTTCCACCTGCACTATACTCATTTTGTATATTTCCTTTTTGTAGTGACTTTGTGAACAAGGCCATAGTGTTGGCCGAAACGTCTTTTGTCCTGCATGTCACCTGTTACATCTGCACGAACTGTAAATAAAATCACCTTGAGCATAAATTCAAATATATGAGTGCTGGGATTCAATTTCTATTTGCTACGGATCACTTGATCCTTTCCCAATAGCACCATAGAATAGCTAACGCTCTGAGTGCTGGTCATCTACGAATTATTTCGAATTTTAAAGGAGGCAGAGGGAGGAATTGAGTTTTTGAGTGTGCCCTCAGTTATAAACCTCAAACGTGAGTATGAAAATGATGCTAAGAAGATGATCCTATCTTTTGAATTACAACTTGTAATGTTAGGACAATATTATGGAAGGAAGAAGGTCCCAAGAGGATTGAGATCTAACGTATACCCCACCCTTTTCTTGGGAGATACTGTACATACTTTTATAATACATTTGTCATGTTATCTAATAAATATGCCATGGATACAATGTTATTAAATATGGAGTACCACAGCTAATTAAGATGAAAGATATTAATAAGGAGACAGAAATTTAAAGAGCTGGTTAAAACCAAATTGGAGAAACAGAGAAAGGAGATAGAAGAAACAAAGAGGTATAAGTGGGCTCCGAAGATTACAAGCTTGGAATGGTGTATAACTGGCAAAGGGAAGGACAAAATAGATGGCGAAGAAGAGGTCATTATAAAGAAACTGGTCATGACATAAAAGAATTGCATGTTGTTAATAAACAATCTACTTTTACTCCACTTAGACCAATGAGGGCTCAACCTTGAAGATGATGAGGAGGGCGGAGGCAACACCGCCAGCAAAAGAAGAAAGGACAAACCCAAAGGACAACCACAGAAATCAACTCGCAGAAAGGAGCTGAATTAGTCATCAATTTATCCGGTGAGCCTTTATCAGATGCTCAAATAGAGGTGTTAGGAAAAGGACTTACATATTGCATGAGTTCACATGTGGACTGGTTTACAACAGAAAAAGAGTTGTATCAATTTTTCAGAATTGTAAGATTGAAATACCATTTTCATAGCAAGAATAATGTAATGGATATAAGATGTAGTGAATTAGATATGCAACGTCTAGGCCTTAAGAAAAAGAGCGACTTTGTGTGGGTAGATAATGTTCCTGTTGTTGAGGCATTTGTGTCTGCAATTAAACAAGAGGTAGAACTCTTAAGGAAAGGTACAAAAAAGAATTGTCTAAACCTAATGTCATATCTGAACAGGTGCAAGGATTGCAGGTGGAGATACATAGATGACATCTTCCTATTATGGAAGGGCACTGAAGAGGAACTAAAGAACTTTTATGAGTTCATCAATGACATACATGAAACCATTAAGTTCAATATGGTCAGCTCAGATACAGAAATAGAGTTCCTAGACGATAAGGTCATATTGACTGATGGTAAGATAGACACAAAACTTCATATAAAATCTACAGATAAAAACAAGCTCTCGCATTATGAGAGTAACCATCCAGCGAACATGAAAAATGTAATTCCTCAGAGACAGATAATGAGAGTAAATAGGATAGTCAGCGGAGGAAAAGCAAGAGAAGCAGTTGATAAACTAATTCTCAAATTCAAACAAAGGGGGTACCCTAATAATATTTTGGAGCAACAACGGGGAAAAGCGAAACATATAACACCTGAAAAGAAGAATGAAAATAGAATACCTCTAATTCTCACATATGGCCAGGAAACTAAAGAGAAAACTGTCACAAAACATTGGGGAATGCTGGGAAATTGCCTACTCCATATAAAAGAATACAAGAATCCCCCTTTAGTAGCATACAGGAGGGGAAGAAATCTTAAAGACGTGTCAGTCAAGTCAGATATAGGCCCTTTGAAAACTTTTAAACAGATTACATTGACTGGATGTAGAAGGATGGGCTGTTTCCCTTGTGTCAGCTGCATTAATTGCAATCTGATGTTAAAATGGAATAAATTTTGTTACCCAACTACAGGTGTTGAATACAAGATCCAACATTTTTTGACATGCAATTCGGATTATGTGATTTACTTACTAGAATGTCCTTGCAAATTATGGTACATTGGAGAGACTACCCTAGATTTCATAACAAGGATTAGTCAGCACCGTTACAGTATACGGGAAAAGATACTCAATTTACCTCAATTTACATTTTGTTGAGGCGAAACATACTGAGAGAGATCTAAGGTTTAGATTGATTGATACAGTGCCTCCGTTAAGAAGAGGAGGCAAGATTTTGAAAGCAATAGAATTACAATGGATATACGAATTGGGGGACTTTAAAGGGAACCTGACCCCTCCAAATCACCCCCAACTCTATGAATACCTGTCCCTGCACCCTGAGACATCATTTCTAGTGGTCCTTTTATGTAAAAAATGAGTGGGGTAACATTGCCAAAAATACCTCTATCCACGTACAAATCTGCGACTTCTCTCTGAATAAGTCTCACAGGGCGTTCTCTGTGAGACTCTAAGCCTGCCTGAGCCGCTCATTACCACGCCCCGATGGGCGTGATAAATAATCCTTCTCCTCCTCGCCCTGCTGTATTGGTGTAATAGCCGGTGTGACGCTATTTGCGTCACATCCGGCCGGTCATGGTGATGTCTGTACACCCTTTAGGTGTAAAGCAAAAGCCGCACATGCGCAATGCGCATGGTGAGGTCGGTGGTACACCTAAAGGATGTACAGACGTCACCATTACGGGATGTGACGCAAATAGCATCATACCGGCTATTATGCCCATACAGCAGGGAGATGAGGATAAGGATTATTTATCACGCCCATTGGAGCGTGATAATGAGTGGCTCAGGTGGGCTTAGAGTCTCACAAGGAACGTCCTGTGAGACCTATTCAAGGAGAAGAAGTCGCAGATTTGTAAGTGGATAAAGGTCTTTTTGGCAATGTTACACCACTAATTTTTTACACAAAAGGACCGATAGAAATGATATCTCAGGGTGCAGGGACAGGTATTCATAGGGTTGGGGGTGATTTGGAGGGGTCAGGTTCCTTTTAAAGTCTGGGAGTCTCAATGTAGACTACAAACTGCAATCCATACATTGAAAGGTTGACATTCATCTGACACTGTGTTTTTAAGTCACTATTTGTAGTGTGCAGGCGATAGATAAAATAATTTATTTTTCTGTTCTTTATTACACAGGAGTTACAATTGAATTGAACATGCACTTTGGAAGAATTGGACACTCTATGCACGGGTTGCTCATTGTAAGAGTTGGGGAATGAGCTAGCCAAGGCATGTCCATGCTAGGAACTAACCACCAGCAACTCTCCTTATTTTACAGTCATTATTGAGATTATTAAAATGTAAACTTGTGCACAATTTTCACTATATTTAATTAACAAGTATGTTTATATATTTTATTCACGAAAACTTTTTTAATATAAAATGGAAAACAAAAGTCATTTTATAAGGACACATTATCATATTTTCCTTTTAAACTAAATAATGGGAAACCATAAATCATATGGGACAATCTAACATAGGGACCTCAATAAGTGGCAAAGTATATTGGAGGGCTGAATACAGTCATGTAACCCACTTGGGCAGTGTCTAAAAGGGTGAATTAAGTCTAAACCCTACCCATTCCTTTGGACAGGGAGCGACATGTGGGTTATTGATCCTTATGTGGCCATACTGACAAGGGTAGAGTTGAATCCCAGAGAAGGGACACGCTAAAAGAGGGAGAAAGAATTGAACACCCTAGTACCAGGACCCAGAGGGAAAAAGGCTGGGATCAGATGTCCAGAAAGTACAAAGCCATACAAAATGAGGGCTACTTAGGCTGGCTTCACACCACGGCAGCGTCAGGTTTATCCCTGACAGCCCCGGACCGGATCAGCACACATGGCTGACATCCAACAGATGTTCCACTGTTTTCTCGTCAAAGAGGAACACAGAAACTACTTGATGTTCTTCTGGTACCGCGACAATGACCCTGCCAAGGACATCACAGAGTACCGCAGGCGGTACACATCTTCGGGACCAGTCCTTCCCCAACAGTTGCTATCTACAGCCTCCGAAATTCCGCCAAAAAGGGTCAAGAAGAGTACGGGTCAGATGTCAAATCCTTCGTAAAAAAGATTGCTACGTAAACTGTCTAAAGTCTATGCCAACAAGTGAGGCTGCAATCAGTCTCCTGAAAAGGGCTCAAGAAATGCTTGCTCGGTCTAACCTAAGGTTACACAAGATTTCCTCCAACAGCCAAGAGTTGATGGAAGCCTTTCCCTCTCAGGACTATTCCAGCGATCTAAAAGACTTAGACCTCAACATTGACTCCCTTCCCATGCAGCGGAGCTTAGGATTGCTTTGGGATTTGATGACAGATGCCTTCACTTTTCAAATCAGCAAAGACGAGAAACATTTCACATGCAGAGGAGTTCTGTCTTTCGTGAATAGTCTATACGGCCCCTTGGGGTTCATGGCTCCAGTAATCATCCAAGGCAAGATAATGTTTAGAGACTTCACCCAAGATATATCTGATTGGGATGAACCACTTCCAGCAGATAAAGCAAACCAGTGGGCAGAGTGGAAGAAGTCCCTCAAAGCCTTGACCGACCTTCGTGTGAAGCGACCATATGCTCCTGTGCCAGCCATAGAAGTCAAAACACAAAGACTCTGTGTCTTCTGTGACACATCAGTCAAAGCGATCGCTGTAGTAGCGTACCTTAAAACCATAGACGTAAATGAACAGAGCCACATCGGGTTCGTTATGAACCGGACAAAACTGGTGCCACTCTGTGAACACATAATACCCAGATTGGAACTCTGTGCTGCTGTCCTCGCAGAGGAGTTGGCCAAACTTATCTCAGATGGGTTGCATCAAAGATGCTGAGTTCTACACTGATAGCAATGTGGTACTGGGATACATCTGCAACGAAATCCGACGCTTCTATGTTTACATTAGAAACCGGGTGCTGAGAATAAGAAGATCTACCTGCCCTAATCAGTGGCACTACGTGTCTACTCACCACAATCCTGCTAGCCATACAACTAAATCTGTTGCACCAAGTCATCTTAAGTACATTAGTTGGTTCCCTGACCCTGCCTCCTTGAACTGTTCGACACCCCACATCAGCAAGCCTGATACTTTCGAACTGGTGGATCCAGAAGCGGATGAAGAGCTTCGTCCTCAAGTGTCTGTTCTGCACACAGTGACTTCAGGTCACCACTTCGAGTCTTATCGGTTCAGCAGGTTCCCAACCCAGAAGTCACTCGTTCGGGCCATCGCTTGCCTACTTCATGTGGCTGAACCTTACACGACAGCATTTTCCTGTAGTTCGGGAGATCCAACAGTTCTCACCTTTGCCATGTTACCTACACAGAATACCTAACTTCCAAGTGCGCCACCGACAGAAGTCAGTGAGAGAGACCTCTACAAACAGCAAAGGAAGCAAATACAAAGTGTCTCCAATGTTTTCTGGGACAGATGGAGAAAATGGTACCTCTCCACCCTACAAACCAGGACAAAGTGGCTTAAAAATCGGCAGACATCAAACCTCATGATGTCATATCCACAAAAGACATCCAGTTGCACCAAAAGGAGTGGCTACTCAACCTTGTCACCCAAATCTTCCCAAGCAAATATGGGAACGTACAAAAAGTCAAACTCAAAGTGTGCAAGTGTCGGGAGAATAAACTGTTCCTCAGGCCAGTAACCAAAAGTCCCCAAAAGAGTCTAATAGTGGCATCCGTTGATGCCAAGCAGGGAGTGTTCTGCCCATTCTGAGCAGAAAAATATACATTCATAGATTTATACCAGTTACGACCAATTGTGGTCACTAGATACCCATTTATCCTAAATCTCAATACATAAGAGAATGTCTCCTTTAAGAGAATAAGTCATTTAGACGGTATCATCCCCCTGCTTCTTTGGATGAATGAGATGGCAGACATGTTGCTGAACTTCTGAGGGATCAGACTTATCCTAGCTCCTGTCCCTTCTTCTCACAACATTCCTCTTGTCAGATGATTCGTGTAAGAATAAATACTGTTACACGTTTATGTTGGGATCTGTGTAAGCAGTTGTAGGCTGCAGCCATTGTATAGTTGTACTGTGATTCTCTACCTAAGTTAAGGAGAACCTGACCCATCCAAATCACCCCAACCCTATGAATACCTGTCCCTGCACCCTCAGACATCCTTTCTAGCGGTCCTTTTGTGTAAAAAATGAGTGGGGTAACATTGACAAAAAGACCATTACACACTTACAATTTTGCGACTTCTTCTCCCTGAATAAGTCGCACAGGGCGTTCCCTGAGCGATCCTAAGCCCACCTGAGCCGCTCATTATCACGCCCCGATGGGCGTGATAAATAATCCTATTCCTCCTCGCCCTGCTGTATGAGCGTAATAGCCGGTGTGACGCTATTTGCGTCACATTCGGTCATGGCAACGTCGGTACACCCTTTAGGTGTAAAGCAAAAGTTGCGCATGCGCAATGTGCATGGTGAGGTTGGCGGTACACCTAAAGAGTGTACCGATGTCACCATGACCGGATGTGACACAAATAGCATCACACCGGCTTTTAGGCCCATGCAGCAGGGCGAGGAGGAGTAGGATTATTTTTCACACAGGGAACGCCCTGTGCGACTTATTCAGGGAGAAGAAGTCGCAGAATTGTAAGTGTGTAATGGTCTTTTTGTCAATATTACCCCACTCATTTTTTACACAAAACAACTGCTAGAAAGGATGTCTGAGGGTGCAGGGTCAGGTATTCATAGGGTTGGGGGTGATGTGGAGGCATCAGGTTCCCTTTAAGGCTCTATCAGTACATGCAAGCAGATTGTACAACAGTGCTAGCAGCATGAACTTTGCCCTAGATAGCCATGTTAACTGCATTCTGTTAGGCCCCTTTCACATCAGCGTTTTACACTGATCGCGTCAGATGCGGCGGATTTACCGCATCTGCCACCTAACCGTCACACTTGCGGTTTACTTGCGGCAAGCCCCATGCAATGTCTATGGGGCTTGCGGCAAGTGCGGCAAGTGCGATATAGTTGCGGTTTCGGCACTTGCGGCAGCGAAAAAAAGGCAGTAAGCAGTGGTTTTTTGCGGCTGCACCTGCCGCAAGTGCCGAAACCGCAACTATACCGCACTTGCCGCACTTGCCGCAAGCCCCATAGACATTGCATGGGGCTTGCCGCAGGTAAACCGCAAGTGTGACGGTTAGGTGGCAGATGCGGTAAATCCGCCTCATCTGCCGCGATCAGCGTAAAATGCTGATGTGAAAGGGGCCGTACTGATTCAGACTGTTTTTCTTGTATTATAGTTTTTACCACACATTATCATTCACGCAATCAAGTTCATCACCTCAATAAATATAGACTTCAGAAATCCTACAGTCTGTTCCTTGGGGAAGTGAACGAGGTTTAAGCTGTATGCTAGATATCCAGAGCTCCACATGTGGAAGAAGACAAAACATAGACTACACACAACAAAAGTCATACTCTGATGCTAATACACAAGTGGCAAGTCAGCAAGTGAGGAGTATGGACATGTTTCTGCCACAAAAAATTGTACATTTTAATTAAAAGATCTTAGAATAAAAATGAGTTCAGCAAATTTGGTTTGTTAAATGTTCATGTCCAGAGATAATCTTCTAAATGTGTCCCTGTATAATGTACGTGTCCAACCATGCAGAAACCGGTCAGATATACCACAGCTCATGGGAACTCTTATATTCTGTGATCTCCAGCTGTAATGTCTGTATACTCTTATATTCTGTGATCCCCAGCTGTAATGTCTGTATACTCTTTTATATTCTGTGATCCCAGGCTGTAATGTCTGTATACTCTTATATTCTATGATCCCCAGCTGTAATGTCTGTATACGCTTATATTCGGTGATCCCCAGCTGTAATGTCTGTATACTCTTATATTCTATGATCCCCGGCTGTAATGTCTGTATACTCTTATATTCTGTGATCACCGGCTGTAATGTCTGTATACTCTTATATTCTGTGATCACCGGCTGTAATGTCTGTATACTCTTATATTCTGTGATCCTCGGCTGTAATGTCTGTATACTCTTATATTTTGTGATCCCAGCTGCAATGTTTGTATACTCTTATATTTTGTGATCCCCACCTGTAATGTCTGTATACTCTTATATTCTGTGATCCCCAGCTGTAATGTATGTATACTCTTATATTCTGTGATCCCCACCTGTAATGTATGTAAACTCTTATATTCTGTGATCCCCGGCTGTAATGTCTGTATACCCTTATATTCTGTGATCCCTGGCTTTAATGTCTGCATACTCTTATATTCTGTGATCCTCGGCTGTAATGTCTGTATACTCTTATATTCTGTGATCCCCAGCTGTAATGTCTATATACTCTTATATTCTGTGATCCTCGGCTGTAATGTCTGTATACTCTTATATTCTGTGATCCCCAGCTGTAATGTATGTATACTCTTATATTCTGTGATCCCCGGCTGTAATGTCTGTATACTCTTATATTCTGTGATCCCCAGCTGTAATGTCTGTACTCTCTTATATTCTGTGATCCCCAGCTGTAATGTCTGTACTCTCTTATATTCTGTGATCCCCGGCTGTAATGTCTGTATACTCTTATATTCTGTGATCCCTGGCTGTAATGTCTGTATACTCTTATATTCTGTGATCACCGGATGTAATGTATGTAAACTCTTATATTCTGTGATCCCCGGCTGTAATGTCTGTATACCCTTATATTCTGTGATCTCTGGCTTTAATGTCTGTATGCTCTTATATTCTGTGATCCCCAGCTGTAATGTCTGTATACCCTTATATTCTGTGATCCCCGGCTGTAATGTCTGTATACTCTTATATTCTGTGATCCTCGGCTGTAATGTCTGTATACTCTTATATTCTGTGATCCCCAGCTGTAATGTATGTATACTCTTATATTCTGTGATCCCCAGCTGTAATGTATGTAAACTCTTATATTCTGTGATCCCCGGCTGTAATGTCTGCATACCCTTATATTCTGTGATCCCTGGCTTTAATGTCTGTATACTCTTATATTCTGTGATCCCCGGCTGTAATGTCTGTATACTCTTATATTCTGTGATCCCCGGCTGTAATGTCTGTATACTCTTATATTCTGTGATCCCCAGCTGTAATGTCGGTATACTCTATTACTTCCTCTACTGCCCAGAGTTGTGGTATATATGACCTGTTCCTGCATTGTTGGACACATACATTATACAGGGACACATTCATAAGAATATCTCGGACAGGAACATTTTTTTAACACATCCAATTGTGGAACTTTTGATCCATAAATGAAAATGTAGAATTGCTTGTGGCACAACCCCTTTAATAGAAAATTCAGTATTGGAGATACAGTATGCACTTTTTTAAAAAACACAATATAATTTTTCTAAGGGTCTTTAAAGAGGTTGAGTGTATTTTGTTAGAAGGGATCAGTGAGAATAAGTGGACCAGAGGGTGTCCTGCTGCAATGACACCAGAAATCATATGGAATATTGGGGGGGTGAACCCATCTTTAAGCAAATCCAGCCACTTATGAAAATGGACAGCTCTCACCAGATGACAGGCAGAACTTCATTTATTAGACACGGCTAAACCACATGGATACGGAGGGTGGAGGACAGCAAAACAAATTGTCCAAGTGGTTGTAGACATGTCTAATCAATGGAGATCTGCCTGTCATCCGCTGAGGGCTGTCCATTTCCTTAAGTGGCTGGATTTGACTAAAGACTACTATACCAAGACTACCATACCTGGAGACATAAGAGACTTCTGGAGGCCGAATCTGGCGGTATCCGTTGAGCCCATCGATCCCGAGGATTAAGAGTGTGCTATAAGGTAGTGCCCAACCTTTTCTATTTTTACTGAACCTATCTTTGTGTTGATTTTACATGCAATGCCCCCTTAGGAATAATGAGGAATTGTATAGTTCACTTTTATATCACTGGGTAGTCAGTGTATTGTGCGACCATAGTGAGTCCTCCAGAGTGAGAAAAGTTCAATTTGGATTGAAATATAGAATTCCCTAATACACTGAGCTTTCTAATTTGGCCCGCACATGTAACACATTTGTCCCAGAGTTAGTAGGCAATATTTATGAGACTGGGTGTCTTTCATTCTTGGACTAAGGAGGATGTCCAACTACCATACGAGACAGTGATGCACAGACCTACAATGTCCGGCACACAACAGAAAAACAACAGAAAGGAAGACACCAGAGGGATAAATACAGTGGAGGGCCCTGCTCATAGGGAATGGGGGAAAGGAGACATCCTGCACTCATCTGCGGCTGTGCCCTGATCTCCCTACTATTCCTATATGAGTTCTTTCAACTCGTCGCCGAGCAGAATGCCTTAAGCCCTCGCTGACCCTGATGATAGCCCTCAATGGGGAAAGGCCGGCGGGAGCGTTAGTCCCATCCAGTACAATAAAGACAAGAGGGAAGGGGAAGACAGAAAAGGAACAACAAGGCAGCAACTTCACGCCTGCTGCCACTTCTCCCAGACAGCAGACAGTTTAGCAACAGGAGGTTCTCCAGAAAACTTCCTTCACCTCAGGAAGCTTTGGCCAGAAAGAGTTCAATCACAGCAACAGGATGTTGGAACCATGTGACTATATATAGGGGAAGGAGTAATCACAGAATGGCTACACCTGGACAAGACCTAGCTAGCTTGCTGGCAGCAGAGACAGACATTAACTTCTCAACAGCCAAAGGAAAAAATATGTAGTCTCAATATAGGCATGAGACAGAGGTCCAAAACCGGTCACAAGTCTTCCAGGTAAGAGAGACTATTGTGACAGTGTCATGTCCATCCTTGTACCCTTTTTTACAGGACCACTGATATAACCTGTTCTCCGAAATACGAATCCTAATTTTGGTTGAATCAAATATGGTGCAAAGATAAAAGATATCAAGGCCAATTTTATGGTGTCGAAGTATCGCAAGTTTTGGTACAGATCACTTTTGTGCAAATAATGTGTTTCTCTCTGGCCAATGTGGGAGTAAAAGTGGTCAGGTGTTTCGGGGGTTTTTTAGGTTGCAATTCTCACTTTGGAATGATGTATTGTAAAAATTGGAGCTAAAACTCTATACAGAAGCATTTTGTTCAAAGAAGCAGCACCAATTTATTCAGTGACATAAGGACATTGAGCAAAAACCTCTAAAGTTGAACTCATGATAAATCTCCCCTATACAGTGCATTTAATTATTGTAACCCTTTACACAAAGGATTAATAGTATTATTCACTGATTTTAGACTGTAGTCAGAATCTCTGCACATAATAGACGTGCATCCACTGGCCATGAATGCCTGATAAGAGCCCTGGAAACCTCCTTCATACCAGCATCCTCTTCTGGTGACCGCGTCATTATTATGTTGCGTAGCCGGGAATGTATGACATTGAGGTGGCCTACTTATTAGTAGAGGAGTCAAAAATGGCAGGAAGATCACAGGCTTCTGGTTTGGCGCCCATGGATTACCGACATGGACACTTGACCGTGGTCCATTGAATGTTTTATGTTTAGATTTACATGTTATCCCATTGTCTGGGGGTATATAATATAGAATTAGGGGCAAGAGCTGGATACAGCAGTGATACATATACAGTGTTGGCCAAAAGTATTGACACCCCTGCAATTCTGTCAGATAATACTCAGTTCCTTCCTGAAAATGATTGCAATCACAAATTCTTTGGTATTATTATCTTCATTTAATTTGTCTTCAATGAAAAAAACACAAAAAGAATTGTCCCAAAGCTAAATTGGATATAATTTCACACCAAACATAAAAAGGGGGTGGACAAAAGTATTGGCACTGTTAGAAAAATCATGTGATGCTTCTCTAGTTTGTGTAATTAACAGCACCTGTAACTTACCTGTGGCACCCAACAGGTGTTGGCAATAACTAAATCACACTTGCAGCCAGTTGACATGGATTAAAGTTGACTCAGCCTCTGTCCTGTGTCCTTGTGTGTTCCACATTGAGCATGGAGAAAAGAAAGAAGACCAAAGAACTGTCTGAGGACTTGAGAAACCAAATTGTGAGGAAGCATGAGCAATCTCAAGGCTACAAATCCATCTCCAAAAACCTGAATGTTCCTGTGTCTACCGTGCGCAGTGTCATCAAGAAGTTTAAAGCCCATGGCACTGTGGCTAACCTCCCTAGATGTGGACGGAAAAGAAAAATTGATGAGAGATTTCAACGCAAGATTGTGCGGATGGTGGATAAAAACCTCGACTAATATTCAAACAAGTTTAAGCTGCCCTGCAGTCCGAGGGTACAACAGTGTCAATCCGTACTATCCGTCGGCATCTGAATGAAAAAGGACTGTATGGTAGGATACCCAGGAAGACCCCACTTCTTACCCCGAGACATAAAAAAGCCAGGCTGGAGTTTGCCAAAACTTACCTGAGAAAGCCTAAAATGTTTTGGAAGAATGTTCTTTCTTTTTGGGCAAAGGCATCAACATAGAGTTTACAGGAGAAAAAAAGAGGCATTCAAAGAAAAGAACACGGTCCCTACAGTCAAACATGGCGGAGGTTCCCTGATGTTTTGGGGTTGCTTTGCTGCCTCTGGCACTGGACTACTTGACCGTGTGCATGGCATTATGAAGTCTGAAGACCACCAACAAATTTTGCAGCATAATGTAGGGCCCAGTGTGAGAAAGCTGGGTCTCCCTCAGAGGTCATGGGTCTTCCAGCAGGACAATGACCCAAAACACACTTCAAAAAGTACTAGAAAATGGTTTGAGAGAAAGCACTGGAGACTTCTAATGTGGCCAGCAATGAGCCCAGGCCTGAATCCCATAGAAGACCTGTGGAGAGATCTAGAAATGGCAGTTTGGAGAAGGCACCCTTCAATTATCAGGGACCTGGAGCAGTTTGCCAAAGAAGAATGGTCTAAAATTCCAGCAGAGCATTGTAAGAAACTCATTGATGGTTACCGGAAGAGGTTGATCGCAGTTATTTTGGCCAAAGTTTGTGCAACAAGTATTAGGCTGAGGGTGCCAATACTTTTGTCTGGCCCATTTTTGAAGTTTTGTGTGAAATGAAATTTTTGTGTTTTTTTCATTGAAGACAAATTAAATGAAGATAATAATACCAAAGAATTTGTGATTGCAATCATTTTCAGGAAGAAACTGAGTATTATCTGACAGAATTGCAGGGGTGTCAATACTATTGGCCAACACTATATATATTTGACCGAAAGCCCAGCCATCTGCACCATTCGTCTTCGTAAGATACAGTATGTCACATCTGCACTGTACACACAGCATTTACTGTATGTTTGCCTATATTCTTCTATATCTTGCTCCCCACCATGGAAAATGTTATTTTTACTGGAAACAAAAGTTAAGCTCGGAGCAATAAACAGATCAGTTTCACATAAACAGCGGACTTATTAGAAACACATGTTCATTCAATACTTATCTAACCAAGCAGACTGCAGATTAACCTGATCTCTGCTGGGTGCAACAATCTGGGGTCAGTACATGGGTCACATTTCCCAAAGCATGAATTGTGAGATGGTGCAAAGTTCTAGAGTCAAGTGAAAAATGGCTGATATTTTAGCTGCTGGAGCTGTCCTCTTCATTTAAAATGATACTGGTCATCTCAAGATATGAGAATCAAAAAGAAGGATTAGCTCCAACCACCTAATATTCCCAGGACTCCCAGGCAAACCGGAAAGTGGCTTGGCAACCACCAGTAGCAATAGAAAAAGGTGTAGAATCCGGTGCCACAAAATTCTTTTTTATTTTAAAAAATTTTAAAAATCACACATGCTCCAGAGGAGCTCCTGGACGCGTTTCGTGGGTCTAGCCCACTTAATCGTCAGTACAGACCAAACATAAGAAACTGTAATGGTACATTAATAAAAAATAATAAAAAAAATAAATAAATGAAAAGCAGAAAACTGTCCTGTATGATTTCAATGAGAAGAAGGTATGATTGCTTTACCGGGAACGATCTCAGCAGAGCAGGTAAAAATGGAGTAAAGGTTGCCTGAATTATCATATTCTCAAGTACAATACAGAAATTCATTGCCATTTTTTTGCTCCAAATTCTTCAAAGTGGTGCACACAGGTTGGGGACTTTGTGCAAAATCAAAAATGCTCTTTTGCTCTTGTCTTTTACGTTTTTGAGCAAAAATTGCATAATCCTTTAAAATGTCACGTTAGTCTTCAACTGTTACAGTGGGAAAAGGGTAGGGAAAGGCAGCTCACCGGTATGATTCCGTTCTGTCATGTCCTGGAGTTATAATCCGCACGGAAACCGCCCCGGTATAGGGCACGATAATCAGAATAAGGAAAAAGATCCAGGGGAGAATTTCCGGAATGCTTATTTATTCGCTATACAAAACCTCCATAAAACAGCGGGGTGTGCATCAAGCCAACATGTTTCGACTTACACAGTCTTAATCATGGCATCCATCGAAACATGTTGGCTTGATGCACACCCCGCTGTTTTATGGAGGTTTTGTATAGCGAATAAATAAGCATTCCAGAAATTCTCCCTGGATCTTTTTCCTTATTCTGGTTAGTCTTCAACTTGTCAAATGTAAAAAATTAGAAAAGTCGCAAATGATGATAAGGCTGTGTGCCCACTGTGCGTTTCTGCTGCATTTTTGTGCTGTGTTTTCTGCACCAGCGTTTTGTAATAAAAGTCAATGTGATTTCACAGAAGCGGTGCCCACATGTGCATTTTTGGAGCAGAAGTCGCCAGAGTTTTTTTTAATGTCTTTGCAATTAACATGCCCGTTTTTGGGCTGCATTTTCCCCATAGACTCCATTTTAACCCCCCAAATAAAGCATCACAAACAGATCGCTATTCCCACAGTCCATTTGTGGAGCGTTTTTGATGTGATTTCCAAAACAAAAATGCACCAATACTCACCCTCCCCGGTGATCCCACGCTGATTCCTGGTGATATCTTCATTCCGGGTCTCTGGAGAAGTGACTAAAGGACCTGTGCTTTTCATCCAATTAGAGGCTGGCCACGTGACTCATCCTGTCACGTGGCCAGCCTCTGATTGGACAAAAACTGCAGGTTCTTTAGTCACTTCTCCCAGTGCCCGGAATGATGAAGATATCACCGGGAATCAGCGTGGGATTGCTGGGGAGGGTGAGAAAATATCTATCTCTGTGTGTGTCTTTATCTTTGTGTGTTCCCTTAATTGTGCTGCGTTTCTATGTGCACAATCACAGCACAAGCGCAATAGCTTTGTGCTGCTTTGGCTCATTCCTACTCCCTGTTCCCTGTGAGTTTGGCTGCTTTGGTTCTGTTTGTGCACATACAAACGCAGCATGAAAAAGAAGCACAGTGGGCATATAGCCTAAAGGCCCCATCTCACACTACGATATCGGTAACGATATTGTTGAAACGTCACGGGTTTTCAGTCGTTCTAACGACGTCGCACAGTGTGACATGTACAAACGATCAACAATAATCGGGCAGATCATTCATCGGAGGTTGGTGAACCGGACCACAAACCAGATGTTGATCGTTCGTCCAACCTGCAGAATGGGTGTGTGTGACACCTCGATAACGATGTCGTTAACGACCTCGCCTATTGAGAACTGAAGGCCGTAGACAATCTAATGACCACAAGTATCGTTCGCTTGTCGCGGAATCGTTGCTGCGTCGTTAAAGATATCTGTACATGTGCCATCTCACTAGCAATCATTGAACATCGTTCTAGCAATCTAGGTCAAGTTGGATCATTGATCGCATCGTTAGACCATTGAAGCGTGAAACGGGGCCTTTAGACTAAAATATCCAAGAACAACTAGGCCTTCATTGGGATACAAAAAAAAATAAAGCAACCAATTTAAACTTTGCGTTAAAAAAAACACAAATAAAATACTGACTAAAGCCCCTTTCACATCAGCATTTTGCTAACGTTTGCGGCCGATCCAGTAGATGGCGCCGCATCTGCCGGATTGGCTGCCCAACGGCTGACTTGCGACCCAGATCCAGCAAGCCCCATGCATTGTCTATGGGGGTTGCGGTTGGGTGCTGCGGCAAAACAAAAAATCGCCGCTAGCAGCGTTTCTTTTTTGCAGCCGTAAGTGCCGGATGTACCGGATCTGGCGTAACCGCACTTGCCGCACCGGACGCAAGCCCCATAAACAATGCATGGGGCTTGCCGGATCTGGGCCGCAAGTCAGCCATTAGGCAGCCAATCCAGCAGATGTGGTACCATCTGCTAGATCGGCCGCAAACATCAGCAAAACGTTGATGTGAGAGCAGCCTAAGGTGCATAAAAAAAAGCAAATAGAAGGCCCATTTTTACTCTTAAAAAAAGAGCAATGAACAGGGGGGTAACTACAACAGATGCAGGGGTTGCAATTGCACACGGGCCCTGGAGCTTTGGGGGCCCCAAAAGTCCTTTTGGTCTTTAGAAAAAGACAAATACTGGTTGAGGATTTGCAATAATTGGGGGCCACATTGAAGCTGTCGTATCAAGACTCATGAGCTTCAAGTTACATCACTGGCAAAGACACTGACAAATCAGGGCCATAATGTTGTAAAAGTGAATGGATATTTACACTAGAACATAGTGACATCATTATGTTAAAGGAAATGGTATAAATCCTATTTGTTTCTAAACATTATTTAAGCATTTTGGTGATTATTTTTATTTTACATGTCACTAACTAAAATAAATGTCAAATTCTGCAGTTTTAACTCTGGTCACTTATGGGGACGTCACACACGTCAATGTTGCCAGCGATCTCATCTCAGATGTGCCCTGAGGAAAGAGCTCGGTACGTGGCTCCGAAACGCGTTGGAAATAAACCTCTACTACCAGTACTCTGACGTCCAGTGTCGTTGGTGTATTTTCCTCTCTGGCAGCAGCGCGGACATTAAGGTACTTCGTCCAAAATACCTGATCTTTTTTTCTCTTGTAAACTCTATGTTGATGCCTTTGCCCAAAAAGCTCTACTTTTGTCTCATCTGACCAGAGAACATTCTTCCAAAACGTTTTAAGCTTTCTCAGGTAAGTTTTGGCAAACTCCAGTCTGGCTTTTTTATGTCTCGGGGTAAAAAGTGGGGTCTTCCTTGGTATCCTACCATACAGTACCTTTTCATTCAGACGCCGACGGATAGTACGGGTTGACACTGATGTACCCTCGGACTGCAGGGCAGCTTGAACTTGTTTGGATGTTAGCCGAGGTTCTTTATCCACCATCCGCACAATCTTGCGTTGAAATCGTCAAGTTTTCTTTTCCGTCCACATCTAGGGAGGTTAGCTACAGTGCCATGGGCTTTAAACTTCTTGATGACACTGCGCACGGTAGACACAGAAACATTCAGGTCTTTGGAGATGGACTTGTAGCCTTGAGATTGCTCATGCTTCCTCACAATTTGGTTTCTCAAGTCCTCAGACAGTTCTTTGGTCTTCTTTCTTTTCTCCATGCTCAATGTGGTACACACAAGGACACAGGACAGAGGTTGAGTCAACTTTAATCCATGTCAACTGGCTGCAAGTGTGATTTAGTTATTGCCAACACCTGTTGGGTGCCACAGGTAAGTTACAGGTGCTGTTAATTACACAAATTAGAGAAGCATCACATAATTTTTCCAACAGTGCCAATACTTTTGTCCACCCCCTTTTTATGTTTGGTGTGGAATTATATCCAATTTGGCTTTAGGACAATTCTTTTTGTGTTTTTTTATTGAAGACAAATTAACTGAAGATAATAATACCAAAGAATTTGTGATTGCAATCATTTTCAGGAAGAAACTGAGTACTTTACTGACAGAATTGCAGGGGTGTCAATACTTTTGGCCACAACTGTACATGGCATTCAAAAGTAGGGAACAAAAACATGTTTTAGGTACCACCATAAAGCAAGTTTATCGGGGAGATGTACCGTACGACGAAGATACCCAGGGGTCCTACCAATTAAGTTTCTTATTTTTAGTGGACAGGTCGTGAACTAAAATAGACTCATGCTGAAAATAGACATTTATTTGAGCAATCAGATCTTCTTTGGAAGGCGAAGATGGTAGCCTCCATTGTCTAGCAAGACACAACCTGGCTGCAATCAATATGTTGGTTGCAATAGGGCGAAGCATAGTAGGAACATTTTCTAGTCTAATACCCAATAAGGCCATGGGACTCTCCAGCACAAAAGGGATCTCCAAAGGTACCTTTACACGCCGCTACAACAGGATGGATACAATCCGCTACTTCACGTGCACGAGTACGCACAAACGGTTACAAACTGTCAACGCACCCTCTTTACACGCCGCCACAAGGTGCGCTACGCTACGCTACATCTGTAACTAGCTACATCGCCGGGTGTCTCAAGTAGCCATCTGTAGCTCATTGTACCTCATTTACACACCGCTACAACAAGCTAATATGGGCGGACCTGGTGCAGCAGGGACAGCTCATAGGCGTGCCACAATTGTGGATTACGAGACGTCCGTACGCTGATAGGACAACGCAAGAACATCATGATTGGGCAGGCATCGCAGGAGGCTGATTAATACATGACGCTCGAGCGATTGTGTAGTGTGACTGGTCAGCTCCTTAAATATGCCGCCCTATGCAGCGACTACAAATCGCAACGCAGGAGCTTCCTCCAATGATCGCTGAAGGGGCGCGGTATCCCGGAGGCTGTGTCACGCCCCAGCTACATACCAGGTACATCGCCTGGTGTATAGACATCCCTTCTGTAGCCTCTTTACACGCCGATACAGCTCGCTACAATCGGCTTTGTAGCCATCTGTTTTCGAGCAGTGCTCGGAAACAGATTTATCTGTTGCCAGCTGTCACGTCCCGTCTTCACACGCCGCTACTACGGGCTATATTGGCGCTACAAGCTACATTTGTAGCCTGTAGCGGATTGTATCCATCCTGTTGTAGCGGCGTGTAAAGGTACCTCAACACCTCTTTCAGGATAGATTCAACAGTGCACCAAAAAGAGTATATCTTGGGGCAAAACCACCATGCATGTTCCAAAGTTCCCGTTTCCTGGCAAACCTTCCAGCAGAGAGACATATTGTTTTTCTGGATTTTCGCCAGTTGTAAGGGGGTAATATACCAGTTCAGTTTAATCTTTTTAGATTGTTTTAAGTGGTTGATACAGGACGAGAACCTGGAAGTATGCAAGGCAGCAGTAAACCATGAGTCTAAGGAGGCTGTGAAGGAGAGACGATGTTCAAATGTCCTCATGTATGGAAGTTGGAATTGGTCATTATTTGAGATCAACATCTTATAAATTATCGACACACCGTGCTGTGCGGGGTAGTTGGGTTTAAAATATTTTTGAAGAGAGTCATCTTTAGGAAGAATGCCCCACGGAGATAGTTGGCAGGTGTTCAGAAAGTGCCGGATTTGCAGGTATTGAAAGAACAATGTGTTAGGTAGGGAAAAGATCCTAACAATGGAAGAGAAAGCAGGCCAAGGAACCCCTAGGGTGGAGGGGCCACATGACATTCGGGGAGGTAGGGAGTTAATTGGAGGAGGAAGGAATGGGAATATTTGATTGAGACATCGGTGCTGATTAAATGGAAGGGGGTTGGTCAGGAGGAGGAAGAGGGGGAGCTTAAGGGAAGATACTGGGGACAAAGAAGGAAGTCCTCTCATTTCACTTCCTGGGGACAGCCTGTGAAGTTTCCCGCCCACCCTCCCTGGTTTTGAGTTCAGTTATGAAGGCGTTTGAGATGTGTTTTATGAATGAAATCTGAAAGTATGGTGCGAAGCTTTGGTATTGTCACGGCAGCGGGGGTAGGTCTGTTCCAGAGGCAGGGGATTTACATTTGGAAGGGGGAGATGAGCCACTTCAAAGGTTGAGGGGCTCAGGTTAAAGGTACATTGCAGGCACGGGGTACTGCAAGGGGGGGTATTGGTTCTAGGTAACCAATACCTCGTCCCTGGGGCCGGTGATATTGCGGCCAGGGACAAAAGTTTTAGAGGCTTATGGACCGGGCCTATCCATGGGTAAAACGATGGGAGGGCCTATTGTTTAAGTTGGGACGCCCGTTGGACGGTGTACCCTGTTATATTATGTTAGTATGTAAATAATAGGCAATAAAGGCTGCTGTGGCCAATTTGTTAAACCAAGTCACTGCAGTATGTGTATTATTTTAAGTTTACAACGGTTGGGGATAGTAAGTAACCAGCCAATTTACGACCGGAGATCCTCCCTCGATTGTCAAGGGAGAAGGCCATCTGAGTCTATTATGTTATCTAGGGTGAGTATATTTCGAGCTTTCCACCGGCCTAGTGAGAGGTCAGGTACCGAGACTTCCATTGCTTGCAGAGAAATGTATTTAAATAGAAAGAAAAAATGAGATTTACCTAGCAGATACAATATTCTTAGTAAGGTTGTCATAGAACGGAGAATTTTGTGTGAATTATGTGGTGTGAGAAGGCCCACTTCTAGGAGAAGTTTAACGGGGCAAAATGAGATTCAATTTGAAGCCATGAGAGGGACTTGTTGTTGCCCAACCACCAAAGTTTTGCAGGTTTAAGGAGTGCAGCTCTATAGTAAGAAAGGACATCTGCAGACCTCCCAACTGTCCCGGATCCGCCGGGACTTTCCCGAATTTGATGGTCAGTCCCTCTATCCCGCCCGGGACATTAAATGTCCCGCGGAGCACTGAGAAGAAGCCGACACATTGTGCCCCGGGAGTAATATGTCCCTGTCGGCTTTATTCCTTGCCTCCCCGTGCTGTGCTCGCCTCCCCAGCTTCCAGACTGCGGGGGCCATGAATATTCATGAGCCGGCAGAGGCCTGTGACGTCAGCTGCGGGGCGGTGCTGTGAAGTCAGTCACGGTGCAGCTCAAGAAGAAGACACAGGGCACATGGTGAGAAACAGAGAGGGGGGAGGCCACAAGTGGATGAAATTATAGAGTTGTGGTGTTATGTGCCTGCTGTTTGTTTTAGTGTGTGTCTTGTGTGTGTATATGTGTGTTGTCATGTGTTTGTGTGTGTATATGTGTGTTTTTGTATGTGTTTGTGTGTGTTTTTGTATGTGTATGTGTGTGTATGTGTGTATTTGTTTGTGTTTGTGTCTGTGTGTGTGTTTTTTGTATGTGTTTGTGTGTTTGTTGTGGTTTGTTGTGTTTTTTTGTATGTGTTTTGTGTTGTGTGTGTTTGTGTGTTTGTGTGTGTATGTGTGTGTGTGTGTATGTGTGTATGTGTGTTTTTGTTTGTGTGTGTGTGTATGTGTGTGTGTGTTTTTGTTTGTGTGGTGTTTGTGTGTGTGTGTGTATGTGTGTTTTTGTGTGTGTGTATGTGTGTTTGTGTGTATATGTATGTCTGTGTTTGTGTGTGTGTGCGTATGTATGTTTGTGTGTTTGTGTGTTTGTATGTGTGTTTGTGTATGTGTGTTTGTGTGTGTGTGTTTGTGTGTGTGTGTTTGTGTGTGTGTGTTTGTGTGTATGTGTGTTTGTGTATTTGTGTTTGTATGTGTGTTTGTGTATGTGTGTTTGTGTGTGTATGTGTGTATGTGTGTTTGTGTATGTGTGTTTGTGTATGTGTTTGTGTGTGTGTATTTGTGTGTGTGTTTGGGGGGGTGTATAGAGTTCTTTACATCTCCGTTTCTCCATCCTGTACTTGCCCGGGGAGGTGTGTGTGTGTGACTGCTTGTGAGAGGAGGGCTGGGGCTATTGGGCCGGTTTCACATTTGCGTACAGAACGCAGTGTAACCAAACGCATGCACATTGCATTCCTATGTTTAATATGGGAACGCATAGTACCTGCCTATGGCTGCGTTTGGTTACATTTGCGTTCAGATGCATTTTTTAATAGCAACCTCTGAACGCAACATGTTGCATTTTGTGTGCATTCACGGGGGCTTATTTTATCAAGTGACCGCAAGTGCACAAAGAATGCATGGAGATCAATGGATCCGCAGTGTCCTCCGCATGACAGCGCAGGCAGATGCTGCGGATTTATTGAAATCTCCATAGAAATCAGAGGCGGCCACCGGGAGATCAGTAGCGGACACTGCTGATCTCCAGGCCACCGCCGAGACAGCTGATTGGCTGGCTGTGCAGCATACTATGTGAAGGCATGTGGAGAATCCCCACTGCGTTCACATCAGTATGACTACGTTTGCATCTGCATGTCAGACTCATGTAGACACAAACGCTAGTGTGAAGCCAGCCTTAAGCCCCTTTCACATCAGCGTTTTTCGCTGATTGCGGCAGATTTACCTCATCTGCCGCCTAACGGCTGCACTTGCGTTGCACTTGTGGCAAGCCCCATGCATTGTCTAAGGGGCTTGCGGCAGGTCTGGCAAGTGCGGTATAGCCGTGGTTCCGGCACTTGCGGCAGATGCGGTTTTTATCCGGATCCACCGGATCTGGACAAAAACGCTGATGTGAAAGGGGCCTTACATTGACTGTGCCAAAACCCTGCTGGCTGTGCTGTAAGTGACACGTCCACCATATAGCCGAAGGAAGAAAGTGATAGCAGCAGAGGATGAGAAAACTGCCTGCTGAGGGGAAGAAGCTCTATTCCTCAGCACCCAGCTTTCCCATGCTCTCCTATCCTCTTTTCCTCAGCACCCAGCTTTCCCATGTTCTGATTTCCATCATCACCCAACTTTCCCATGTTCTGCTATCATGGAAGAGCTGGGTGCTGAGGGAAATCCGAACATGGGAAAGCTGGGTGCTGAGGAAAAGAGGATTAGAAGAGCATGGCAAAGTTGGGTGCTGAGGGAAAGAAGGATAGAAGAGCATGAGAAAGCTGGGACTGAGGAAAGAGGATAGAAGGGTATGGAAAAGCTGAGACTGAGGAGAGAGGATAGAAGAGCATGGAAAAGCTGGATGCTGAGGGAAAGAGGATAGAGGAGCATGGGAAAGCTGAGTTCCGAGGTTAGAGGAGCATGGAAAAGCTGGGTGCTGAGGGTAGAGGAGCATGGAAAAGCTGGGTGCTGAGGGAAAGAGGATAGAGGAGCATGGGAAAGCTGGGTGCTGAGGGAAAGAGGATAGAGGAGCATGGAAAAGCTGGATGCTGAGGGATAGAAGAGCATGGGAAAGCTGAGTGCTAAGGGATAGAGGATAGAAGAACCTGGGAAAGCTGAGTACTGAGGGATAGAGGATAGAACAGCCTGAGAAAGCTGAGTGCTGAGGGATAGAGGATAGAAGAGCCTGGGAAAGCTGAGTGCGGAGGGATAGAAGAGCATGGGAAAGCTGAGTGCGGAGGGATAGAAGAGCATGGGAAAGCTGAGTGCTGAGGGATAGAAGAGTATGGGAAAGCTGAGTGCTGAAGGATAGAGGATAGAAGAGCCTGGGAAAGCTGAGTGCTAAGGGATAGAAGAGCATGGGAACGCTGAGTGCTGAGGGATAGAAGAGCATGGGAAAGCTGAGTGCTGAGGGATAGAAGAGCATGGGATAGCTGAGTGCTGAGAGATAGAGGATAGAAGAGCATGGGAAGGCTGAGTGCTTGGGAAAAGGTGTATAGCAGAGCAGGGGGTGGAAAAGGTGGGGGTGCTGAGGGAAAGAAGCTCTTTCCATCCCCTGCTGTGCTATACACCATTTCCTCTGCACCCAGCTTTCCCATTACATCAGAACAAGTGTCAGAGTCATTGTCCTGTACCCCCAGCGTCAGCGTCATTCTCCTGTACCCTCAGCGTCATTATCCTGTACCCTCATCGTCAGCGTCATTGTCCTGTACCCCCAGCGTCATTGTCCTGTACCCCCAGCGTCAGCGTCATTCTCCTGTACCCTCAGCGTCATTGTTCTGTGCCCCCAGTGTCAGCGTCATTGTCCTGTACGCCCAGCGTCAGCGTCATTGTCCTGTACCCCCAGTGTCAGCGTCATTGTCCTGTACGCCCAGTGTCAGCGTCATTGTCCTGTACGCCCAGCGTCAGCGTCATTGTCCTGTACCCCCAGTGTCATTATCCTGTACCCCCAGTGTCATTATCCTGTACCCCTGTGTATCCTGTGTAAATGGGTGTGGCTTGGGTGGGGTCAGGGGCGGGGCTAAAATTTGCGCGGCATGCTGAGCACGCCGCATCTTTTGTCCCTCTTTGTGCTCTTCTAAAGTTGGGAGGTATGCATCTGGCACCCCCAGACACCACTTGGCATATGGGAGAATCATAATTTTACCAGAGACGCGATGGGGTTTTTTATTTCAGATAAAGGAGTTCAGGAGAGATTGGAATTTAGTAGTACAGGTTTGGGGGAAAAGAAGGGGAAGACAGCGGAAGACATAAACCAGCTTAGGAAGTATAAGCATTTTGACCAGATGTATAAGGGCAATCCAGGAGAGATTGAGAGAGGAGTGCTTATCAAATGCCTTGCTAATTTCCTTATACAACAAATCGCAATTCGCTTTGACTATTTTATGAAGCCGGGTGATATAGATTCCCAGATATGTAAATCCTTCTGATGCCCAGGTAAAGGAAAAGCGGCATTGAATCAATTCTTGCGTATGCCTGGGTATATTAACAGGAAGCAAGGTAGATTTATTCATATTGAGCTTATAGTAAGAAGCTGCTGAAAAGTCTGAAAGAATGTTCATTATTTCTTCTAATGAGGAAACTGCGTTAGTACACGTGAAGATTGTCAGCATATAAGCCTATTTTGTGTTCTGTGTCACCTATAGTCACCCCTCTGACTCGGGGATTTGTTCTGACCAAGACTACCAAGGGTTCCATCACTAGTGCGAATATCAGGGGTGATAGGGGGCATCCTTGACATGTGCCGTTGGTGATATCAAAACTGCCAGAGAGAATGCCGGAAGCAGTACTGAAGCATTGGGAGATGAGTATAATGCCATAATGGCTGACTTGATCTGTCCAGTGATCCCAATCTGTTCAGGACCTCTCCGACATACCCTCATTGTACCCTGTCAAACACTTTTTCGGCATGAAGTGACAGGAGAACACCGGGGGAGCCAGCTCTCTCCAATACGTCCAAAACATCTATAAGAAGCCTGGTTCTGTCTCGGGCCTGATGGCCGTGCACAAACCCCACCTGATCCATCCCAATAAGAGATGGTAAAACATCCATTAATCTGGTGGCCCAGATCTTCGCATACAATTTAATGTCGCAGTTGAGCAGTGCAACTGGACGAAAGTTCCCCAGGACCGTAGGGGGCCTCCCTGGCTTGGACAAGGTAGTAAAAGTGGCTTCAAGACCCTCTCTTCTAATCTCTCCTTTAGACCGCCCGTGCGCAAAAAGTCTTAAGAGGTATGGGGAGAGGATAGAGAGGAACTGAGAATAGTAAGGAAAGGAAAAGCCATCAGGACCCGGAGCCGTGTGCTTTTTGGTGGACTTAATTATTCTATTGAGTTCTAATTCTGAAATGGGAGCATTTAACGTGGATAGTTTTGACACTGTGAGCTTAGGTAGGAATACTTTATCAAGAAAAGCGGGAAATGGCAGCCGTGGTTGGTTGAGGAACCAGGTGATCATTTTGAAGGTTATATAGGGACTCATAATAGGAGCGAAATTCCTCCGCTATTTCGATGGGGTTGCAGACTTGAGACTCAGTGTTTCAAATGAGATAGGGGATTTTTGTTTCTACTATTTTCTTTTTGACTCTTTTGGCTAGAAGGGAGCCGGCTTTGTCCCCCATAAAATAATATTTGGCTTTAAGTTTCTTAAGGTCTTTCTCTGCTTTTTGTAGCAGTAGGGAGCGTAGAAGACTCCTGCTGTTGGTGAGATTTTGCAGCAGACTCGGTGTAGGGGCAGTTTTGTGCTGGTGTTCCAGGTCTTGTAGTTTACGCAGGGTGTCAGTGAGGTCTGCTGTATATTGTTTTTTAACATAAGATGCTATTTTAATGAAGGCCCCCTGATCACCGCCTTGTGGGAGAGCCAGAGAACATCATCTGGGACCTCCCCATTGTCGTTCAAGCTGAAATAGCTTAAAAGATGTTTACAAATATTGTCAACTATTTCAGGGTTGGTTAGCAAGTACGTGTTCAATTGCCAGGAGGGGGGTCTGATGCCGGCTGAGTCCGCAAAGTGCAGGTGCATGGTCAGACCATGTTATATTACCTATCTCTGCTCCCCTACACAAGTGTAGTAGTGCATCGTTTACAAATATGAAATCTATCCTGCTGTACGTGTGGAACCATGGAGACAGAAAGTTGTAATCACGTTCTTCACTGTGGAAATACCGCCATATATCATGTAAATCATTTTCTGTAATGAGGGACCCCATTTCGCCTCTCGAGTGGGCAACATTGGAACAGTCTAGGCATTTATACATGGGAATGTTAAAATCTCCACAAACTAGTTTGTAGCCATGACCAAAAGAATTAAGTTTGTAAAAAGGGGCTCCAAGAACCTCCTCTGGCCAGAGTTTGGGGCGTATAAAGACACTAAAGTATATGGGGCATTATTAATTAGACAGGAAACTATGAGGTAACGGCCCTCTGGGTCAGAAATATAGACCTTAAGCTGGAAGGATACAGTGTTCTTGATAAGGATTCCAACTCCAGCTTTTTTAGAAGACCCAGTCGAGAAAAATTGGTGGGGAAGGTTTTGAATTGCATTCTTGTGTTATCTCTGGCCAAGAGGTGGGTCTCTTGAACAAATATGATGTCACATTTAGATTTAATAAATTGGCGCCATGCTATGGATCTTTTGGCGGGTGAATTAAGGCCATTAACATTTATCGAAAATATAGCTATATTCATGATACCTGAATAGAAGAACAATGAACATGACCTCCATTAAGTAGACAAAATCAGTATGCCAGTATATAGGGTAGTCAAAAGGCATGAGGGAGGAGAGTAGTAAAGAAGGGTAGAACAGAGACGAAGAGTTTTCTAACATATATATAAAACATAGCCCCAAAAAACTCGGGAGCTGAAAAACAAGAACAAAAGCAAAAAAGGAAGCTGAAATCAGCTTCATATCAAAACAAGTGAGCGACAAAAATTCACTCTAAGGGCAGACTTCCAAGAGTGCAGGTCGAAACCTTGGAAGTAGGTACTCAAGTCAGACCAACAGTTCGGTCAAAACTTCAGAAAGAAAGAGACACACCATCACAGGAAACTGGAACCCACGGGCTAGGCGAAGTTCTCAGACAGTCGACCACTCCGGATCCACATGGCGTTTATCAGAGTCAGTGTCAGGCAAGTTGATAGTCAGAGTTTTAGGAGAGCGGAGGCCCCATTGCAGTAAAGGTTTGTCAGCCTGGGCTGGTATAAAGCATACCTGGGTAGAGCCATTTCTACGGATTATGAGCTTGGTCGGAAAACCCCATCTGTAGGGGATATTGTGATCTCGGAATACAGCAGTGTACGGCAGGAATTCTCTGTGTAGTGCCAAGGTGCCAGGGGATAGGCATAAAAAAACGCCAGTGACGCAAACCTTTCTGGTAGTACAGGTTTATCCCTTAGACAGTACAACAAATCCTCTTACAGTTTGTAAAAGTGTATTCTTGCAATGACATCTCTAGGCAAGCTTTTGATGGTGGATGGCTTAGGGATCCTGTGTATTCTATCTATAATGATGTATTTTCTTTCCACGGAAGTTGTACAGCTATTATAACATCTTGCAGATGCCCATACATCCACCTGCTGCACCGATTCATTAACCCCTCTGAGGCGTATATTTTTACGTCTGGACCTATCTTCTAGGTCCAGAATTTTGGTTTGCACCTTGGCCATATTTATTTTTATAGTCTCATGCGCATCGATGAAGTCATTATGAGACCTGATGAGCTCCGCCATCTTCTTCTCCATCCTGTCAGTACGGCTGCCTATTTCAGCCACATCTCTTCTAATGTCCGCCACAATATCTTTCATGTCCTGTAAGGAGGCTCGGAGTGAGGAAAGCAGCTCCTTCATGTTGCTATGTGTTACAGGAGTTTCCTCCCTGTCAGTACTGGAGGAGGCGGAGGAAGCAACAAATGCCCGCCGTGATGAGCATGCAGAGCGGGGGGTGGCGGCGTCATCTTAGATGCAGCGCTGGCTGCCCTGCTGCTTATGAAGAAGTCCGTGACCCGCTGCAGGGAATTACATTTGGCGCTTCTCATTTTCCCCATACACTTACCCGATGCTCCGGTGTCAGCGGCAGTCAGGCAGCGTGTGGAACTGGGACTGTAAGTACTATTTGAGCTGCAGTAAAGCCTGTGGGTTCAGGAGCTCCTGAGCTGTGCAGCCATCTTCATGCCTAGTCAAGCCACGCCCCCCGTTTTATTGGGTTTTTAATTCATCATGTTCACTATATAGTAAAGCCGACGTGACAGTATCATACCTCGGGTCAGTACGAGTTCGTAGACACCAAACATGTATACTTTTACTGTTATCTAAGTGGTAAAAGAAAATTGTGACATTTTTGAAGAAAAAGATTTGCACCCTTAGCGTTATGTTCTGCGACCCGTAGCGTCCTCATTTTTCGGGATCTGGGACTGTGTAATGGCTTATTTTTTGCGTCTTGAGCTGATTTTTCTAATGATACCTTTTTGGTTGGATGGGATGTTTTGATCACCTGCTATTGCATTTTATTGCAATGTTGCTACAACCAAAAAATGTGGCATTTTGGCATTTGGACTCTTTTCTCCATTACGCAGTTTACAGATCTCATTAATTGATTTTATGTTTTGATAGATTGCACATTTGTGGATGCAGAAATACCAAATATGTTTTGTTTTAATTATTTTATTTTCAACGGTGCAAAAGGGGGATGATTTGAACTTTTGTTATTTTTAAAACTTTTTTTTTCAACTTTTACTTGATTTTACATGGCCCCTTAGGCCACCTCAGCACTGCACAGCGCTATTGCTTGTGTTGTGCAGGGAGATGCTTCAGCATCCCTCTGCACAGCACAAATGATCACATTCTGCCAGTGACGCCCCTTGGGCATTGCCGGCAGGAAGTACGTCATGACAGCATCCAGGGTCATCAGCTGATCTGTGTGGGAGATGATGTAAGCTCATTGCGTGAGCTCGCATGAGACCGAGAGAGGCGGCCAAGGGAGTACTAGTATGCACTTTGTCATGCAGGGGTTAAGGACCAGCCGATTTTTGGTTTTGCACTTTCGTTTTTTCCTCCCCTTCAAACAAGAGCCATAACTTTTTTTATTTTACTCTCAATACAGACATATGACGGCTTGTTTTTTGCAGGATAAGTTGTACTTTTGAATGACACCATCCATTTTATCTTACGATGTAATGATATGCAAGAAAAAATCCAAACGCGGCGAAATATCAAAAAAAGTGAAATTCTGCAATTGTTTTTGGGGCTTTTTATTTCTAGAGTTCATTATACCATAAAACTGACCTGGCAGTCTAATTCTCCAGGTCAGTATGATTACAAAGATACCAAACATTTATTGTTTTTGTTTTATTTAACTAGTGAAAAAAAATTCCAAAATCTCGAAAGAAAAATATCTGACTAATGTCGAGAGCCGTAATGTTTTTAACTTTTGGGATATGGAGTTGTGTGAGGGCTTAGTTTTCCCACCCCGGTTCATGTTTTTATTGATATTATAATTGGGTACATATCATGTTTTGCTCTCTAGTCATTTTACTTTTTTCCTATTGTTGCGGCAGCTGAAAAACTGCAATTCTGGCATTTTGATTTTTTTCTCATTACGCTGTTTACCGATCGGATTAATGTATTTTATATTTTGATAGCTCGAACTTTTACAAACACAGCAATACCAATTATGTGTACTTTTCATTTTAACGTGCTAAAAGGGAGTGATTTGAACTTTAACTCCTTCACATCCTAAGATGTTCCTATATGTCTTAGGTCTGTGGTGCTTACTGATCTTGGACGTATAGGTGTGTCAGGGCTAAAACGCAACACCGTAGTTGCAGCAGCGACGATCACGTGAAGTTGCCTGCTGATTCTGTCAACAGGGCACAGAAGCTCATTGCCATAGGGGTGTCACAGTTAGGGGGTGAGGGAATTAGGAAACCAGATCTTGAGGTGGGCGAAGTGATTCAGGGGGACCCTTATACTAGGGGTCACTGGCTCAGAGAAAACACACAAAAAGGACAAAAAATTCAGAAAAAAACTCCCCAAAAATAGCTAAGGTCCAATATCCACTGCACTTAGCAGGACACTGCAAGCCCCACTGAGAGGCAACACAAGTGCCTGATATCGATGCAACAATCACCTGCAACCAGCCAAGCCATGGGGGAGGTGATTGGTGGTATTTATAGGAACAAGGTTACAATAGGGCATCAGTCACACAGGTACGTGCGATGCAGAGTGTCTGTATACAGTCTATTGGTCACACCCATACTATTAGATCAGGAAGGCTGCCCAGCACTATGTATATGCATTACACAAGATACAGACGCCCCCCAGAGTGCTCAGCTGCATCCTGCAGTGGATAAAAGAAAGGGCAGAAAAACATGAGGAATGATGGTGTGAGGCGTTAGTGGATATTTTGGCCAAAACATGTAAGCTTGTAACCCAACGCCAAGGGCCCTCACTCTTATGAGTCCTATCTACATTTTCGTTTCAGAAAAAAACACATAAAAAGGACAAAATAATCACCAAAAATAGCCAAGGTCCTATATCCATTGCACTTAACAGGACACTAGGACTCGTAAGCATCTGTCCCTTGTGTGATGCATGTACATAGTGCTGGGCAGCCCACCTGATCTAATAGTATTGGTGTGACCAATAGGCTGCATACAGACACTCTGCATCGCACGTGCCTGTGTGACTGACGCCTTATGGTAACCTTGTGCCTACAGATACCACCAATCACCTCCCCCATGGCTTGGCTGGTTGCAGGTGATTGTTGCATCTGTATCAAGCACTTGTGTTGCTTCTAAGTGGGGCTTTCAGCGTCCTTAGGGGTCTAGTTTCAAAAATGAGTTCACTTGTGTGAAGTTCCCACTGTTTAGGCACATCAGGCACTCTCCAAACGAAACATGGTGTCAGCTAATGATTACAGCCAATTTTCCGTTCAAAATGTTAAATGACGTTCTTTCCCGTCCAAGCCCTGCCACGCTCCTAAACAGCGGTTTCCTACCACATATGAGTTATCAGCGTACTCAGGAGAAGTTGCACAAAAAATTTTAGGATCCATTTTCTCCTGTTGGGTTTGTCAAAATGAAAAATTGCTGCTAAAAGAACATTTTCGTGGAAACAATGTGCTTTTTCATTTTCTCGGCTCAACGTCATAAAATTCTATGAAGCTCCCGGGCTTCAAAGTGTTCACCACACATCACAATAAAATCCTTAAAGGGGTCTAATTTCCAAAATGAGGTCACTTGTGGGGGGGTTTCTACTGTTAGGCATCTAAGGGGCTCTCCAAACACAACATGGTGTCTTCTAACTTAACTATCCCAGTCAATTTTCCATTCAAAACGTCAAATGTTGCTCCTTCCCTTCCAAGTCCGGTTGTGAATCCAGAGGTTTTCCATCACTTATGGGGTATTGGCACACTAGGAGAAATTGTACAACAAATTGTATTTTACAATTTCTCCCGTTACTCTTGTGAAAATTCAATATTTGAAGTTAAAGTAACATTTTCGTTGGAAAAAGTACAATTTTCACTCTTTCCTTCCATATTGATTTAGTTCCTGTGATGCACTTGAAGGGTTAATAAAAGTCCCTGATGTTGCTTTGAGCAGTCTGAGGGGTGTAGTTTTTAGAATGGTGTCACTTTTGGGTATTTTCTGTTATATAGGCCCCTTGAATTCACTTCAAATGTGATTCGGTCACAAAAAAATGGTTTTCTAAATTTTGTTGTAAAAATGAAAAATGAATGATAAACTTTGAACCCTTCTAACTTGGCACAAAAAAATGTTGTGTCCAAAATTGTGCTGATATAAAGTAGACATGTGGGTAATTGTGTTTCTTAACTATTTTGTGTGACACTACTTTCTGGTTTAAGAGTGTAAAGATTCAAAGTTTAAAAATTGCAATATTTTCAAAGTTTTGGCCAAATTTCAATTTATTTCACAAATAAATGCAAAAAATATCATCCTAAATTTAACACTAATATAAAGTCCAATATGTCACGAAAAAAGAATCTCGGAATCATTTGGATCCGTTGAAGAGTTCTAGAGTTAATACCTCATAAAGTGACACCGGCCAGAGTTCTAAAAAATGGTCTGGTCCTTAGGGTCAAATAGGCTGGGAGGTGAAGGGGTTAAAAAAGTTATTGGTCCTGGAAAATGATGACACAAATCAAATTACTGTTTACAAAGTTACCAAATAAACCATAGGACGGCCGCTATCTCAGGTGTATGGTCAGCGTTACAGAGCTGGACTATGTTTTCTTGGGGAAACCTTGTGGTTTTTAAATGCCATTTTTTTTTGTTCTGGTACAAACATAAACTAAGGAAATACCTGGACAGACCAGAAATGTATATATATGGTGTTCTCCAGGGAACAAGCAAAACTGGTTTTGGCAAAACTAACAACAATGCAATGCTTAGTGTGCTTAATCCAATGTTATCAGACCGGTGTGCCTCCATTACTACTGGTAGGTCTTACCGGTAATGTCAGATGATGATGTCATCTGTAAATAACCAATGAGAATATATCGTAGAGTTCTACCATTACACAAGATATACTGTCATGGCCAAAAGTGTTGGCACCAGGGGCGTGTATATCAATGGTGCAGCCTGTGCAGTTACACAGGGGCCCAAGAGGGTAAGGGAGCCCATTTCTACCTCCAAAGCAGGTTTTAATGAGCCATTGAGTGGTCAAAGGGCCCAAATATTGTTCTCACGTAGGGGCCCTTTTCTGTCTGGGTCCCCAACTGTTTGGCACCCTTGAAATTTTTCCTGAAAATTAAGTATTTCTCCCAGAAATTTATTGCAATTACCGTATATTTCAGATTATAAGACACAATTTTTTTTTAACTAAATTTTTGGGGAAAGTGGGAGTGCATCTTATTGTCCAGATGTACGGTACCTGGCTCTGGCTGTGAAGGGTGACAGCAGTGGAGTGAGTCACAGGAGGCAGGAGCAGGCTGCAGCAGCGGCTACCAGTGATCATATGTGCCCGCTGTTTAAGAAAATTTTATATGCACTGCTCCCGCCACCTGTTACTTCTCAGCATTGAAGTCAGCTCAAGAGGTGGGCGGGATGATGGGTGGGGGGAGAAGTGCATATTACATTTCTTAAACAGCAGACAAAGGCAATCACCCAACAGCCACTGGGTGATCATGTGTACCCCCTATTAAAAAAATGGCTGTCCAATCTTTCCAATGCACATCATCCCAGGAATGGGAGCAGTGAATATCACAGTAACAAGGATGAAATCAAATAATTAGGCACATCCAAATGTATTAAATAGATTTCTTCTTTATTGAAACATCTTTAAAAAGGTATCATAGTGGTCTACAAGATCTTAAGACATCGAGCACTCTGGAGTTGATGCACCAGCAGGTGCCTGCGGACGGTAAAAACAAGCACAGAAATTCCAGGCCTGGTTTGGTGAGCTGTTACATTTTTTCTTATTCCTGTATATCACAGGAGCTGATGGTGTGTGGGGGTAAGGCGTATGACACTGATGTCATGCGTTGTATGTTTACATGCTTGTCAGCTGCTGGCTTGAGGAGAAGACATCGCACTGAGAGGGGAAGGATAGACGGTAAGAAAAATTGTTTATTTTTGTGTGTGTGCCGTGACGGGGCATCATAAATGCCAGGATGGGGAATCATATATATATATAGCAGGATGGGGGATATATACCAGGATAGGGCCAAACATACCAGGATGGGAGATCATTTATACCAGGATGGGGGATCATATATACCAAGATAGAGGCCATATTCCAGGATGGATAACATACATAACAGGAAGGGGACCATACATAATAGGATGGGTGGCATACATATCAGAATGGGGACCATACATACCTGGTTGGGCAATCATATATACCTAGATGGGGGATCACATACCAGGATTGTGGATCATAAATATCAGGATGGGGGATGTACTGTATATCTGGAGGGGGGAATCATATACCAGGATGGGGGATCATATATATCAGGATGGGGGACATATACCTGGATGGGGGTGATATACCAGGATGGAGCATATATATCAGGATGGGGATCATATACCAGAATGGGGGGAAGATATATCAGGATGGGGAGCATATATACATGGAAGGGACCCAGGATGAGGGAAATTAGTACAGAATTGGACAACACTACCCCAATAATGCAGCATCCCCCTTCACCCATAAAAAAGTGTCATGACCCAATTTTTGCGCCTCCATTTTTTTTTTTTCATATTTTCCTCCTGTAAAATCTGGGAGCAGGTTATGGACAAATGCAGTTTTTAGTCACATAGTACACATGTTTTGTTACACATTTGCTTCTTTCCTTTGTGTGTATTGGAACAACACAAGAAAAACGAAGAAAAAAAAGGCAATTTGGAAATAATTTTACACAAAACCCCCAAAGAGTTGCACAAAACTGTTGGCACCTTTCCAAAATTGTGGGTAAACAACTTTGTTTCAAGCATGTGATGCTTGTTGAAACTCACCTGTGGGCAAAAGGTGTGGGCAATATGGAAATCACACCTGAAATCAGATAAAAAGAGGAGAAGTTGACTTGCTTTTTGCATTGTGTCTGTGTGTGCCACACTGAGCATGGAGAACAGAGAGAGCAGAAGGGAACTTTTTGAGGATTTAAGAACCAAAATAGTTGACAAATATCAACAATCTAAAGGTTCCCAGTCCATCTACAGAGATCTTGATGTTTCTTTGTCCACAGTACGCAACATAACCTAGACGTTTACAACCCATGGCGCTGTCACAAATCTCCCTAGATATGAATAGAAGAGAAAAATTTATGAATGCTTGCAACGTAGGATAGTCTGGATGGTGAATAAGCAGCTCCAATCAAGTGCCAAAGAAATTCAAGCTGTTCTGCAGGCTCAGAGAGCATCAGTGTCAGTGCAAACTATCTGCTGACATTTGAATGAAATAAAACGTTATGGCAGGAGACTCAGGAGGACCCCACTGCTCACACAGAGACATAAAAAAGCTGGACTGTGGTTTGCCAAAATGTATGTGAGTAAGCCAAAATCCATCTGGGAATGAATATTGGAACAGATGAAACCAAAATAGAACTTTTTTTGTAAAGCACATTATACTGTTTTTAAAAAAATATGGAATGAGGCCTACAAAGAAAAGAACACAGTACCTACAGTCACATATGGTGGAGGCTCACAGATGGTTTCAGGTTGTCTTGTTGCCTCTGGCACTGAGTGCCTTGACTGTGTGCAAGGTATCATGAAATCTGAAGATCACTAAATGATTTTGGGTCACAATGTAGAGCACAGTGTCAGAAAGCTAGGTTTACGTCCTAGGTCATGAGTCTTCCAGGAAAATGACCCAAACATACTTCAAAAAGCCATCAGAAATTAACGGAAACAAAGCGCTCGAGAGTTCTGAAGTGGCAGCAATGAGTCTGGATTTAAATCCCATTGATCACCTGTGGAGAGATCTTATAATTACTGTTGGGAGAAAACGCCTCAAATATGAGAGACCTGGGGCAGATTATAGAGAAGAGTCCAAAATTCCAACTTAGAGGTGTGAGGGTACCGTTACATGTCGCAATATCGTTTCGATATCGCATGCAACTTCACGGGAGCGCGCATGTTTTTGGCACGTGGCCAAAATCGGATAGGAGATGTTACACGTAGCAATCACACCTGCAACCTCCGGCGTCCCGGAAGTCAGCTGCCAAATTGCACAGCCGATTTAGCAGATCGTAGTTGCGCCGTCACACAGCACAACCACATCAGCAATGTGGGCGTACTTTTGACCCCGCTTAGGACGTTGGTGTACCTGTGTTAAGTGAACCACGCCCAGAACACTCCGATTGGACAGCGAAAGAGCGTTACCATTGGTCAGCCATCTCAGCCAACATGGTGGCAATATGGATGCAATTGCCCATTCTATCATCTTCAAACTGATGTCATATGTGATGTGTAGCAGGTCCAGCAACACACTGCGGCGTCGCCAAACTGGCAGACAGGAAAGCGTCGTCAATAGGCGCCTAAACGTCATCCTCAATAGTAAAGGAGTTGTTTGACAATGATTCGCCTTGGATACATGCATTTTCACAACATTCAGGAGATGCAGAAGTCAATGACTGTAGTGGTGTTCGCACACATAATCAAAGATGGCTCCTTTACCAGGGCCATCCAATCGGCATACAATACTAGCCACCAATCGCCGTAGATGAGGCGTGGAAAACCCAATCCACAGGCACGCCTGCGGCCTTTGTTGAGCAACCTGTGAAATCGCAAACAACATCATAGTTGCACTGTCACACTGCACGATCATGGCAGATTGCATATGCAACATTGTACGGTTGAAGAGCATGCACAATCTCATTGCGATGTTGTTCCTGCGATTTATTGCAATCGCATCGCCCTGTTACACGACACAATGCACCAATGATATCAACTGCAACTGGCCACACCACGTGACTTTTACTCGATGTTGCATGCGATATCGCGACGTGTAACGGTACCCTAAGAAGCTTGTTGAGGTTATGGGAAGAGATTTATTGCAGTCATTTATTC
Source organism: Allobates femoralis (assembly GCA_033576535.1). NCBI lineage: Eukaryota > Metazoa > Chordata > Amphibia > Anura > Aromobatidae > Allobates > Allobates femoralis. The sequence continues at coordinate 56,868,323 of JARQOC010000004.1, read as the reverse complement.
CAAAGGGTGGGAACCAAATATTAAGTTGAGGGCAGGGGCGTATCTAGGGGGGTGCAGCCGGACCCTTTGCCCCGGGTGCAACAACTCAGAGGGGGGCGCCGGCGGCACCCCCCCCCCACTCCTCAAACAAGGCCCGCCCGCGCCGGTACTATTTACTATCTCTTACCGGCGCGGTACGGTGCTGGCACACTTCATTATTGTCGGCCACCGGCTGCCAGCCCCTGCTCCGCCCCCACTTCCAGGCTGTCACTTCCACTGTGGACCGCATAGAAGAGGGTCCCCACTCCGCCCCCTCCCTTCCTCTTCCTTCGGTCGGTGTGTGGAACGCACAGAAGAGACTCGTCACCCACCCTCCTCTCCTCTCCTCTGTGTTCCACAGACAGCCCATCGGTACCATCGGCACCGCATACACCGGAGCCCAGCAGCGCCTCAGAGGTCAGTGTGTGGAGGTGATGCAGGCTGCAGCCAGAGCCTGGGGCATAAAATACCACTTCATGTGGTCAGTATGATGGCACTCTGTGGGCACTGTTTTCTCTGAGGCAAGAATATAGTATAGCACTGTGTGATGTGTGCACTGTATGGTGCTATAGAGTAGGTGGTTCAAGTAGGGTATAGCACCATGAGTGCACAGTTGAGCAACAACATGGCACTACAGTATGTAGACATTTAGACATTGAACACTGTGCACAACGTGGCATACAGGGGTATATCAAGGGACCCCCCCCTGCCCCTCAACCAGGGCTGCAATGAGGGGGCGAGACTGGAATCTGACAGCACACCCCCCCATCCCCCGGTCCTCACCTATTTCAGGGGGGGGGGGCGCCAAAGCAGATCTTTGCCTCGGGCGCCCGCAAGCCTAGTTACACCACTGGTTGAGGGTGCCAACAATTTTGCCTGGCCCTGTTTCTGAAGCTTTTGTGTGAAATTATCTCCAATTTGTCTTTTTTTCTCTGTTTTTTTTTATGTGTTGTTTCAATACACACAAAGGAAATAATCATCTGTATATCAAAACATATGTCATTGCAATAATTTTCTGGGAGAAATACTTCATTTTATGAAACAAAGAGTGCAAACGTTTTCGGTCATGACTGTATTCAACATCTTGGGGGTCTGCCATAAGTTCACAATGAACTGGTTAGACCAGCCTTGGAGACTTCAGTTGTTATGGTCAAGGCCTTAGATTACCGTATATAAAAAGATAAGCAGCCCAAGGTGACATTCGCTGTCAGTCAGAAAGAAGAGAAGAGATCTCAGGCCATTACCAGACACCTAAAACTAAGATCCAAGCTGTCACACATGTAATGCTGATACCACAATTTAAACTAAAGTGCTTGAAAATTCTCCAGAGAACCAAGAAGAAGTCAATGAAATCACAAGGCGTTTGATTTTGCAAAGTTTTCCTGCCATAACATTTCATGAAATCAAGTAGTTTGTTTCTTGTAGCAAAATAAATGGCTGTATATACGAGATCTCAGAAAAGTAAATTCCACCAGAAGGAAGAAAAACAAGAAATGTTGTGCTAAAGACATCCCACCTGGATCTCCACAAAGAGAATCAGTGGTGTCCAAGAGCAAGTGAATATTTAGGGAATAGCCCATGAAAAACATTTATCTTCTACCCACAGGATTGGTGATGAATGTATTCCACTACTGGGACCCACAACAGTAACAGGGGTCCGATGTACCCCAGTTTGAATGCAATAGTGATGAATGAGTGCTGCAGTTACACTCGATTGTCTCAAGAATTGAGGGAAATAGCCAAGTACAATGCTTAGTTATCTCCATGAGACATGGGCGATTCAGCAGTGTTTTTCCTAGAAAATTGGCATAAAAGTAATATTTTTTTCATTAACTCAAGTGACTTTTGACGTTTTCACACCAGTTTTAAAGGGATCCTGTCACCTCCAAAACGACTCCTAAGCTACCAAAACATGTCCCTGCAGCATCCATTAACTAATCTCACACTTCTTTTGTCTCCTAAAAGCATCCTGTGAAAGTGGAGAAAAACGTTTTAATACTTACTCACTAGTGATTATAATTAGCAGGGGCCATATTCTTTAGTCACCAGGGGGTGTTGTTTTGCAGCTCCAGGATACACCCTCTCTCTGTCTGTGCTTAAGTGAAACTGAAACTGAAGGCAGGACTAATGATTTGCATTCTGTGAGTGATAGAGAGGGGGGAGGGCAATGCCTGCACATCACAGCAGAACACACAGAGACAGGGTGGATCCTGGAGCTGCAAAACAGCCCGCCTTGGTGACTAAAGAATATAGTCACTGCTAATTATAATCACTAATGAGTGAGTATTAAAACGTTTTTATGCACTTTCACAGGATACTTTTAGGAGACAAAAGGAGTGTGAGATTAGTGATAGGATTGTGCAGGGACATGTTTTGCTAGCTTAGGAGGCATTTTGGAGGTGACAGGATCCCTTTAAAGGGAACATGGCATGCTCATTCTACCCCCCTCTGCTACCACTACCTGTCCCTGCACCTTTCTAGCTGATCCCTAACCATCCCTGTCTCAACTAAAACTGGACCATAAGGTTTAAGAAAATGACTTACCGTATATACTCGTGTATAAGCCGAGTTTTTCAGCCCAAAATTTGAGCTGAAAAGTCTCCCCCTCGGCTTATACACGGGTCAATACGGTAGGGCCGCTCATTATATATGCACTGCTTCCCCCTGTCAATCAGCGGCAGGGGGAAGCAGTACATATATGCCCCCAAATGCTGGCACTCTCCCCCCTTGTAAGGGCCCCCCTGCTGCGTATCTTACCATTCCGGTCTTCTGCACAGCGCCGCTCCTCGGTGCTCCGTCCTGCTACATCCAGGACCTCCGGCCGTCGCAGGCATATGACGTCATCGCGCGATGGCCGGGGATTCCGGATGCAGCGAGGACGGAGCATGGAGAACGGAGCACCGAGGAGCGGCGCTGAGCAGAAGACCGGGATGGTAAGATAAGCAGCGGGGGAAGGGGGGCCCTTACAAGGGGGGCGAGTGCCAGCATTTGGAGGCTGCTATATACCCCCTGGGGGCTGCTGTATACTACCACTGGGGCTGTATATACCACTGGGGCTGTACATACCTCTGGGGCTGCTGTATACTACCGCTGGGGCTGTATATACCACTGGGGCTGCTGTATACTACCACTGGGGCTGTATATACCAATGGGGCTGTATATACCTCTGGGGCTGCTGTATACTACCACTGGGGCTGTATATACCACTGGGGCTGCTGTATACTACCACTGGGACTGTATATACCTCTGGGGCTGCTGTATACTACCACTGGGGCTGTATATACCTCTGGGGCTGCTGTATACTACCACTGGGGCTGTATATACCACTGGGGCTGCTGTATACTACCACTGGGGCTGTATATACCTCTGGGGCTGCTGTATACTACCACTGGGGCTGTATATACCACTGGGCTGTATATACCTCTGGGGCTGCTGTATACTACCACTGGGGCTGCTGTATACTACCACTGGGGCTGTATATACCTCTGGGGCTGCTGTATACTACCACTGGGGCTGTATATACCACTGTGGCTGTATATACCTCTGGGGCTGCTGTATACTAGCACTGGGGCTGTATATACCACTGGGGCTGCTGTATACTACCACTGGGGCTGTATATACCACTGGGGCTGCTGTATACTACCACTGGGGCTGTATATATCACTGGGGCTGCTGTATACTAACTACTGGGGCTGCTGCTGTATATACCACTGGGGCTGCTGCTGTATATACCACTGGGGATGCTGCTGTATACTACCACTGGGGCTGCTGTATATACCTCTGGGGCTGCTGTATACCACACTGCTGGGGGCTGTATACCTGTGCTGGGGTCCACCCTCGGCTTATACACGAGTCAATAGGTTTTCCCAGGTTTTTGGGGCAGAAGTAGGGGGGTTGGCTTATACACGGGTCGGCTTATACACGAGTATATACGGTATATACTTTCATGTGGTCTGCATCCTAGACTGCAATGGGCAGGCTCCAAGGTTCCATTCTCCCCTCCTCGCATGCTTTCAGCACGCCCCGCTGGCCGTCATCATTAATTCTTCTCTTCCTCCTGTATTGGAAATTCCCTTCTCATCTTCTGCTATGATGTGCCGGCCAGAACGTAATATCTGGCCCGATGCATTGTGGGGGCTGATCATGTGTGATATGGCTCGGCTCCGACACATGCGTAGCTCCGACACATATTAAAGCCGAGACTGTGACATCATAAGCCCTGCTTATAAGGCTGCTCTGAGGTCCTCTCCTTTCCCTGCCCTGCTCCGTGCATAACAGAGCAGGGCGGAAAAAGGAGCAGACGTCAGAGCAGGAGGCGGGACAGGCGCCCAGGAGCTCAGAGAAATAATACCTCGCTCAGCGCCAAGCAACAAAAAGAGGCGCAGGCGAGGACGAAATGATTGGCAGGAGGCAGGCGTCGAGGACATGGAGGGAGGGGTACAGAGACGCAGGGGGCATCAAATGCACCCGTGGAACTAGGTGGATCCAGCACCAGGTACTACTTCCATGGCTTTTAACTGTAAGTTTTACAAAGCCTATATCTCGGGGTACCAGCCACACAGACACATGGGGGACCTCTTGCCTGAATGCAGCATACATGCTGCATTCAGTGCTGCACTTAGATTCAACTCCATGGGGGGTGACAGGTCCTCTTTAATAGTTATTAATGTTGATGTTATATATAAAATTTTGCACACTTACTCTTTCTTATATCATTCTCTTTCTAAGTATCATTCTCTTTTATATATTTGTCATTTGCAGTTAGCGGTAAGTGGGATATGTGTTTGGTTATATACATGTGTATATGAGTCTGTATGTGTATGTATATATGGGTGTGTAATAGGTGTAGGTATATGTGTATGTATGTGTGTGCAAATGGACAAGCATATACATACATAACATACATACATGTGTATGTGTATTTGTGGATACATATAGGTATGTAGGTATGTGGGTGGGTATGTATAAAAATTAATCTGTTGTGGCTTGGGTATTAGGTCTAAGTTGAGGTTACTAGTATGCACAGTCTTCATACCTTGGGGAATTGGTGATTACTTTACTAGGCCTGTTTTTTGGGGGGCGAGTCCATTGAGGTGTCAAGTGGCCTCTTTGTTCCGGGATCAGGAGTAAGGTTGAAGTTGCAGACAAGTTAAGGTGGACTAAATTTAACTAATAGAGGATGTAAAACTTCATGGGGGTGAACAGGCTCAGCTTTGGTGGCCAGCCTGAAGGATGTCGTAATGGTAATGTCATCGGGGCGGGCATGATGGTTAAACACAGAAGTGAGGATAATAGGGTCATTTGTGTCCTGAAAGTTTAATGGCTCTGCTTGAATAGTAGCCAGTGCATGCCAACCTACTTTATGGCTGTCTGGCCTGGTGCTGGATGTCAGACAGCTGGGGATGTCACAGTACTTATGAATCCCAATGTACTAGCACTCCATCTGACTCCTACTGGGATGTTTAAGCATGTGATTTAAATAAAGATGTGGCCATTTGACATCCAAAACAATGTACATCGTGTATTTTTTCTAGTGTCTGGTTTACTCTAGATATGGTTGCTTTAAAGTGGAGTGGGGGGTCTATCCCCATGTCCAAACATCATGTGTGGGGTGCATACATATACTGTACCATTTTGTAGCACCCCTGAGTAAAGTGCTAGAGTGTCATCATTGCCCCCGGGTGGTGGTGTCATAAGAGAGCAACAAAGGGTCTTCTCATCAGGCAACACACACACAACACTCATATCTCCAGGCCAGAAGGGGGAGACCAAGTCAGGGTTCAGGGTGAGCTTCCCTATATATTCTGGTCTGGGAAGAAGCAAGTTAGTGCAGTTCCTGAGAGGTCTGTGAAGAGTTCAGTTCCTGGGAGGACTGTGAAGAGGACCTGAGTGTAAAGGAGCTGTGCTAAGCTCGTCTCAAGGTCTACCGACTAGTTACAGGCCTAAGGCTAGGGTCTGAGAAAAGGAGAAAGCAGGAACACACCTGGGAGGCTGAGCAACTCGAGGAAAGGACTCGAGTTGCCTGTCATACCGGTACCTCACAGGAAGAGACAGGGGCCGGCAGCCTAGATTAAGCAACAGCAGGAGCCAAATTACAAGCGCAGTAAGAGAGCCAAAGACCCGGTCGGGTGAGAATAACCCCAAGTTGCTCTCAAGACTCCGTGGACAGCTTTTACCATCTGCTCCAGTAAAGGACTTAGAAAACTACAAAACAGTGAGTCTGCCTATTCCTTGTGCTCGTCACCCTGCACCTCACACATAGACTATTTACACTGCTCCAGGGATTGGCTTTACCCGTGGAGAGCCGTCCCATCTCAGCTGCTACCCATCATCCCCGGAGGTTCTGCAGAAGTGGTGGTCCCCACTGACCACATACCACGGGTGGCGTCACGACAACCTCCACTGTACATATCTCCTTTTTTCAACTGACGCCCAGGCCACAGGACCAGGTCACGACTCCCGTGACTCCCCAGCGACAATAGCAGCAATCCGGTTCCTGAATACCCCACGGCCTGGGATGCTTCAATTCAACTGAAGTATTTAGGATCCCAATTGTCATGATCGATGCATAGGTAACAAATGTTTGTTGCAGACTAACCTTTCTAAAGATTTGTTATAGACACTTAGAAGCAGAAGCTGGTGGAACAAATATTTTAGCTTTACATTAAACATACTGTCACAATGAAAGTTCACTGATTAAGGAGTTAAATCATGAACACAATCCCTGAGTTGCCAAAAACAAAGAAGGAATCAAAATTAGTGGACGAATCGTCAACAATCTAAAATCTGCAGACGATACAGCACTGATAGCAACAAGAGAAGATGAAATAAAGGACTAAGGGTACCGTCAGACCTGTCGACGGTGCCAGAGATGTCGTCGGCGACTGGCGGGAGCGTGCACGTTTTTTGCGCCCCAGCCAGCATCGCCTTCCCACATTTACATCTCGCCGGCGATCTGACAGGCGGCATCGCCACTGGGGTGTCTCAAAACCCCAGCGGCGATGCAGTACAATGGGAGCCTATGGCTCTCATCGCCTGTCAGGTTGCCTGAGGCCGTTTACAAGGGGCGATGTGGATACATCACCCCAGATTGGCTGCCTGGTTTCACATCACCCCTTTACATTAGGCGACGCAGGGGCGATATCGGTGCCGATAGGCCACTCCCCTACGTCGCCTAATACATCGGCGGTGCCATCGCCAGGTGTGACAACACCCTTAGTATGGAGTGTCAAGATGGAAAGCTCGAACATGGGATGGATACTCAACACAAAGAAGACAAAAATATTGACTACTGCCAGGTATGACAAGGACACATCTGAGATGGACAACTAAAGGTACCTTTACACGGCACGATATCGCCCACAACATCACCGAAAAGTCGCTGGTTGTGCGCTGGTGACGCGACATCGCAAGTGCATTGTGCCGTGTAACAGGACGATTCAACCACGATAAATCGCTGGTTGCGAGTTGACAGGTTTACAAACATTGTCCAGAAACCTGGCGATGTTGCACAAGCGATTTAGCAGGATCGTGCCGTGTCACACTGTGATAACGATGTTGTTTACGATTGCAGTGGTTGCGCAACCAAGGCCGTAGGCGTGCCTGGGTGTTGTGTTTTCCGCGCCCCATCTGCGGCGATTGGTGGATAGTACTGCGTTCCAATTGGCTGGGCGTGGCAAAAGCGCCATATTTGATTATCCGTGTGTTCATCAGTAGACTCCTTGACTTCTTCTTCTCAAGTGTCATTAAAGACCTTCAAACAAGGAGCATCATTGAAGTCAGCATCCTTTTCATATGGCGTTTAGCTTGGTGCGTGTTGACGAAACTAAAAACCTCGCTGCCTAACGAGTAGTTTAGTGATGCCTAAAAATACATATATGTGGTCATGTTCAATTTTCATTGATGGTAGCAGGAATGTCTGGCACAACATGTGTCCCATATTGAAATCACTACACACATCTGATACCCCTCAATAAGGCCATGTCCTATGCAGGAGTGTTATCGTGTGATGTTTTGGTGATGCTGCAGTGTCTTGCAGAAGCCTCAACAAATGCCAACAGACTTCAATAGCGAGATGGTACAAAGGGCAAAGGCGTTAAAGGGATCCTGTCACCTCCAGAACGCCTCCTAAGCTAGCAAAACATGTCCCTGCAGCATCCATTCACTAATCTCACACTTCTTTTGTCTCCTAAAAGCATCCTGTGAAAGTACATGAAAACATTTTAACACTTACTCATTAGTGATTATAATTAGCAGTGGCTATATTCTTTAGTCACCAGGTGGGCTGTTTTACAGCCTCGAGGATCCACCCTCTCTCTGTCTGTTTGCTCTGCTTGTGCTCTGCTTGTGCAGGCTTTGCCCTCCCCCCTCTCTATCACTCACAGAATGCAAATCATTAGTTTTGCCTTCAGCTGCACATCACAGCAGCACAGACAGAGAGAAGGTGGATCATTCAGGCTGCAAAACAGCCCGCCTTGGTGACTAAAGAATATAGCCCCTGCTAATTAACATTGCTAATGAGTGAGTATTAACCTCCCTGGCGGTCTGTTTAGGTCTTGAATTTTTTGCTAAAAGCGGGCTACCCGTGTTCGCGGCAGATGCGGTAAAAAAACCGCATCTGCCGCACTTGCCGCATAGCTGCCGCACTTGCGCCGCACTTGCGGCGCGGTTGCGGCGCGGTTGCGGTAATCTGCATAGTAAAGGGAACCAACCACCTCGGATGACCCTCATACATTGTTAATATGTGCCCCTGCAGCCTAGTAAACCATTAGCAGCACTGTTTTTGTGTGAAAAGTGGCTGCAGTAGAAGTGAGATAATGATTTTATACACTTACATGCCTGCGTACTTGAGGGCGTCTCCCTGTGTGTGCTGGCACTTGTGAGCTGTGCTCGTCATGCCTGCTCTCCCCTCCCTTATGCACGCCCCCTCTCAGCCTGCTATACTGTGTGAGGCTGATTGCGTCATAAAGGGGTGGGGCTAAATCGCGGCATCCAGGTAGCCCCACCCCCTTTATGACGCAATCAGCCTCACATCACTATAGCAGGCTGAGAGGGGGCGTGCATAAGGGAGGGGGAGAGCAGGCATGACGAGCACAGCTCACAAGTGCCAGCACACACAGGGAGACGCCCTCAAGTACGCAGGCATGTAAGTGTATAAAATCATTATCTCACTTCTACTGCAGCCACTTTTCACACAAAAACAGTGCTGCTAATGGTTTACTAGGCTGCAGGGGCACATATCTACCAGTGTATGAGGGTCATCCGAGGTGGTTGGTTCCCTGCAGATTACCGCAACCGCGCTGCAACCGCGCCGCAAGTGCGGCGCAAGTGCGGCAAGTGCGGCAAGTGCGGCAGATGCGGTTTTCTCACCGCATCTGCCGCGAACGCGGGTAAGCCCGAGCCTGACTCGGGGTTAACGCTTCTGGTAGTGAATGTTAACCCCGAGTCAGGCTCGGGAATAACGCTAGGAAGGTTAAAACGTTTTTATGCACTTTCACAGGATGCTTTTAGGAGATAAAAGGAGTGTGAGATTAGTGATGGGATGCTGCAGGGACATGTTTTGCTAGCTTAGGAGGCGTTCTGGAGGTGACAGGATCCCTTTAAGGTAGCCACCATCTTGCCAGACAAGGCTGACCAATGGTAACGCAGTTGTTGTGACCAATCGGAGTGGTAGAGGCGCAGTAAAACAAACTCGTGGGACGCCTATTTCCTATGCTGTATCAAACAGTACGCCCACATTGATGATGTGGTTGTGCTGTGTGACAGGGCGGTCACGACCGGCAACATCGCTTCTGGTGTTGTTCAGGCGATTTCAGAATCACCGGATTGTCGGTGGTTGCACACAATATCTCTACGTGTGACATCTCAAAAACGATCTTGGCAAACTGTCAAAAACGTGCGCGCTCACGTGAAATCGCAGACATCGCTTCAATGTCGTGCCGTGTCACGGTACCTTAAGAACTGGAAGTTGTAAAGGACTTCAACCTACTCGGATCAATGATCAGTCAAGATGCATGGACATTATCGGGAGTCAAGAGGAGAATAGCTATAGGAAAATAAGGAACATTTCACTTGTGACAGTGACAAGGCTGGTACATGGTCTGGTCTTTTCTGAAGTAATATATGAAAGTGAAACATGGATAATTAAGAAACAAGACAGAAGAAGAATCATCACCTTCAAAATGTGGAGCTGGAGAAGGATGTTATCATAGATGGCAAGAAGAACAAACAAATTAATTTTGGAACAAATTAAACCAGTCATCACCTGACGCAAGGATCACCAAGCTTCGACTTGTCTACTTTGGACACACCATACGAAGAGAGAAATCACTGGAGATTTGTAGGAGGAATAGGAGGTACAAGGTGAAGAGGAAGACCAGCAACCCCATGGCTTGATACTGTCAAGATAACGGTGGAAAAAATACTGGTGGACATATCTAGGCTCGCACAAGATTGATCTTCCTACCAAGCGCGTTCATTCATCAAATCGCCATGGCTTGAGATTGAGCTGAAGGCTGATAAATAATAACAATATTATTGGATACACACTCTATAGCCCCTCTGTTCACCAGAATAATCAGTAATTAATTGCCACTACCTTGGATTTGTTTTGGCTATAGATGATGTGTACACTGCTGTGTACAGTTGTGGCTAAAAGTATTGACACCCCTGCAATTCTGTCAGATAATACTCAGTTTCTTCCTGAAAATGATTGCAATCACAAAAAAAAAAAAAAATTCCAAAAAGCACTAGAAAATGGTTTGAGAGAAAGCACTGGAGACTTCTAAGGTGGCCAGCAATGAGTCCAGACCTGAATCCCATAGAACACCTGTGGAGAGATCTAAAAATGGCAGTTTGGAGAAGGCACCCTTCAAATATCAGGGACCTGGAGCAGTTTGCCAAAGAAGAATGGTCTAAAATTCCAGCAGAGCATTGTAAGAAACTCATTGATGGATACCGGAAGCGGTTGATCGCAGTTATTTTGGCTAAAGGTTGTGCAACCAAGTATTAGGCTGAGGGTGCCAATACTTTTGTCTGGCCCATTTTTGGAGTTTTGTGTGAAATGATCAATGTTTTGCTTTTTGCTTCATTCTCCTTTGTGTTTTTCCATTGAAGAGAAATTAAATGAAGATAATAATACCAAAGAATTTGTGATTGCAATCATTTTCAGGAACAAACTGAGTATTATCTGACAGAATTGCAGGGGTGTCAATACTTTTGGCCACAACTGTAAGAGCTCTTTTACACGTTCATGCAATTTGGTTTGATATCAAATTGCAATGTATAAACTGGGTGTGGCACTCCCAATCCAACGATCCAAGTGTTACAGCTTCATATATTTCTATGAAGATGTCACGCACGGGTCAGGAGAGCATCAACTAGTCCATGTATTGTGATACAACTTCAAAACTGAATTGCACGGATTTGTGAAAGAACCCTAAATGTGTGGCTGGATGAGACTCCCCCAGAAATATCAGGTGCTTTTGGTTCTTGTTTGTTATGCAACTAGGCTTATACACTGTCAAGAAATTCCATTAGGGTGTGTCACACGCAGGATTGCAAATTGTTCTGTGACTGTTTCACCCATCTGAATGTGGTTCAGAAATAAACCAATGGCCCCATTACACAGTACAATATCCCAGCGATTCGACCCTCTGCGGTTGCACCTGGCAACAAGCTAAACCTATTGCCACCTCCTGTGGCAATAGCAGAAGTTTCGTTGGCCCTCCAAGACACAGTCCTCCAGATGGCAATCAGTTTCATGACCCTAAGGATCCACTCCCAGTTGCTCATTGCCTCTCAGCGTGCGTAACAGTAGGAGCTGCTATTCTGTAGTCTGGGAGGCCCAATAACTATGAACCTCACCATGCTGAGAATCCCAGCCCCAGCTGCCTGGTTTAAACCTTGGCTGGTAATCAAAAATAGGGCAGAGTCCACACATTTTTTTTTAAGTATTTATTTAAATAACTAAAGAAAAAAAAATTATGGGCTCCACTGTAATTTTGATTTCCAGCCAAGTTAAATCCAGGCAGCTGGTGGTGGCAGCCCATAGTTGTTTGCTTTATCTGTGCTTACAATGAAAAATACAGGGAACTCCAAAGCAATTTTTTTAAAATTATTTATTTCTTTTCACCCCCTATGATGGCAGGTTCATTGTCAATGGCAACCAATCACAGACACCGACACGATGGGTGGGGGCGCAACAGCCAATCACAGATGCCGTCACAGAGGTTAATGAGTGGACCCGGAAGTGATGCTACAAGTGTGCGGACCTCGGTAAGTATATGCAGCCACCATTTTATAACTGTAAAGCCCAGGTTCAGGGTTCGGGCTCAAATTTAGGTCAAGTGCAGTCCCGAACTTTAAAAAAAGTCCATAAGGATCTGCCGAACCTGAACATCTACAGGTTCGCAGATCTAAGTTAGGTTCTCTATTTGACCTTTGAATACTGTCCATAATTCAGCATCTGATTCTGTGTCTAATCTCAGGTTTTAGGATGATTTATGCTTCCTTTGCATTTTAAATATCATGTTCTAAGCAAAGATTCTGGAAATCAACTAAAAATATAAAAAATGCAGCACGACACTGTCTAGACACAATTCAATCTCAGATAGGCATTTTCATCCCTATGAGCTGAATGAATGTTGCTTGCAGGTTGCTTTTATAAATGATCTCCTAAGTGTACTGCCTGAGTGGAGGAAAGCGGATATATGCACCTGCGCTTGCATTACAAAGTACATATAATTACTGCTTGCCTCATAATATTTCAGGGGTCAGGTGTGTACAACAGTGTAGAGGCTGTTGATTTAATGGGTGCGTGTGTTACATTTCTCCTTTCTAATAGCGCACATGTAGGCCACTGGCACTTCATTGAGCACGACTAGTAATCAGTGAATGCAGTCTGTGTGCCAAGAAATCTTCCATACACAAGTATATCCATTGTGGCAGAGCTACTTCCCTCCTAATGCAGGATTATTACAGGCCATAAATCTGCACCAAGCTCAGCCGACAGACCGCGCTCTCGCTGCCAGTGCCTTAAAGTCCTTAAATCTTTTCATAAAATAGTCCTGAAAATATTTACTTCAGAAACTTTGGAATAAATTCAAGCAACTGCAATAAAAACCATCAGCAGGAGAATCCTACCTCATCCAGCAATCCTAAATCTAATATCCAGTGATCGTCTGCTTGGAGATGAAGAGGGCCAGATGACATAGTGCTGAGGTTGTGTGTAAGGTCCTGTCATCCCGACTGTCGATGATCAGGACAAAACAAACAGATATATACGTGGATGAATCGTGCTGCCCTGAAATGATCAGGAGCAAAGGGTGATCAGGATCTAAATTGGTGGCTTTATGCAACGCATTTCGGAGCGTCAATGTCGCCTCTTCCTCAGGAAACCAACCAACTCCGAAACGCATTGAATAAAGCCACCAATCTAGATTCTGATAACCCTTTGGTCCTGATAATTTCACAGCAGTGCAGGTCGTCCACCTATATATCTATTTGTTTTCTCCTGTGAACGCATTATACACATGGTTTTGTGGATTCTTCAGCAGCCGTTGCATGCCTCATAAACTGGTTGTGAGTCACACAACCTGACCAGGTGAGCAGCAACAATTAAATTGTGTATGGTTTTTATTGAGGATAAGACCCTATTTGCACTTCCATATCTGTTACAGTCTTACTCTGATGATCAGGACAGGGTCACATAGAGCTGAGGTGACCAGAGGAACAAGCAGGATTCAGAAAAGGCAGAAGAACAAGAGACTGATAATAGAAAAGGCCAAACAATACAACAAGGAGCTCTATTTTTGCTTCATCGACTACAGCAAAGCCCTCCACTGTGTTAATCACCAGAAACTTTGGAGTACCATGAATGACATGGGTGTGTCGAACCATCTGATCAGCCCCATTAGGAACCTTTACATCAACCAAGTGCCAACAGTCTGAATGGAATACCGTGGCACAGCATGGTTCAAAGTAGAGCGAGGTCTCAGACAAGGCAGCAACATGTCACCATTTCTCTTCAGAAATGCAGAATCTATTTTCAGGAAGGCGAAGGCTGGACTTGCTAAAAAAGAAGGAATCAAAATTGATGGAAGAATCATTAACAATCTAAGATACACAGACGATACAACACTGATATCAACAAGCGTAGATAGAATGAAGGATTTATTAAGGAGTGTCAAGCTCCAGCATGGGACTGTTACTCTACACAAGAAAGACAAAGATATTGACTATTGCCAGGTACAACAGGGACACGTGAGATGGATGGCGATGACTTAGAAGTGGTGAAGGACTTCAACCCACTCGGATCAATGATCAGTCAAGATGCAGCAATGACACCGGAAGTCAATAGAAGAATAGCCATGGGAAAAATCAACAATGAAGCAACTGGACAAGGTCTTGAAATCAAGGAACCTTTTACTGGTAATGAAGACACGGCTTGTACATAGTCTGGGTTTTTCTGTAATAACATACGGAAGGGAAACATGGACAATGAAGAAACAAGACAGAAGAGGAATTGACACCTTCAAAATGTGGCGCTGGAGAAGGATGTTATCAATATCGTGGCTGGCAAGAGGAATACGCAAATTCATTTTGGAACAATTCAAGCCAGATACGACACTTGAAGCAAGGATCGCTAAGCTACAATTTGCCTACTTTGGACATATCATACAAAAAAAAAATCAGTAGACAAGAACATTATTATAAGAAGAATAGAAGGTATAAGGCAAAGAAGAAGACCAGCAACACAAAGACTTGATATTGTCAAGATAATGGCAGAGAAGACTCTGGTGGACCTATCTAGGCTCACACAAGATCAATCTTCCTACAGAGCGTTTATCCATCAAGACACCATGGTTCGAGATTGAGCTGAAGGCTGATAAATAATAATAAAAAATATGTGTAAGGTCTAATCATTTCCTGACTGTTGATGATCAGGACAGAGTCACATAGTGCTGAGGTTATATGTAAGGTCCAGTCCCTGAATGTCAATGATCAAGACAGGGTCACGTAGTGCTGAGGTTATGTTTAAGGTCCAGTCATCCCCTGACTGTCAATCAAGACAGGGCCACATAGTGCTGAGGTTATATGTAAGGTCCAGTCCCTGAATGTCAATGATCAAGACAGGGTCACGTAGTGCTGAGGTTATGTTTAAGGTCCAGTCATCCCCTGACTGTCAATGATCAAGACAGGGTCACATAGTGCTGAGGTTACATGAGAGGTCCTGTCATCCCCTGACTGTTGATCATCAGGACAGGATCACATAATGCTGAGGTTATGTTTAAGGTCTATTCATCCCCTTACTGTCGATGATTAGGACAGGGTCACATAGTGCTGAGGTTATATGTGAGGTCCAGTCATCCCCTGACTGTCGAAGATCAGGACAGGGCCACATAGTGCTGAGGTTATATGTGAGGTCCAATCATCCCCTGACTGTCGATGATCAGGATAGGGCCACATAGTGCTGAGGCTATATGTGAGGTCCAGTCATCCCCTGACTGTCAATGATCAGGACAGGGCCACATAGTGCTGAGGTTATATGTGAGGTCCAATCATCCCCTGACTGTCAATGATCAGGATAGGGCCACATAGTGCTGAGGTTATATGTGAGGTCCAGTCATCCCCTGACTGTCAATGATCAGGACAGGGCCACATAGTGCTGAGGCTATATGTGAGGTCCAGTCATCCCCTGACTGTCAATGATCAGGACAGGGCCACATAGTGCTGAGGTTATATGTGAGGTCCAATCATCCCCTGACTGTCGATGATCAGGATAGGGCCACATAGTGCTGAGGTTATATGTGAGGTCCAGTCATCCCCTGACTGTCAATGATCAGGACAGGGCCACATAGTGCTGAGGTTATATGTGAGGTCCAGGCATCCCCTGACTGTCGATGATCAGGATAGGGCCACATAGTGCTGAGGTTATATGTGAGGTCCAATCATCCCCTGACTGTCGATGATCAGGATAGGGCCACATAGTGCTGAGGTTATATGTGAGGTCCAGTCATCCCCTGACTGTCAATGATCAGGACAGGGCCACATAGTGCTGAGGTTATATGTGAGGTCCAGTCATCCCCTGACTGTCAATGATCAGGACAGGGCCACATAGTGCTGAGGTTATATGTGAGGTCCAGTCATCCCCTGACTTTCAATGATCAGGACAGGGCCACATAGTGCTGAGGTTATATGTGAGGTCTAGTCATCCCCTGACTGTTGATGATCTGGACAGGGTCAGATAGCCCAGAGGTTATGTTTTAGGTCTATTCATCCCCTTACTGTCGATGATCAGGACAGGGTCACATAGTGCTGAGGAATAGAGACCTAGGAAAAACTGCTTAGGAATACTGAAAACAATGGAGAAACTTAGCTAATGCATTGGCCAATTCATGAGAGCCGATAACCAATGTCAAGGTGTTCTCCTCTATTGGGTCCCTAACCCTTGGACTCTACTTGTGATTTAAAACTTTATGTATGGGTGTACGTATGCCTCTAAGTGCAATTAAAATTAGCATGTATGGGTGTGATTAGGAACCTGGCTACAACAAGATGGTGGACGTATGGCTATGGGGCGAAGGAGGCTGCTCAGTCTGAAAATTATAGTAACACTAAGGCTGGCTTCACACTGCAGTTTTTCACTGATCAGTGTCCATCAGTGTTTGGGTGCCAAAACCAGGAGAGGAACCAGGAAAGGAACTTGCAGAGAAAAACTATAATTGAAAGATTGACGCCTGTTCTGAGTTTTGGAGACACTCCTGGTTTGGGCACACAAACACTGATGGACACTGATCAGTGAAAAAACTGCAGTGTGAAGCCAGCCTAATGGTGGGTTTACACACACCAATCATTGTATCCAATCTCTGAACCAATCTCTGGTTGCAGTGAAATCATGGACAGATTGCTCCATGTTGTACACAGCCACAAAATGGAACTATGTGTCCATGATTTCACTGCAACCAGAGATTGGTTCAGAGATTGGATACAATGATTGGTGTGTGTAAACCCACCATAAGAGTAGGCAAAATTAAAGTAGGAAGGATGAAGGGTCTGAAAGATAAACTACAACCTAAATAGATATCAGAGGCTTCACCTTGTGTGGTTGTTAGAGTCACAACCACTATAAAAGCCCTATGCGCACACATTCAATCCTGTCCCTGATATACCATCTTATATGACAGGGGGTGCAGGCTTGAAATAGCAATCATGTCACCAAGCAGATAAAAATACATGTTGTTATGCTTTGCTGTATGATGATGCATAATGTGTACTGTTATTGTGAGGCTGAGAGCAGAGGCAAATCATTACATTGATTGATTCAGCACTGCATGGTTTCCCCTTCCCCATAGGAACATATTATCTTCCTATCCCTCCAACTTTCAATGGATCATCATCATCACTCTTCTCCGGAACATAGGATGCTCCTGCAGCTCCCAGTATCCACGCCCCTGACACACCTCCTGCTCTCTACTGCTGCATGAAGCCAAATTCTCTTTCCCTTGAGGAAGGGGGGAGATTAAAGGAGCAGGTATAATTGTATTGAATTATAAGGGATTTATAGTTCCTAAAACTGTAGTGAACAGCTCTGCTTCATCATGTAGGAGGGCAGGGTCTGTACTCAAAAGTTTTCTCTCCCCGGAGTTCTCCTTTAATAATTAAATCCTAATATATAACCCCAGTAAACTCCCGAGGGACTTTTAATAAATGTAAATCCATAGGCATTGCAGTATGAGGACAAGCAACAAGTTCCAGATTGTACTTAGAGTCACTCAATTAAAACTTCATCTCATTTTTCTTTTTCTGGCATGTCTCTAAGATCCATGAAATTAATTTTCCATGTTCTTATCAGTCACTGCCATCAGAGTCCATTACATGACAAGGCCTTCTGTTGTAATTTACGACAAAGGCGAATAATACATTATAACAGTCTAAGACGACTTCAACAAACCATAAAATTACAGTCTAGCAGGGGCATAACAACCGCGGTCGCAGGGGTCACAAGTGCGACCCAGCCTGGAGGTACAGGGGCCTGGTGCCCGCCGACCTCTGTGCCTCCATTACATGGATGTGCGTCCCCAAGGACGCACATTCATGTCACTGCGCGGCGGTCTGCACAGCCGATTCCCAGGCGGCTTCTCACTTCCTGGTTTCCTGGGGAGCGCACAAATTTAGAGGGTCAGTACACCCTTTTTCTAACACCACCTCTCAGCCAATCGCTGAGAGGCTGGTGAGTATTTATGGCTCCCACTTCCTATGGGAGGTGCCTGGGCAACTTCATAGTTAGTCTAAGTTGCCAGCTCAGGTCCCTAGCAGCGCATGCGGTTTCCTGTGTTCTCTGAGATCCTAATGTGTTTTCTCTTGATTTCAGTGCCGGATCCCTCCTGTCTGTTCTCCCACAGACCTGTACCACTATCGCTGATCCCTGGCTACCTCCCGGACCCCTTCAGCTGTACCAAGCTTCGTCCCTGCCTTCTCTGGTTCCATGGTTTCCTTGTCCTGTTCTGCCTTGGGATGGACGCACAGATTGACTGGTTCATTGGACCCTCTCTGGCTGCACTTGGAGGAATCCCTGTATAGGGGTAACCCTTCTTGTGTTGTGCTCCCTTAGGGGGACCCCGGTGCTTTGGCCCTGTGGACTACCCTTGGGGATCTATCCCTTATTGTACTTAATAAACCCTGTTTATTATCTGACTCTCTTGTCCAGCTCATTTCTGCTATCAGCCTCCACTGTATCTCCGTGGTTTAGTGGATCCACTAGTCAGCTCCGCCTGTGGTGGCATGACAGATTTTGCCAAGGTCATGGACACCGCTGATACCAGATTCTCCGCTCAAAGAGAGCTGGCTGGCCTCCGACAGAGTCAGGATCAGCTCGTTACATTTATGCAGACCCTGGATGCCCGTCTCAGCTCTCTCCAGGCGGCCGAAACCACTAATGCCAATCAACTAGCAGGATTACACCAGGATCTTCATCGGCAACTGGAGATGCAGACCCAGATGTTGAACTACATGACGTCAGTGGACGAACGGTTAACCAACATGCAGATGGCAGCCGCTCCGCCTGTACAGGTCACAATGCTCGAGCCTGTGGTCGCAGCAGTTCCAGGATCCTCTCCTTGTCTCTGCAAACCCACAAGGTACTCTGGGGATCCTAATTTGTGCAGGGGGTTTCTTAACGCCAGCTGCATTTCCGGTTGTTGCCTCACCAGTATCCCACAGACGTAGCCAAAGTGCCATTCCTTGCCTTACATTTGGAGGAAGAGGCCCATCCATTTAAGGAACAACCCCATCGTATCCAATCTCCAGAACCTCTTGGACACCTTCCGCAAGATCTTCAATGATGGAGGCCCTCTTCAACTTACAGTAAGATACTCTCTCTGTCGGACAGTATGCTATCCAGTTCCGTACTCTGACCTCTGAACTCCAGTGGTCCGACGAGCCCCTGATCGGTGTCTTCCAGCGTGGATTATCTGGGAGGCTAAAAGATGAATTGGTGGTTCAAGACCTACCAATACCCTGGATGACTTCATGTCTTACGCCATCCAGATTGACTTCAGCCTACAAGAGCAATCCAAGGAGAGGACCCACAAGAGACGACTTCCTTGTTTGGCTCCGTCATTTCAAAGACCCCTCATTCATTCGGTTGCAGCTCCGACTCCTGTCCATAAGTCCATGGAGGTTGACTGTCTCAAGCTGAGTGACCAGGAATGAGAAGAGAGGGTTGCCAAGAAGCTGTGCCTTTACTGTGGGAGTGCTACTCATTTTCGCCGCCGATGTCCCAAGAGGCCGGAAAACTCCTCCGCCTAGGACAGGTAAGAGAGGCCTACCTAGGTGAGAGTGATTCCTCTCTTTCCCTTACTGTTTCAATACAGGTAACTGTGGCACCCTGGCACCATGCTGGGCACCACAGAACTCCTTAGGGCATGAATGGAGCTAACAGCAAAGCAACACTCACAAATAACAAACAAAACACCAACAACACCTTAGGACACCTGGTTTCACCCCAAGCCTCTAGGGGGAGCTTCACTGGTCACTTTGAGCCAGTTCCCCCTATAAATAGAGTCTTGGAGGGAGAAACACCAGAGTGTGCAGACGCTAGGAGAGCTGCAGGGTGTGTGTGATCTCTGTGCATTCTGAGACACACACTAGGCCCAACCAGCCATCCAGCCAGTGAGGAAACCCTTGCAATTGGGGTTAGAGGAAAAGGAGAAGCACCTCTCAGGGATACCAGAGTGACCATAACTCTCTCCCTTAATCACCGGTTACTGGAACCGAAGCTGTGGGAACTACATAGCCACCACAGAGAACCAGCATACTTCACAGGGAGTCTAGCCCCCTGTTCACCTGCCGCACCTACCAGCGAGAGCCCAGGGAAGAAGATAGAATTATCATCACCCTTTTACAGTGCCCTCAGTGCAGCTACCCAGGTGAAATCCGTTCCACTGAACATACTGTCCGGTCCGGCTGGATTCCACATCCACCCGACCTTGGCATCAGAAGTACAGAGAGAAGGAAGCCTACACTAACTGCTTGCTGTGAACCTCCAGGAGTGTTAACTTCACTAACCCGGTCAGGCGTACCTGATTACCACCAGTAAAGGTACTTAAAAGACTTTGGCGTGTCTGTGTCTGACTCCTGGGCCTAACAGCAGTATTACCGCAGCTGCCTCACAACATCTTGTGCAGCTCCCGGCTCCGGGGACTCCCGCTCATCCTGTGGGGAGCATTCCATCTTGCTGCCTAACATCCCCCGGAGGCCTAGCAGCGCCGGTCCAGTTACCGAAACACCCGCAGGTGGCGTCACGAAGAAAATCAACATCCCTACTGTTCAGCCATCCCCCCTATTGATCTGACCACCGGGCCCTACAGCCACAGGCGCGGTTCCGTGACAAGAGGAGAGTCAACGCCTGCGATGTGAACATCCCAGCTACGGTGAGTCATAACGATCGGTGGCAGGCGATATTCGGAGACGGCTTACTTGGATTCCGGTTCGGCAGGTAACTTTATGCAACAAGCCGTGGCTCGTAAGTTTGGTATTTCTGTGGTTCCCTTGCAGCATCCCCGTATCATCACCTCCGTTGCAAGGCACCATCTTGGGCATCACCGTGGAGGTGGAACTTCAGATTGGGGCTCTCCACAAGGAGAGGATTGCCTTCTACATGCTACCTGACCTCTCTCCTCCGTTTATGCTTGGTCTTCCATGGCTTCGCACCCACAAACCGGCTCTGGATTGGCAGACAGGGGACGTTCTTTTTTGGGGTCAGGCTTGCCATAGCCACTGCCTCCTATCAGTTCGGCCAGGTCGCACGCCACAACCACCCTCAGCCTTGCTTGGGTTGCCATCAGCATCCTATGCGGATGTGTTCAACAAGCAGGCAGCGGAGACCTTACCACCACACAGTTGTATGATTGTCCCATCGATCCAATTCCAGGTGCATCACCTCCCAGAGGTCGGATTTACCCTCTGTCGCCAGTTGAGACCCAAGCAATGTCTGACTACATCAAAGAGAGCCTGGCTCAGGGATTTATCCAGAAGTGTACCTCCCCTGCAGGCATTTGGTTCTCCTTTGTGAAAAAGAAGGACGTGTCATTGCGTCTCTGCATCGACTACCGGGGTCTCAATGCAGCCACGGTATAGAAGAAGTGTTCTTTGCCTCTCATTTCAGACCTCTTTGTGGATCCGGAATCTTCACCAAACTAGACCTTCTTGGGGCTTACAACCTTATCAGGATTCGTCCTGGAGACGAGTGGAAGATTTCCTTCAACACCCGTGACGGCAACTACGAGTACCGGGTGATGCCTTTTGGTTTAAGTGTTGCACCTGCAGTATTTCAGGAGTTTGTCAATTATGTCTTTTTTGACCTGCTCTACATATATGTAGTTGTGTACCTGGACAATATCTTGGTATTCTCCATGGACCTCCCTACACATAGAAGGAATGTTGGCCAGGTTCTTCAACGGTTATACGAGAATCGATTATATGCCAAGTTCGAGAAGTGCCTATTCAAGCGGAACTCTCTACGATTCCTGGGGTATGTCATCTCTGATACAGGTCTTGAAATGGATCCTGAGAAGGTGTCTCCCATCATCAAGTGGCCACGTTCTGTCGGAGTCAAGGCCATCCAGTGATTCCTAGGATCCCCCAATTAGTACAGTAGCAGTTTATCCCTCACTTTTCGGATCTGACAAAACCACTCACCGCTTTGACTCAAAAGGGATCTGACCCTAAGGAATGGACCCCTGAGGCAGAGTCTTCCTTTCAGTCCCTCTAACAAGCCTTCTCCATAGCTCCTGCTCTCCATAGACCCATGGTGAATAAACAATACTTTGTGGAAGTGGACTCATCTTCTTCTGGGGCTGGAGTCATACTCTCGCAGAAGCTTCCCTCCAGAAGAATGGTGACCTGTGGGTTCTTCTCTAAGGTGTTCTCATCCTGTGAGCACAATTACTCCATTGGCGACAGAGAGTTGGCCATCAAGTTAGCCTTAGAGGAGTGACGCTACCTCCTGGAGGGTGTGGTTCATCCAGTGGTGATCTACATCGGTCATAAGAACCTGTCCTATCTGCAGTCTGCTTAGAGACTCAACCCTTGTCAAGCTCGATGGTCTCTGTTCTTCGTGCGGTTCGACTTCTGTCTCCATTTCCGTCCGGCTGAGAAGAACATCAAGGCAGACGCGTTGTCCAGGTTCTTCGTCTTTGATGACCAAGAGGATGAACCACGTCCCATCATCCATCCATCCAAGATGGTCACCGTAGCACCGGTCCAGCTGATACAGCCACCTCCGGGTAAGATGTTCGTTCCCGATCCCGACAGGAGACAGTAGCAGTTTATCCCTCACTTTTCGGATCTGACAAAACCACTCACCACTTTGACTCAAAAGGGATCTGACCCCAAGGAATGGACCCCAGAGGCAGAGTCTTCCTTTCAGTCCCTCTAACAAGTCTTCTCCATAGCTCCTGCTCTCCATAGACCCATGGTGAATAAACAATACTTCGTGGAAGTGGAAGCGTCTTCTTCTGGGGCTGGAGCCATACTCTCACAGAAGCTTCCCTCCAGTAGATTGGTGACTTGTGGGGTCTTCTCTAAGGCGTTCTCACCCTGTGAGCACAATTACTCCATTGGCAACAGAGAGTTGGCCGTCAAGTTAGCCTTACAGGAGTGGCGCTACCTCCTGGAGGGTGTGGTTCATCCAGTGGTGATCTACACCGATAATACAAACCTGTCCTATCTGCAGTCTGCTCAGAGACTCAACCCTTGTCAAGCTTGATGGTCTCTGTTCTTCGTGAGGTTCGACTTATGTCTCCATTTCCGTCCGGCGGAGAAGAACATCAAGGCAGACGCGTTGTCCAGGTTCTTCATCTCTGATGACCAAGAGGAGGAACCACATCCCATCATCGATCCATCCAAGATGGTCACTGTAGCACTGGTCCAGCTGATACAGCCACCTCCGGGTAAGATGTTCGTTCCCGATCCTGGAGGGTGTGGTTCATCCAGTGGTGATCTACACCGATCATAAGAACCTGTCCTATCTGCAGTCTGCTCAGAGACTAAACCCTCGTCAAGCTCGATGGTCTCTGTTCTTCGTGCAGTTCGACTTCTGTCTCCATTTCCGTCCGGCTGAGAAGAACATCAAGGCAGACGCGTTGTCCAGGTTCTTCATCTCTGATGACCAAGAGGAGGAACCACGTCCCATAACTGATCCATCCAAGATGGTCACCGCAGCACCGGTCCAGCTGATGCAGCCACCTCCAGGTAAGACGTTCGTTCCCAATCTCGACAGGAGACGTGTACTTCAGTGGGGTCATTCATCTAAGCTAGCTGGCTATGCGGGCCTGACGAAAACTCACAATTAGTCGCACGGCGTTATTGGTGGCCCCAGATGCACCAGAAGATCACTGAGTTTGTCTCTGCCTGCCTGTCCTATGGCAGTGACAAGACACCCAAGCCGTTACCTGCGGGTCATCTCCTGCCACTACCAGTATCGTCTGTGTCATGGAAGTATATCACAATGGATTTCATCACTGACCTACCGGTGTCCTCCGGCTATACCTTCATATGGGTCATGGTAGACCGGTTCTCCAAGATGGGTTATCTCATTCCTTTGTCTGGGCTTCCCTCCATGCCCAAGCTGGCGGAGCTGTTTGTCCAGCATGTTCTCTGTCTTCACGGTTTGCCTCTTCATATTGTGTCCGAAAGGGGAGTGCAGTTCGTGTCCCGGTTCTGGCGTTCCCTCTGAAAGACGTTGGATGTCTCCCTGCACTTCTCTTAGGCATACCATCCACAATCCAATGGGCAAGCCGAACGGGTGAATCAGGTATTGACCAATTACCTGCGCCACTTCGTCAATGCACAGCATGACGACTGGGTAACCTTATTGCCTTAGGCGGAATTCTCCTATAACAACCATGTTGGTGAGTCCTCTTCTAACAATACGTTTTTTATCGTGTATGGGTACCACCCTAGGATTCCGACTCCCTTGGATATTATGACCGACAACCCAGCAGCCGAGATGCTGGCTAGAGACTTCTCTAAAATCTGGTCCGAGATGAAGGCAGCGTCCATGGTATCTCTGTGGTCTAGTGGGTCCACTAGTCAGCTCCGCCTGTGGTGGAGTGACACAACGGTTCTTCCCAGACTGGCCTGACCACGTGTTTGGTGGTGTTAGTAATTTCTGGACTTGCTTGAGCAACCTACAATAAAAGGTAAAGCAAATAGACTGATATTATGTGTATCCTTCTACATCTCACTACTACTACCCTCATCATCACCATCCCCTGGGAACCAGCGTTAGTTGGGAAGGGTTAAACAACTGCACTGCCACATCACCTATCTCCAAGGGATCTCCTGCAGTGCCAGCCACCTGTAGACTGAACATCCCAACTGGCATCACAAACTATTTATTTGTTTATTATTTTTATTTCTCCAATTTACTCCCACACCACTGATCACAGCGACCGTGATCCTAATTACTGGCCCAGTTGCTGAGTCCCCTAGCCCTTTGTGCTCCACATATGGATCATTGTGGAGACTAGGGAATATACAGCAATGCAATGCCTGGAGGCATATACAGCACGGAGGATGCCTGTAGATATATACATCATTAGGGAGTAATCACAAGAAGAGAAGATAGGATGCAATCACCGTTGGTGGTCTTTGGTAAGACTACATTTATCACAAGCACACAGGACATGCTGCAGGATGTGGGCTGCGTCCACCGGGATAAAGTAGGTGTTTGTGGCGCCCCTGTGGATCCAGTCTCCACAGAGGTACTGCACCCCTGTTAGGGTATAGTATTCCTCTCTCTGGTAAGAGGGGCACAGACCGGTGCCGGGACACACACACTAGACCACACATTAGGAACCATTGTAGTGGAGATGGGTGGAAAGGAAGTAGTTAGAGGGAGCACCTGGGAGGAGTGAAGTTAGGAAGCACACACGTAGATGACGTGGGACACATGACAAAGGAAATAAATAGAGTGGGAAAGATATAGAAAGCAGAGACACTTGTACAGCAGAAGGAGAGACAGTTGAGCTGCAGAGAGAGAAAAGGAGAGTGAAGCAGCTAGAGTCGAGCTGGAGGGAAGCTGGAGAAAGAAAGCCCGTCACAGAAGGAAAAGAACTTGAGAGAAGTGTCCAGAGGCCAGACAGACTGAGGAGCAGAGAAGGAGAACTTGGTGGCTCCAGGATGAAGAGAGTGTCCCAGAGGCACGGGCAGTGAACATTCCACCCGTGGGACTTGTATCCATTGTCAAGCACAGTCAGTGGACGGACTAGGCAGAAGAAAGGGGCACCGGGACCCCAAGACTAGTGGAGAAGACAGACAAGGCTCAGCTAGCAACCCGGAGACTGTGTGGTACTTCCATGGTGACACGGTCGACAACCGCGCACACATTCTGAAAAGGTGGCAACCATAGGGCTAAGGGGAGATACTGTAGGTACATAGCTACTGGCTCAGAGCTCTCTGCGGCGAGGAGCAAGGCATTACGGGAGAGGCAAGCGCAGTGTGAGACGGCAGAGAAAGAACAGAGAAGGGGTGTCGGTTATGTGTCATCCTCCTACCCAGGAGTAGCTCGTTCCCTGCCTCTGAGAACCCAGTGTTCAGCGAGTTGTTACACAAAGACTGTGAGTAAAAGACCTGAAGACTGCAGCCTGTGTCTGTGAACTTTCTTAACGTGTCTAAAGCACCAGAAACACAAATACCAACTCACTCAGATATCTGTCTGAGCATGTCTGCTGCATTCAGTGAAGGGAACCCCATGTGTCTGTGTGCTGTCTACCCCAAGATATAGCCTTTGTAAAATTTACAGTTAGAAGTCATGGAGGCAATCACTGTGGCTGGAGGGAGCTTGATTGACTGTGGCCATTCCATCCCCCACTGCCTCTCTGTGCTGCTTCTGCTGTGCTGGCTCTGCCCTCCTCCTATCCTCCTCTCTGTCACTCACAGCATGCAAATAATTTGTCCTGACCTCAGCTCCTGCCCTGAGATTCCTGCCCTGAAAAATCATAAACAGCACAGTAGGAGGCGGCACACTAAGAGGCAGAGGGGGAGGGAATTGCCACATTCAATCAAGCTCACTCCAGTCACAGTGACTACCTCCATGGCTTCGAACTGTAGGTTTTACAAAGGCTATATCTTGGGGTACACAGCACACAGACACATGCAGCAGAGGGGTGACAGATCCTCTTTAAGAACATTGCTGCCTCCCAACCATCGGCCCCTAGGAAGACTGTCAAGCAGCAGCGACCCGATATAGCCGCAACCTGCACGTGGCGTCACATATAAATTAACAAGTATCCCCAGGTCCAGTTATCCCTGCCCAGAATAAACCCTCCACGCCAGATCCCTATCCCTAAGAGAGAGACAGCCACCCACACCTAACTTTTAATGACACTGCCAGGGTCATGGAGCCGGGTTTCGGTCCCTGTGATGAAGCCTCAAGAAAGCCTGGTTCCGAGTATCCTAAGGCCCTGGGGGGGCGTGTCACATATAAATCACTGGGGAGGCCTGGGGGCATGTACAGTACTGAAAAGGGCTTGAGTCATATACTGTACAGCACTGGAGAGGGCTAGAGGCATATACATCACTAGAGAGGACTGGGGGCATATAAATCACTGTAGAGTGCTGGGGGCATATACATCATTTGGGAGGGCTGAGGTCATATACATTACTGGGAAGGACTGGGGGCATATACATTACTTGGTAGTGCTGATGGCATATACAGCACTGGGGAGAGCTGGGAACATATAGATCACTGTGGGGGTGGGGGCCTTTTGTATCTGTGCTCTGGGAATTGATCTTTGCTGCCTGACCAATTACTTTGTTTGAGCATCCTTTTGCCTTGTCTCTCTGCATGATCAACTTTATTATTATTTATTGGCCTTCAGCTCGAACTCGAGCCATTGCGACTTGATGAATAAACACTCTGTAGGAAGGTCAATCTTGTGCAGCCTAGATAGGTCCACCAGGGTCTTCTCTGTCGTTATCTTGATAGTATCAAGCCTTTGGGTTGCTGGTCTTCCTCTTCGCCTTGTTCCTTCTATTCTCCCTGGCAGTAGTCAATATCTTTGTTTTCTTTATATTGAGTAGGAGTCCCATGTTTGAGCTTCCCATCTTGACACTAAGGGTACCTTTACACACGGCTACATTTGTAGCTTGTCACCAGGTAACTTACTGGTTGCAGTGAAATCATGGATACATGGTTCTATCTTGTTGCTGTGTACAAATGGAATCATGTATCCATGATTTCACTGCAACCAGTAAGTTACCTGGTGACAAGCTACAAATGTAGCCATGTGTAAAGGTACCCTAAGGGTACCTTTACACACGGCTACATTTGTAGCTTGTCACCAGGCAACTTACAGGTTGCAGTGAAATCATGGATACATGGTTCTATCTTGTTGCTGTGTACAAATGGAATCATGTATCCATGATTTCACTGCAACCTGTAAGTTGCCTGGTGACAAGCTACAAATGTAGCCGTGTGTAAAGGTACCCTAAGTGTTAAGTCCTTCATTCCAGCTACGCATCTTGCTATCAGTGTTGTATCGTCTGCATTTCTTTGATGGTATGCTGTCTCATAGTATTCTGTTCAGAATGTTGTTTAATGGTCGGTGTAAGGCGGCCGTCACATGCTGAGATATCTATAGCGATATTGTAAGCGATCACGTGCACGCGCGATCGCTTACAATATCGCTCACATCGCTGGTGAGATGTCACACAGACAGACTCACCAGCGATGTGGAGCCGCGATCTCGCTGGTAACTATGGTACACATCGGGTAACTAGGCGCCGCGCGTCGCTTAGTTACCCGACGTGTACCATAGTTACCATCTCCCAGCATAGGCTCTGCCGCTGGGAGATCGTTCATCGTGGTGTCATACACCACGATGAAGCAGATCGCTAAATCGTTCATCGCTAGATCTGAGCTCCGGAGCTCAGATCAGCGATGTCACGATCAAGCGATTTCACATCGTAAATCGCTTGATTACATGCAACGATTTCTTGCCCGATATCGCTTAAGCGATCAAAAAGGAGATCGCTTAAGCGATATCGGGCAAGAAATCGTTGCGTGTGACGGCCGCTTAAAGGTTCCTAATGAGGCTAATGAGTCAGTGTGATCGCAGAGTCTGCAGGGAGTTAATGCTTTTGTTCCCTCTCTGCAGAATCTGGATGTAACAGAGAAGAGTGAGCTTTGTGGGACCATCATTGTGGATTATCGTCGGAGGGGTATGTCTGTTAATAAATTGGAAAATGAGGGTTGTCTGTCTGATTTATTACAAATAAAAGATTATTCTCTGTTTTTTTTTTTTTTATCTATTTCCTCATAGGATTGAAAATATGTGGGTCTAATAGAGGTCTGACATTATCAATCTGGGCTTCAAGGACAAGCTGTCAATCATCAGCTCTCATTAACCACTTCTATCACCCCGATGGAAGTGCACCAGAGCATCGGGAAGACTTGGGTAAGACGCCAGGAATTGTCACTTCTAATGAATGCACCAAGTGCTGGGGTGGCTGCAGGCTGCTATTCTTTAGCGTAGGGGGACCAATAACTATGGGCCTCATCACGCTGAGAATACCAGCCCACAGCTGCCTGGGTTTTACCTTGGCTTGCAATCAAAAATAGGGCTAAGCCCATTCATTTTTTTTTTATTATTTATTTTAAACAATTAAAAAAAATAATGGGCTTCCCTGTATTTTGATTGTCAGCCAAAGTAAAGCCAGGCAGCTCGGAGTGGCAGCTCGTAGCTGTCCGCTTTATCTGCACTAAGAATCAAAAATACAGCGAAGTCCTACATAATTTTTTTATATTTTTTTTTTTTGCACTATGATATTAGGTACTACACTTATTTTTACACTATGACAATATGACATCAGATGCCGTAACAGTCGTTGAGGGGTGCACCAGACAATCACAGGCACTGCCACAGAGAGTGGGTGACCGTGATTGACTGTTGGAGCTGGCTGTTGCAGGGTAGAAAGTATGGGCTGTTTCCAGGTTATGCCACTGGCTCCAAAGGCTAATCACAGACGCCCACTCTCTGTGATTAGCTGTTGCACCCCTCACCAGTGAATAATCATGAAGTTAATGAAGTACAATCAGGAGTCCCGGTAAGTATAAGTGTGGCATTGTTGTTGAAGTCATGCTCTTGTTTACTTCTGATTTGTTCTAAATTCTTTTCCACACATTCCTGAACTTTCTTGTACTGTTGTTGATGGTGATAATTCCAGTCTTCTTCTGGAATATCTTGGGTTCGTTCTACAGTTCCCATCTCCAAGTCAATTCGGAGTTTTCCAGGTCTTGCTCGCATTATGTATGCTGGTGAGTAGTTAGTAGAACTGACAGGGATGTGATTGTATATATCCACTAAGTCAGGTAGTTTTTCCGGCCACTGATTCCTTTCCTCAAGTGGTAAAGTCTTTAACATGTCGATGACAATGTTGTTCATTTTCTCACAAAGACCATTTGTTTGGGGGATGATACGGTGTGGTTCTTATTTTCTAAACAACCATACAATCCTATAAAAAGAAAAAAATATCGTATATACTCGTGTATAAGCCGACCCGTGTATAAGCCGACCCCCCTACTTTTGCCCCAAAACCTGGGAAAACCTATTGACTTGTGTATAAGCTGAGGGTGGACCCCAGCACAGGTATACAGCCCTCAGCAGTGTGGTATACAGCAGCCCCAGAGGTATATACAGCAGCCCCAGTGGTAGTATACAGCAGCAGCCCCAGTGGTATATACAGCAGCAGCCCCAGTAGTTAATATACAGCAGCCCCAGAGGTATATACAGCAGCCCCAGTGGTAGTATACAGCAGCAGAGCCAGTGGTATATACAGCAGCAGCCCCAGTAGTTAGTATACAGCAGCCCCACAGGTATATACAGCTCCAGTGGTAGTATACAGCAGCCCCACAGATATATACAGCCCCAGTGGTAGTATACAGCAGCCCCAGAGGTATATAGAGCAGCCCCAGTGGTAGTATACAGCAGCAGCGCCAGTGGTATATACAGCAGCAGCCCCAGTAGTTAGTATACAGCAGCCCCACAGGTGTATACAGCCCCAGTGGTAGTATACAGCAGCCCCACAGGTATATACAGCCCCAGTGGTAGTATACAGCAGCCCCACAGGTATATACAGGCCCCCCCATCAGTATACAGCAGCCCCAGTGGTAGTATACAGATGCCCCAGAGGTCCCCCCATCCATATACAGGCCCCCCTGCCGCAATCCTGTAAAGGAAGAGATTAGTATACTTATCCCTCCGCTGCCGCTGTCCTGCCGCCATCACGATCCTCCGTCTTCTTCCAGCGTCTTCCGTCTTATTCCGGCTTCCTCCTCGGTCGCGCAGGCAATGACGTCATTGCCTGCGACCATCGGAGGAAGCCAGAAGCCAGCTTCCTGCTGGTGTAGGCTATGACTTTCTCTTTGCCTTTCTGCCTCTGTGCCAAGACAGCTCCCAAGTCTTCGTTGCTGGCATCGGTGTATAACAGTAAGGGTAAACTGTAATCGGGGTAGGCCAGGATCTGTTCTCCAGTCAGGGCATCTTTCAGATGCTGGAAAGACTCTTCTTGTTCTGGTTCCCACCGGAATGGAGGACCTCTGATCTTGCCCTTCTTGGACTGACCCACCAGGAGATCTTGCATGGGCGCTGCCATCTTCGTGTAGCCCTTGATGAACCTTCTGTAGTACCCGACCAGCCCCAAGAATTGACGTACCTCTCTGAAGGTGGTTAGCGCTGGCCAGTTCTTGATGACTGTAACCTTGTCCGGGTCCGGTGCTACGCCTTCTGCACTGACCACATGCCCAAGGTACTGGACTTGGGTTTTACCAGGTGACATTTTCAAGGTTTCAACTTCATACCATACTTGGACAATGATTGAAACACTTCACTTAAGTGTTGTAGGTGATCTTCATAGGTTTTGGAGTGCACTATGACATCATCCAGGTATAGCAGTACGGTTTTGAAGTTTCTGTGGCCTAGGCAACACACCATCAGCCTCTGGAATGTTCCTGGTGCGTTGCATAACCCGAATGGCATGCTGTTGAACTCACATAACCCCATTGGTGTCGTGAAGGCTGTCTTCTCACGGTCTTCATCTGCAACGGAGACCTTCCAGTACCTACTAGTAAGATCTAAGGTTGAGAAGTAATTGGCAGACTTTAATGCAGCAAGTGACTCTTATATACGGGGTAACGGGTATGCATCCTTGTGTGTTACTTTGTTGATTTGCCAATAATCTACACTCATCGCCATACTACCGTCTTTCTTTTTAACCAGGACCAGTGGTGCTGCCCAGGGGCTACAACTATCTCTAATGACCCCTACATTCTTCATGTCCTGCAGCATCTCTTTTGCTTTCTGGTAGTGTGTTGGTGGTATAGGACTATTGTCGAGCCCACTGGGACGAGGGTACTCGGTACCGGACCGTGTCTGCTGCGGGGGAAGTCACGGGTGGTCCTGGTCCAGTCCGTTTCCCGGGCCCTGGCAAATAAAAGGGGTGTATTTACAGGGCATTGTCAGTTGTGACGCCACCCACCATATGCGGCCAGTGATGGGGCCACCGCTGCTGCAGAACCTCCGGGGATGATGGAATGGCAGCTTAGGTGTAATAGTTCCAGTGGGTAGAACTGTATTCCCCGGGGTAGTGATGGTATAGTCTATAAAGGATATGAATGTTGAAAACGGGGTTAAAGGACACACACTCACGTTTAGTAGTCAAAGGTGCAATTCTCCTCTTCTCCTGATGCTGCAGCTTCTTCTGATCCGTGTGCAGAGCTGACAGGCTGGTAGCTCTGTAGGTGGGAGCTCTCTGTTACTGAATGTAGGGCAAAGGTTGCAATCAATACACAGACTCACAGTTTTGCTGTTTTCCAAAGCTTTACTGCAGATGTTGTTGCAGGTTATAGTTCACGGAGTCTGTAATGGGGCTAAGCTCTCTTCCCACCCTGTCCGGGTCGTCAGCTTCCTCGTGTTACGCTGTGTGTGTGTCCTGACTGCTGCGTCTAGCTAAGCTGCTGGGACTTCTCACTCTTTCTCTGTGTTCTGCTGGTACCACTTGGCTAGGCAACTTGAGTCCTCTGTGCTGTGCTGACCCCTCCGTGTTGCTTTGCACTGGTACTAGGGGCATCTAGAGATCCCACTGTTCCTGGATTCACTGTGCTGTGGGTGCCAGACACAGTACCTGATACGGTGTCTGTTCCGTGCGCTCTTCTGGGGCAAGTGAAGGTATCACTCCAGCTCTCAGACGTGTTCCTCTGTCTGTAGTTCTCCTGTTCCTCTGACCCTTGCTGGGCCTGCACTAAGTTCTGCACTAACTTGTGCTCTTCACAGCACTGCACCGTGCTGTACGGTCTGAGCTCTCCCTCATGAGCAGGAGTATTTAAGGGAGCAGGTTGTGCTCCCCCTCCTGACCCAGAGGTGCTAGTGTTTGTCAGTGTGTAGTGGGGAGAGAACCTATGTGGTGTTATTGTGGCATATTAACCCATGGGGTGCCACATTCCCCCTTAGTTAAATACAGTACTCCGGGACAGTGGAAAAACAAGTAACAAACAGTTAAACACAATTAATATTAACAAAGACTTAAAAGGGAAAAAGTACAAAAATCACTAGAATGTGAAAAAGAGTCCAAAAAGTTCAAAAAGCAGTCTTTTCGGGGGTTTAGTCTATTGCCTCCGGGTTGATACATGTATTCACAACAGAGTTCTTACCACAACCAGTCCGTGGTACATATAGTGGTCCATAAATGAATACGGAGAAAAGTTCAAAGTTCATACAGGATAGTCTCTGTAGGTACTGGGCTTTTTTAACGTTGCAACAACTATTTACATTTGTCCACGGGCGTTTCTGCTTAGGAGGCCTGGATTCGCTACACCACCCCCATGCACTTTCTTTCCCTAACTTAATATACATGGGGGTCAATCCAGTTCCTCTACCCTCTTGGACACAGTCTACCAGGTTCAATTTACTTTACTTTACATTTAAACAAACATATTTGCAATACACATTTTAATGACATCTTACTCTCTGTACCTAACTGGTAACTGCCCTTGGGTACTACGCTCTGATCTGCGTAAAACGAGTATACTGCTTGCACGTGGGCTGCTAGTGCTAATGGGTATGTGCCTACGTGTTGTGCTTGGTACTATGACGGATGGTGATCTGACTGCAGGACTGGCAAGTTCACAAGGACCAGGAATTTGTTCTTCCTCTTCAGATTCTACTTCCAGTTCTTCCAGTTCTTCAAGTCTTGGGTCTTCTTCAGATAACACGGGTTCTGGTAACATGGGTTCTGGTAACACTGGTTCTGGTAACACTGGTTCTGGTTTTGGTTCCACCATTGAAGGGAATGCAATCATTGGTACGACAACTGCTCCATGGTAATTCGGCCATGTTTTAGGGAAATCTCCTAGTACCATATGGAATACTTCTTCTTTTTCCTTCTCTTGGATAGGTTGGACCTGTACGGGTTCTGTTACTTCAGGTGTCTTCAGGGTTTCTGGACACAATTTTAGTTGATCACGAGATACGACTTGTGAAGTTCTTCCTTCATCTTTGCTTATCAAACAGGTTTTTATATTGTCTAGGTTAGATGGTAAGACTGTGTATGGGACGGTTTCCCACTGATTATCCAATTTGTTTGAGCGTCTCTTCCACTTGAGCACTTGATCACCTTCCTGTAATGGCATTGCTTGAGCATGTTTGTTAAAGGTCTTCTCTTGTCTTGCTCTTGCTTGCTGTAAGTTTCTTTCTACACATTCTTGCACTTGTTGATACTGTTTCTGACGTTTGGTATCCCAATCTGATTCTTCTTCTACTTCTGTATCTGGTTTTACAATTCCCATTTCTAGATCAATTGGTAATTTACCGGGTCTTGCACGCATAAGGTAGGCTGGAGTGCAGTTTGTAGAACTCACGGGTACATGGTTGTATAAGTCTACCAAGTCAGGTAATTTATCTGGCCACTGGTTTCTTTCTGATTCTGGTATGGTCTTTAACAGTTCAAATACAATATGATTCATCTTCTCGCATAAACCATTTGTTTGAGGATGATACGTTGTTGTATGAATCTTCTTACAACCGTACATATTACAGAATTCCTTGAATAGTTCTGATTCAAAAGCTGGACCTTGGTCTGCAAGGACTTGTTCTGGATAACCATGTGGTCTACAGAAATGCGTCTGGAAGGCTTTTGCTGCCTTCTTCGCTGTTAGATCTTTAACAGGTACCACCACTAAGAAGCGTGAGTAATGGTCCACGATGGTTAAGGCATAGACATAGCCTGACCGGCTTGGTCACAACTTGACGTGGTCTAATGCGACTAGCTCGAGTGGCTGCTTGGTTACTATTGGTTGAAGCGGAGCTTTCTGTGGATCTTTCCTTCTGAAGTTGCATGCGGCACATATTCTACACCAACGTTCAATTGACTTTCTCATGCCAACCCAATAGAATCTTTCTCTCAGGATTGCTTCTAACTTCTTCCATCCGAAATGACCTGCGCCGTCATGATAAGCTTCTAAGACCATCTGAGTGGCTCGTTTGGGCACGATTATCTGCCAGACCAGTTCATGCGTTTTAGGATTGGTATGCGTTCTGCAGAGCTTCCCTTGATGCAGGAACAACTTGCCTCTATCTTTCCATAGCTGTATAGCTTCAGCTGGGGCATTCTGATCAGGGTGTGCACGTTGTTGCGTAAGCAATTCTTTCACTAGCTTCATGGCTGGATCATTATCTTGGGCTTCGGCCCATCCGTAGTGTCTTAACGGATTAAGATTTACTTCCTGCTTTCTTTGGTAGGCGCCGGGTTGATAATCTTGTACCTTTGAACGATGAAAGGCCGGTAGTTCAATCTCTTCCAACACTTCCGGTTCCTCTTCCACGTCTTTCAGGTGCGGCATCCGTGACAAGGCATCTGTGTTCCCGTTCCTGCGACCTGCCCTTTATTTGATGACAAAGTTGTAATTAGATAGCCGGGCTATCCATCGCTGCTCCAGAGCTCCTAGTTTCGCTGTATCCAGGTGAGTCAACGGGTTGTTATCCGTGTAGATGGAGAATTCTGCACCTGCCAAGTAATGTTTAAAGCGTTCAGTCACAGCCCAAACTACTGCCAGTAGCTCTAACTTGAAGGAGCTGTAGTTCTCGGGATTTCTTTCTGTAGGCCGGAGCTTCCTACTTGCAAAGGCAACTCTTTCTTTGCCTCCTTGCTTCTGCGACAATAATGCTCCCAGTCCCATGTTGCTGGCATCCGTGTATAGAATGAAGGGTTGATGGTAATCAGGGTACGCCAGGATCTCTTCTCCCATCAATGCACTTTTCAGCTTGTTGAAGGAATCTTCTCTTTCCTCGTCCCACCGTGTCAGGAAATTACAGGATGAAGACTTCTTCGATCGTCCCACCAGAATGACTTGCAGAGGAGCTGCTAGCTTCGTGAATCCTCTGATAAATCTTCTATAATAGCCTACCAGGCCCAGGAATTTCTTCACTTCTTTCACGTTCGTAGGTCTTGGCCAATCCCTTATCACTGTGACTTTATTAGGATCCGGTGCTACTCTCTCTGAACTCACGACATGTCCGAGGTACTGTACCTTTGGTTTGAGAAGATGACACTTGGATGGCTAGATCTTCATGCCATATTTGGACAAAGCTTCGAACACTTTTGCCAGGTCTTGTAGATGTTGCTCATACGTCTTGGAATAGACTATGACGTCATCTAAGTACAGGAGGAAGTTTCAAAGTTCTTGTGTCCTAGGCAGCTCTCCATCAGACGTTGGAAGGTCCTGGGTGCGTTGCAGAGTCCGAACGGCATACAATTAAACTCACAGAGGCCCATCGGCGTAGTAAACGCTGTTTTCTTCTTGTCGGCCTCGGCCACAGGAACCTGCCAGTACCCACTAGTCAGTTCAAGGGTGGAAAAGTAGTTAGCAGATTTTAATGCAGCTAATGACTCCTCAATCCTAGGTAATGGGTATGCGTCCTTATGTGTGATGCGATAAATCTGCCGATAATCTACGCACATTCTCATGGTCCCATCCTTCTTTTTAACTAACACTAGAGGTGCTGCCCAGGGGCTACAACTGTCTCTTATTACCCCTGCAGATTTCATTTCTCTGAGCATGTCTTTGGTGGTTTGGTAGTGAGCTGGTGGTAATGGTCTATACCTCTCTTTTATAGGCTGATCATTACCTGTGGGTATAGTGTGCTCTACCCCTTTATTCTGCCCAAAGTCTAACGGGTGTTTACTGAATATTTGTTCATATTCCTTCACTACCCGGTATACTCCATGCTTGTGACGGGAGGTGTAGAACTGGTACCTACATGCAACTTTTGGCACCAATCCTCCAGCTTCTCCTCTGAGCCATTGTCATCCGCCTGACATGACGGGTTCAAGGGCTCGGCGGCTGTGATGTTATTGTTATCAACCGTGTACAACTTAGCCATGGTAGCATACTTAGGTAATGTGACCTCGTCTTCTCCGCAGTTCAATAGGCGTAATGGCACTCTTCCCCTGTGTACGTCAACTACTCCTCTAGCAGTGAGTATGGTCGGTCTACTGTCTGAGTACACGGGTTCTACCAGGGCCTGATAGTCTTGCCCTTTTGGGAGGTATTGCAATGGGTATTGGATCACTTACTCGTACACTGCCGATCTCACCTCCGGAGATTTCTACCTGCTGCTTCAACATCAGGGCTTTGATCTCTTTGTGCAGAAGCCTCTGTTGTCCAGTTCCGGCAGTCTCGGCGATTTGCTGCAAAACACTTAACACTTAGGAAAAACATTTCTCAATTGCATTCATTCCTATCAGCATCACTGGTTCACGTTCTCGCCGGTTAACATCTATGATTATAATACCCTGGTTCTGCAATTCTACCTTCCCAACCTGAATATTCATCTCTCTAAACTCGACCTTTGGTACTAACTGTCCATTACTAGCCTATACATCAAAGTTAAAGTCATCTGGCGCATTAGTAATGTCTGAATCAGCCCAGTACCTTTTATATAGAACATGTGGGATGGATGTTATTTGGGACCCGGTATCTAGCAAGGCACTAAAGGGAATGCCATCCAACACAATAGGGATCACCGGTTTTCCTCCCACGAATTTGTCATACCAGGCTGAGGGGCCTTGAGGGTTCATTCCTGGAGAGCGGCCCGCCTGCCCAGGGCATCGTCGTTTAAAGGACACTCACGCGCAAGATGGCCTGGCTTCTGGCAACGGCTGCAAATGGGCTGTCCATCTGGTTGGTAGCGATCGCTGGGTCGTTCTCTTGCTGCTGGGTATCTTCTGGGCCTCGTCCATGGAACATCCTCTCTGCTGGTCGTCGACTGGATCTTGGGTGCAGGCTTTCACTCTCGCAGTTCCTTGATGACCTTGGCCATGGAGAGCACGGTGTCTGTCAGGGCATCTAGCTTTTGGTTGAGGGCAGCATTAGAAATCAGTTCTCCAGTCTCAGCAGCAGTTGCTGACATAGCAGATGTCGCTCGCGCTGCCGGCTGCTGAGGTGCTGCTGCAGTGTCCGGGACAGTTGATAGCTCCTGTGGCTCTTCAAGCTGCTGCAAACGGATAGCTCTATCTTTCAGCTCAGTAAATGTCATGTCAGGGTTCTGCAGCAGTATCATGCTTAACTGTCCTCGGTGGGAAGGGGAATGGAGGCCCTCTATAAATTGGTCAAATAGCATTTTATCAGCTCCCGGGGCTAAAACAGGTTCTGCCAGTTTAAGGGCTCTGAGTGCTTCCTGCAGGTTCAAGGCAAAGTCTCTGGCACTCTGTTTAGGCTTCTGGTGGCATGCAAAGAACCTCATCTAAGCCCGGGTATCAGCAGCAGATTCAAAAGTTGCTTTCAGTCTGGCTGCTAGATGTTCTACAGTGTCCTTATCTGTGTCCAGCCAGGATTCAACCTCACGCCGTGCATTGCCCGTTAATTGTCCCATTATCATTCCTACATGCTGGGCTTCAGTGAGGGGATACATCACATAATATTCTTTTATCTTTTGCATAAAGTCAGTTAATGTATTAGGCTCACTGGAGTATTGGGGCAGCCACATTGCCCTTGGAGTATACAGCATCAGGAACGGCATTATGGGTGCTGTTCCTTGCGCCACTGTACCTCCGGGTACTATCGCTGGGTCCGGCGCTGCAGCTCCACCGGCTGCTCCGTTGCCGTCTTGTACATCAGGCTGTGACATCTAAGGCCCCCTTAGTTAATATCCGCCCTCTGTCTTCCGTTTCCGTCCGGATGTCTATGGAAGGTTCCGGGGTGCAGCAGGGATCTTCTTCCCCGCCGGATGTCGTCAGCACCAAGGGAGGAGGCTGAATTCGCGCCAATGCAAGGCACCGCCCCCTTTCTTTCCCGCGCCCCGCGCGCTCCAAAATGGCAGATTTTCAAAAATACAGTTCAGATGGCGCAGTTCAACAACAGTTTTCACATCAAACACGGCACACTCTGCCCGTTTTAACGGGCACGGTAGATCCTGTTCGTGACGCCAGGTTTGTCGAGCGCACTGGGACGAGGGTACTCGGTACCGGACCGTGTCTACTGTGGGGGAAGTCACGGGTGGTCCTGGTGCGGTCCGTTTCCCGGGCCCTGGCAAATAAAAGGGGTGTATTTACAGGGATTGTCAGTCGTGACGCCACCCACCATATGCGGCCAGTGATGGGGCCACCGCTGCTGCAGAACCTCCGGGGATGATGGAATGGCAGCTTAGGTGTAATAGTTCCAGTGGGTAGAACTGTATTCCCCGGGGCAGCGATGGTATAGTCAATAATGGATATGAATGGTGAAGACGGGGTCAAATGACACACACTCACGTTTAGTAGTCACAGGTGCAATTCTCCTCTTCTCCTGATGCTGCAGCTTCTTCTGATCTGTGTGCAGAGCTGACAGGCTGGTAGCTCTGCAGGTGGGAGCTCTCTGTTACTGAATGTAGGGCAAAGGTTGCAATCAATACACAGACTCACAGTTTTGCTGTTTTCCAAAGCTTTACTGCAGATGTTGTTGCAGGTTATAGTCCACGGAGTCTGTAATGGGTCTAAGCTCTCTTCCCACCCTGTCCGGATCGTCAGCTTCCTCGTGTTACGCTGTGTGTGTGTCCTGACTGCTGCGTCTAGCTAAGCTGCTGGGACTTCTCACTCTTTCTCTGTGTTCTGCTGGTACCACTTGGCTAGGCAACTTGAGTCCTCTGTGCTGTGCTGACCCCTCCGTGTTGCTTTGCACTGGTACTAGGGGCATCTAGAGATCCCACTGTTCCTGGATTCACTGTGCTGTGGGTGCCAGACACACTACCGGATCCGGTGTCCGTTCTGTGCGCTCTTCTGGGGCAAGTGAAGGTATCACTCCAGCTCCCAGACGTGTTCCTCTGTCTGTAGCTCTCCTGTTCCTCTGACCCTTGTTGGGCCTGCACTAAGTTCTGCACTAACTTGAGCTCTTCACAGCACTGCACCGTGCTGTGCGGTCTGAGCTCTCCCTCATGAGCAGGAGTATTTAAGGGAGCAGGTTGTGCTCCCCCTCCTGGCCCAGAGGTGCTAGTGTTTGTCAGTGTTTAGTGGGGACAGAACCTATGTGGTGTTATTGTGGCATATTAACCCATGGGGTGCCACACTATATCTTTCTTTAGTTAGATTGTATGTGGTCAAAGAGGGAGAAGGAGGAGAGGTGGGAGGACAGCTCGAGGTGGACATGGTGTTTTAATAGTTTTGAGGCAAAGGGGAAAGTGATATGGGATGATAGTTAGAAACAAAGGATGGGTCAAGGGATGACTTTTTTAGGATGGGAGTGATCAAGGCAAGTTTACAGGATGAGGGAAGACACCAGTAGTAAGGCTGCCTTCAGACTTGCAGAGGCATCTGCAGCGTTTTGCAGATGCATCTGCAAGCATCTGCATGCAGACCGCGGCCCTTATGTTTATAATGGAGCGCACGGCGGTCTGCAGATGCTTGCGGACCGCCGTGAGCTCTCATTGCCCGCCATTAGTGATCTGTGCGCAGGCGGATGCCTGCGTACAGATCACACACTCTCGCCCGCACCAGGGACGCGAGATGTTGCGTCCCTGGTGCGGGCAAGAGTGTGTGATTTGTGCGCAGGCATCCGCCTGCGCACAGATCACTAATGGCGGGCAATGAGAGCGCACGGCGGTCTGCAAGCATCTGCAGACCGTCGTGCGCTCCATTATAAACATAGGGGCCGCGGTCTGCATGCAGATGCTTGCAGATGCATCTGCAAAACGCTGCAGATGCATCTGCAAGTCTGAAGCCAGCCTTAGTGATAAGTTGAAGAGATGGGTTAGGGTTGGGATGAAGACAGGGGTGAGGCTGGAGATGAGGTGGTATGGGAACGGGTCTTGGGCGCTGGCGGTGAGGTGTGATTTTGACAGAAGTGAGGAGAGATGATTTTCTGTCATGGTGGAGAAGCAGCCTTTGGAAGGAGAGGGCAGTATAGTATCTCAGAAAATTAATGCAAGGTCAGTTAACACTACGGAGAAAATAAGCACAGTGGGCATGAGATTTCTGTAAATCCATCCATTGTGTACACGGATGGATGGACGGATGGACGGACTGATGTACAGATGGATGCATTTACTGAGCACCAGCTGCTTGGCATTATGTATTCCCAATAGAGAGGACTCGTATATCAGCGTTCAGCAGTCAGTATCGTCTTGCATGTTTACAGGATCTTCCTTCCTCCATTGCTCCACCCTGGCTCTGTTTCACGTTCCTGGGATCAGCGAGATGATTCAGACATCAGTATGGCGATTCACCCTAAACAGAGATGTAATGGATGACACCATCCTGAGACTTATTTATGTCATCAATCATTCAGTGCTGTCTGAAGATGGCAGCTAATACTACAAACACTCCTGACGTATGTCCCAGCCTTGTATCACTAACTAAACACTATGTAATATATACTGTATATATCGATACTGTATATTCATGAGTGCCAGGAAGATGTCGTAAACTTTACATGTAACATTTTGTCCAGTAACACAATGGATGTGAGGTTCACAGAAACAATTATATAGGAAGAGTTCAGGGATAACAATATTAACACAATAAAGACCAAGCCCATGATTGCATCGAGGACCCCAAGATGTTTTTACCTTACATGACATGATGGATACGTTCCTTTTCCTGGATTATATAAATGTCAGAATTTAATATATATGAAAGTGTGAACTTTATGTTGCATTTTGTATGAGGATAACTAATTTGTAAGAATAAATCACACATAAAGTGAATGTGAATAATGTGAATACAGGGCTCCCCTGTATTTTGCATTGCCAGACAAGATAAAAGTAGGCAGCTGAAG
This sequence comes from Allobates femoralis, assembly GCA_033576535.1. Taxonomy (NCBI): domain Eukaryota; kingdom Metazoa; phylum Chordata; class Amphibia; order Anura; family Aromobatidae; genus Allobates; species Allobates femoralis. The sequence goes on along the minus strand of JARQOC010000004.1, from coordinate 56,826,499 downwards.
GTAGCAGCCCGCAGCTGTCCACTTTATCTGTGCTGAGATTGAAAAATACAGCCAAGCCCTACTCATTTGTTTCCCATTATTTATTTATTTTACACACTACGACGGCAGGTTGGCTGCCATACACTAATGTATATCGCAACAACACATAAAAACTGTACAGTTGGTACACTTTCACAGAGAGTGAGCGTCTGTGATTGGCCGCTGCAGTTCATTGCAGTGCAGGTGAGTCACCTGTCAGCTGTCATAGGTTGTGCTGCTGGCAACATGAGAAAAGGATATACTCACAGATCAAGCTACTTGATCTCTATATAAAGTCAGCGGACGTCTGTTCTTTACTCCACACACAGCAGCGCAGACCACATTATTTCTGTCCATTTGGAGATTACGCTGATCACCACGAGTGGGGAGTCCTGAGACGCTGGATCAAAACGTTGATACCGGTTGTGGGTCACACAACTGATCAAGGTGAGCAGTTAGTGCACTGCATGTACCATTTTAAATAGAAGATAAGACTCATTGCACCCTTGTTTATCCATTCATAGGTACTTAGCTTTTCAGGCCTGCAATGGTGATGGAAGAGGTGGCAACCCATAGCGCTAAAGAACAGAGAGAGACAACTGCAGAAAGAGGACACAGCACCTGGTTGTGGATTGAGAAGAGGAGGAGGATACAGCACTTGGTGCTGGATCCAGAAGAGGAGGAGGATACAGCACCTGGGGCTGGATCTGGATGAGAAGGAGGACACTGCACTTGGTGCTGGATTCAGAAGAGAAGGAGGACACCGCACTTGGTGCTGGATTCAGAAGAGAAGGAGGACACTGCACTTGGCGCTGGATTTAGAAGGGAAGGTGGACACAGCACCTAGCGCTGGATCTAGAAGAGAAGGATGACACAGCACCTGGGGCTGGATCTGGATGAGAAGGAGGACACAGCACCAGGAGCTGGATCCAGAAGAGAAGGAGGATGCAGCATTTGGTGCTGGATCCAGAAGAAAAAGAGGGCACAGCACTTGAGCTGGATCCAGAAAGAAGGTGGACCCAGCACCTGGCGCTGGATCCAGAAGAGAAGGAGAGCACATCACCTGGCGCTGGATCCAGAAGAGAACAAGAACACAGCACCTGGTGCTGGATCCAAAAGAGGTCACAAACTGAAGCTGATGGTAACATTGCTACCTGCAAGAAACCTATGCAAATATGAAAAAAACTTACAAACTCCAACAAGATGTTGCCCTTGGTTGGATTTAACACCAGGACCTTAGCCCTGCAAGTCTTTTTCCCCAAGGCCCTGTGCTCACTATACATTTTATTTTTATTTTATTTTATTTACTTTGTATAGTACCAGTGGAATATTCAGGTTTTTTTGTCCCAATATTAGTTAATGCACAAATGTCCTCTATGAGCCATTCACAATTGTATTATGGGGTAAGCCGTGATCTCACCTCTGTACTGAGACCCCCAGTGTGGGAATTAAGAACTGATAAGGAACAGATGCTGGAGCATTGTAGGCCATTCATCGCTCCGCTCTTGACTCTCTGTTTAGCAGTACATTAGTAATGAGATGTATAGTCTGAGCCTGGTCATGAAAACAGGAGTTACTCACCATAATAAATGGATTTTGCTGCACAGTAGTGTGGAAAATATATAACACACATACCCAAATAGTAGACGAGGCGTCCTCCTGGAACCTCAGATCTGGCCAAGACCCTATGTTAGTGCAAGTAAGTCAGAAACATATTTAGAATATGGTATAAGGCAGAAAAAACACAAGTGCCCCAATTCATGCTCTTTTTGAGTTTTTAACAGAATAAAAGTTTCATTTTTAAGCAATTTTTGTGTCTGTATCAACTCATTGTGTCTTTTGCACCATTGTAACACTCTTTTTTGTCAGTGCATGTCCATGTACAGGCTTCCTTGACACCTCGGATATAGCTTTTATTAATCAGATGTTTTCGGCAAAGTCATCAAGCACTTTTTAAAATGGTGTGTGAATGGAATGCAAAATCTGTTTGGTTTTCTTGCACCATTGAAGATTAAAATGCGATATTTTAAAATTAATTTAAAAGTTTTGGTTTTTTTTAAGATACCTTCACACGCCGCAACTACGGTGTGGAAACTGAGAGGCAATCCGGAGTTCCGTCACCATTGCCGTGAAATTGCTACGAAATTGCGGCGTGTATTTGTGGAACCCGGTGGTGATTTTGGCTGGGCTAAGCAGAAGGACGCTGGTAACCAGGGTAAATATGGGGTAGCTAAGCAGCACACTTTGCTTAGTTACCCGGTGTTTACCCTGGCTACCAGCATCCTTCTGCTTAGCCCAGCCTGTAAGTGGGAGGACACTGGTAACCAGGGTATACATTGGGTAACTAAGCAGAGCGCGCTGCTTAGCTACCCCATATTTACCTTGGTTATCAGTGATCTCGCTGCTGGCTGGTCACAGGTGAGTCTGCCTGTTTGACAGCTCACCAACGACTACAGAAAGACTTTCCAGCGAACCCGGCCAGGTCAGATCGCCGATGGGATCGCTGGAAAGTCTCAGCGTGTAAAGGGGCCTTTAGACAATAATTCTGCAGTGACTGAAGATTTATCATTCCTCTCAGCGCCTGCACTAGGCATTGCAAGGATTCGTCATTCTGTAAGCCAGAAACAGCCCGCAATTATGTGGTGTGCATGTTCCCAGCAAAACAAGACTAGTGGGCATGGCCTCGCTCAATACAAGTGAATAAAGCGGGTGCGTCTGACCAGTGGGTGTGGCGCCTCCGATAGTCAGGCTTCACACCGGGTATTACACTCATAAAAGCAGTGTAATTTTCCCCAACTGCAAGTGGATGCTGGGTTGGTGGGTGGGACCCATTCCTGCACTCCCACACTAGAGTAGTGGTGGGAGGTTACTCCTGGGAGGGATATAGTCACCTCTAGGGGGAGTAGTAAAGTCAGTTAGTGAGGAGTCGAGGAGGAGTGTGGAGCGAGTCGGGAGGTCTAACAGGACAGCTCCAGGCTTATCCTGAGGAAAGATGAAAGGGGATCCTAAGGGGATCCTGAGAGAGGGTGCCTGACGCATGAGTCTGGGCCCGAGAGAAAAAGGGGAACCACAGCGTGAAGCGACCATACTCCAGGGAGCTTCCCCAGTCCTCCACGAGAACGCCGGACCCGAGGACACGGCCAGGGTCCAGCTCTAAGGTCATCAACCAGCTGCTGCGGTCTGTTCATCGGCTGCAGCACCCTGCTACACGGAGCGGTCCACCTGCATCTTCACTGTGAGGGAGGGGAGCCCCTGGCATCCACTTGCAACTACCCGTAGGGCTACCTGTTTGCTTAACATCTTGTTGAACTGTGGACAATTGTATACTGCTGCTGACTGTTTACAGTAAAGTAGTGACTTTGCCTCCGTGTCTTTGTGCTACCAAAATTCAACCTTTTTGCTTACAGCAACGCTGCCCCAGAGGACCAGCTCCACCTGTAGGGAGCTTTGCCATCCTTGCCGCAATACCATAGCCCTTCAGAGGACTGTGGCGGCGCTGGTGATCCCTCACCAGGTACTACAGGTGGCGTCACAAGACAACAAATCTTATTCCCTGTACATAACACCTCTATTGAAGTGTCACCCAGGCCACGGGCTCAGGCACCGCCACCTGTGACATCCCAGTGAACCCCGCTGAGCCTGATACCCGAGTACCCCACGGGCCTGGGACTCGAAATGGGCACAGCCTTGCTCCATACACTTGTATTAAGCAAGGCCGCGCCCACTAGAGGGAGCTCCAACTGCATTGGCCAGGAACAGGTATACTGCGTTCCCAGTATAGAAACAGCGAATCCTAGCGGTGTACAGTGCAGGCTCTGTAAGGATTGATACGTCTGCAGTCACGTAGAGTGACACATAGTGACTGCAGAATTATCAGTTTTAGGCTGCGTTCACACATTTGCGTATTTTGCTGCGCTTTTTTACGCGCGCTTTTTGCCGCGTTTTTCGGCCGCGCAAAAAAGCGCAGCAAAATACGCAGGACCATTCACACACTGCGCTTTCTTTCCCCCAGAAAGCGCAGTGATGTCACAGAGAGGAGGAAGAATCCTGCTTCCTCCTCCCCTCTGTGACAGCTGTGACCGCCCCATTAGACTTCACAGTGTTAATACACACTGTGAAGTCTAAATTAAACTAAAGCAAGTGAATGAAAAATAAAAAACAATGAATACTCACCTTCCGACGCCTTCTCCCGGTGTCTGGTCTCCGGTTGTAAGTTAGATCTCGTCTGACAAGACCTGTGGTGATGTCAGAGGGGGGGCGTTCCCGGGCACTCGCGGTCATGTGATACCACATGACCGCGAGCAGCCAATCAGCGATGGGACCGCCCCGGGAACGCCCCCCCTCTGACATCACCACAGGTCTTGTCACACGAGATCTGACTTACAACCGGAGACCAGACACCGGGAGAAGGCGTCGGAGAGGTGAAGTATTCATTGTTTTTTATTTTTCACACACTTGCTTTAGTTTAATTTAGACTTCACAGTGTGTATTAACACAATGTGAAGTCTAATGGGGCGGCCACAGCTGTCACAGAGGGGAGGAGGAAGCAGGATTCTTCCTCCCCTCTGGGAAAATACGCAGAAGTAGCTCCGTAAAGAATTGACATATCAATTCTTTACGGAGCTGCGTTTTCTCCCGGAAAACGCACTGCGTATTTTTACGCAATGTCTGCACTACAAAGTGAATTTCCCATTCACTTTGCTGGCAGACAAAAAGCACATTGCGTATTTTGAAAAGCGCGCGTAAAAAAACGCGGCAAAATACGCAATGTGTGAACGCAGCCTTAGACTGGAAAACCCCTTTAAAAGAACCATTGATCAGATTGATGCTGCCTGAACCATGGACAGCATGAATCAGGCACAACTGCAACCAGGTATATTTTACTATAAAGTCCTGGGAAGCTTTAAATTTAGTCGATCAGGGATTAATAGCCTCAGAGTATTAGCCCATTGCGTCCCCAACCGGCCTTCTCTCCCCCACGACTGACAGGTCTCTTCCTATGTACTAATACAGAGCGAGACCTGTCCGTCACCATCAATTTAAAAGCCAGTGTTGATGGGTTCTCTTTATAAAAAATACTGAAAATGGGGAATCGTTAATCCTTCATGTATATGATTTTATATACATTGATTATCAAGACTCGGTATAACCTTCTGCCATCTGAAATCTCCAATATCAATGCCACCCACTGACAATCATCCTAGCTGTACCCTGGTGCCTCCTAGCATATCGAATTGGACAGGTTGGATTTTAAATACATTGTCCAAAAAATAAGGTTCACTTTACTCAATAGATCTTAGAATAATAATTTTCACAATGGGATGTGATTAAAAAAATGTTCCTGTGCTGAGATAATCTTACATATGTGTCCCTGCTATGTACTGAGTAATGGATGTGTCTGACCGTACAGGGACATGGTCTGATCATACCACATCTCCTGTACTGAGATAATCCTATATATGTGTCCTTGCTATGTACTGTGTAATGGGTGTGTCTGACCATACAGGGACATGGTCTGATCGTACCACATCTCCTGTGCTGAGATAATCTTATATATGTGCTCCTGCTATGTACTGTGTAATGGATGTGTCTGACCATACAGGGACATGGTCTGATGATACCACATCTCCTGTGCTGAGATAATCTTATATATGTGTCACTGCTATGTACTGTGTAATAGCTGTGTCTGACTGTACAGGGACATGGTCTGATCATACCACATCTCCTGTGCTGAGATAATCTTATATATGTGCCCCTGCTATGTACTGTGTAATGGATGTGTCTGACCGTACAGGGACCTGGTCTGATCGTACCACATCTCCTGGAGGACGCACAACAGAGTATATTGATGACACTGAAGTAAAATATTATCCAAAAACAAGCAGGTAAATGTTTTACTTTTGTCAAAGATTGCCAAAACTGGCATAAAAATGTTAAAAGCTGCAATTTTTACACCACTTCAAGAAAAAAAATCGCAGTATTCTAAAGTGTTTTCACTGTTTCATGCCAAGATTCTAGTGTAAACACCTTGATGAATAGGGCCGCATGTTTCTAAGAGGATATTTGATAAGAGTTACAATTTTGCCAGGAGAATTTAGAAAACTGCAATATTGGTGGAGTTTTACAAAGCCACACTCAAAAGTGGACTGTTTGGGCACATTCATAGGGGTGGTATGGCGCCCCACTATGTAGGTGCCACAAAAGGGGTACTACACTCATAAAAGCGGTGCAGTCGCCCCACTGCAAGTGGAGTTATGGACAGAAGGTGGAACCCTAAACCCACACCCCACACTAGTCACACAGTGGGAGGGACCCCGGGAGGATATATAGTAGCCCCCAGGGGGAACTAGCGAGTTCGTTCGTCGTTGGACGGTGAGATAGACGGTGAGTCTGGACCAGATAAGGTGCTTCTGGGACAGGCTCACCCGGCAAGAAGGAGGGTCACCTCTGCTGAGGACGCAAGGAACAGACAAATAATAGATCCCAGATAGAAGAAGGAGTGGGGAGGAAAGTAACCGGAGAGTTTGCCCCAGGAGAAAAACCGGGTACCGGAGCCCACACCTGTGATAACCTTTAAGGCTCACAGAAAATCCGTTGAACGGGGGTATCTTCAGATATGGCCCTGACTCCCAAAGCATCTACTAGAGGGGAATCAGACCCGCGGTAGCCGGCTGCAGTAATCACAAAAAGGTTCACCTGACGGGAGTAAGGGAGGTAAAGAGGTACAGCAGGAGGTCAGATTTAATCTACATGAGGTCAGACTTCACCGCCACTGGGAGGCAAGGGAAAAGAAAGAATAAGAAAGGCACACAGGAGGGATCCATCTACCAACCATAGAATCCACTTGCAGCACCCATAGCCATTTGTCGTTGTAACATCTTACTGCACTGAAGGACAGTAATGACTAAAAAAGGGTTTTCAGTAAAGTACCCGGTGAAGTGACTTGTTGACTTTGCTGCATCTTTCTTTGCATACCCTGATTCCTCCCACAGAATCGCTGCCCCGGCGGTCCAGTCCTGCCTGAGGAGTATTATAACATCACTGCCGCAATACCATCGAGCACCAAAGGACTGTAGCGGCGCTGGTGTACATCACCAGGTACTGCAGGTGGCATCACGAACTATACTTTATTTTCTTTATTTATCCATTGACTACCAGGGCCACAGTATCAGGCAGCCACCCGTGACATCCCAGACTGAGCCTGAGATCTGAGTACCTGGCCCTGGGTGCGTCAGTGGCATAACTTAATGTCCAAATTGAGCAAAATAAATGTTAGCGTTTGTTGGGTACACTGTCCTCATGCCTTTTTTCTAATAGATGGAGTTAAAGGTGATATCGGGGATAAAAAAAAAAGATTGTGCCTAAGCACTAATAGCCAGGTAGCTGCCACATACCTGCGTGTTGTCACAGACCACTCCTGTCAGCAATTTTTCAGCTTCTGCTGATGTCTCGACTACCTGGGGGGTGGGCTCTCCCCTCGGTAGACAAGCGCATAGCTGACGTCACGCTGATTGACAGCCAGTTGCCATTCAGGTAGTGAGGAGCCAGTGTCAATCAGTATAACTTCGGCTATTTGCCCACTTTTACAGAGAAGAGAGGAAAAGAAGCCACAGCTCTTCTGCTCTGCTCTGCTTACCCCACCATGCTGTCTCAGGCAGGAGAGGTCTGTGACCGCTGTGTGCCAGGAGTGAACGGCAGTGATCGGTGCCAGGCCCAGCAGGCAAGGTAGTTCACCGTTAGTGCTCGGACACTTTTTTTTTATCCTGGATATCTCCTTTAAGTATATGATCATAACTAGAGATGAGTGAACCTGTTCAGGGCTGGAGTTTGGGGAATTCTCATTGTCATAGTGCTGGAGCCTGGATTGCCGTGGTCCGGTGCTATGGGTGGTTTGGCCAGTGTGAGCTGCTTGCTGTGTGTAATCTGCTCGCCCTGCCCTAATAACAGAGTAATTCTCCATAATGTTTTGTGTAAAAATAAAAGATGAAATCCCCCCACTCCTGCCCCCGATAGTGTTAAACCTATGGTGGCTGTATGTGGGCCGAGAGAGCCCAACCAATCGCTAACTAGCAATGATGTACGCAGTTATGTTCAGATTCCAAACATGCAACCCCCCTACCCGAACCTGTGGGGGTTCACTCATCTCTAATCATAACTCTGGGGTGTAGTTTTTCGTATAGGAGTATTTGACTTCAGAATGTTGAAAAAGCTATCCTAACCAACAGCGCAATGCTGGAAACCTCCTATGTAGAACGTCAATCTACTCCATCCTCCACTCACCACCGACAGGGTGTTATCTCCTGCATGAAATTCAGCATAGTATTTTTCCTGACGGTGGATGGTTTCAAGGTCCCTATACAAGCAAGACTATCCGATGTTTATGGAGAAAACTAAAGCTGGCGATACATAGCTGATGGCCAAGTGTCAATTTGGCGGTTAGCTATCTATTCTGACTTCCTCATGTACATGAATTTTGGCTCTGCTGAGTATTCATGTATTGTCCAAGTGGAAAAAGGAGAAAAGCAGCGTCAAACAGCTCTGGCAGCGGCTTATCTTCTGACTGAGGGTTGGGCCTTAAAATTGACACTGCCAGATACTTATTCCCCATCATTATCTGACGGGAGAGTCAGGAGACCCCATACACATTGTGTCCTCCGATCCGGCCAACATCGGCAGGTTTGGCTCACTTTAGTCTTTGCATATGGGGCTTCTGCTTAATTGAGATCTCTGCCAAGACCTGCAAATGATAAGTGATCTACTACATATTATATATCTGTTTCTAGGAAGGAACTTGACATTCAGAATATAGACAAATGAACGTCTGGAATATGAGCGAAGTCCCTTCCCAGAAACTAGGAAAAAACTTCTCATCCGTGTAGACTCTTGTTTGTATCACACAATTCACATGTCTTCATCATCTACATGCCAGACTGTGACATCAGCCTAATTTCTAATCACTGACTCAGCTGCAATGTATAGCAGGGACACAATGGATAGCTGCATGTCCGCCGGTTACTCGTCTTCTGCTCGCTCTAGGATTTCTTCATTACTTGAAAACTTTCAATGCTCTGACATGTCCAACACTTGTTCCTACAATGGGTACGCCACTGAAATAAGGGTCTGGACACTGTGTATCTCATCTCCAATGCATAAGAAACACAACAAACTGCATATTCTCCATTGTCCATCTTTATGATGGAATCAAGAGAAACACTAGTAGCCTAAGGCTGAGTTCACACGTCCTGTTGTGCAAACACAACATTTTTTTTTCCGTTTTGAAAGAATTGATTTCTGCAGGATTGTTTTTCTTTCACATTGGAGTCTATGGAAAATAGATTTGGCAACTGATAGCTATTTATTCTCCGTTTTCTGTCAATCGTAAAGGCTGGGGCGTAACTACAACAGATGCAGGGGTTGCAATCGCATCCGGGACCTGGAGCCTAGGGGGCCCCAAAAGTCCCTTTGGCCTAAAGAAAAAGACTTTTACTATTAAAGATTTGCAATAATCGGGGGCCCCGTTGGCGCTTTCGCATCAGGGCCCATGGGATTAAAGTTACGCTAATGCGTAAAGGATGTTTTTTGCTTACTGGATCAGTTTCAAATGGGAGATAAATAGTGATCACTTAACGGATAGACTCCCATATTAAAAAACGGATCCTGCAAAAATACATTTTTTCATAACGGATAAAAATGGATTAATGGACAAGTGAACTCAGCCTAAGCAGTGGAGTAACTTGAAGCTCATGGGCCCCAATGTGAAAGCTCCAACAGGGCCCCCAGTTATTGCAAATCTCTAAAAGCATTCGTCTTTTTCTATAGGCCAATGAGACTTTTGGGGCCCCATATGCTCCAGGGCCTGGGTGCGATTGCAACCCCTGCACCTGTTCTAGTTTTGCCTATGAGCCTAAGCCTGCATTCGACTGACAGCTCAAGTACAGTTATAACTATATAATTCTGAGAGAGCACACAGGAGGAGAGACAGCACAAGGGGAGAGAGATCGTACAGGTAGAAGAGAGACAGCACAAAGGGAGAGAGAGTACGCAGGGGAGAATAAGCACAAGGGGAGCAAGAGAGCACATAGAGGAAGAGACAGCACAAGGGGGAGAGCGCACATGGAGAAGAGAGACAGCACAAAGGAAGAGAGAGCATGCAGGGGGAGAAACAGTACAAGGGGAGCAAGAGAGTGCATAGAGGAAGAGACAGCACAAGGGGAAGAGCGCTCAAGGAGAAGAGAGACAGCACAAGGGGACATAAAGCACACAGGGGGAGAAAAAGCACAAAGGGAGAGAGAGCGCAGTGAGGGAGAAACAGCACAAGGGGGAGAGTGCACAAGTGGGAGAAAGAGAGTGCACAGGTGGGCAAAACAGCACAGGGGGAAGAGAGAGCACACAAGATAGAGAGACAGCACAAGGGCATGATACAGCACAAGGGGAGAGAGAGCACACAGGGGGGAGAGAGAGCACCTGGGGGAGAGACAGCAAAAGGTGGGGAGAGAGCACATGGGTGGAGGAAGACAGCACAAGGGGAGAGAGAGCACACAGGGGAGAGACAGCACAAGGGGAGAGAGTGCGCACAGGTGGGAGAGAGAGCACACAGGTGGGAGAGAGAGCACACAGGCTAGAGAGGCAGTTCAAGGTGAGAGAGCACACAGGGGAAAGAGAGAGCGCACAGGAGGATGACAAGCAGCAGCAGCGCCTGCCAAGCCACGGCCACCCCATGCAGCAGCGGGCTCCCCCCGTCCTCCTTGATGGCGCTACGATTAGTAGCGGGAGCAGTTGGACTAATATATTATTATTTATTACTATAGCGCCATTTATTCCATGGCGCTTTACATTTGAAAAGGGCATACATAAACAAGAATAATATTCATGAACAATACAAGGGACACAAAGGTACAGAAGGGGGGAGGACCCTGCCCGCGAGGGCTCATAGTCTGGGTGAGGATACAGTAGGAGAGGGTAGTGCTGGTTGTGCGGTGGTTTGGTGGACTGAGGATCACTACAGGTTGAAGGCTTGTTAGAATAGGTGGGGCTTCAGGTTCCTTTTGAGGGTATCCACAGTAGGCGAGAGTCTGATGTGTTGGGGTAGAGAGTTCCAGAGTATGGGGGAAGCACGGGAGAAATCTTGTATGTGGTTGTGGGACGAAGAGATAAGAGGGAAAGAGAGAAGGAGATCTTGTGAGGATCGGAGGTTACGTAAAAGTAGGTACCAGGAGATCATGTCACAGATGTATGGAGGAGACAGGTTGTGGATGGCTTTGTATGTCATGGTCAGGGTTTTGAACCGGGGCCTCTTAAGAAATGGGGAGCCAGTGAAGGGATTGGCCGAGAGAAGAGACCAGGAGATATATACTGTAATCACAAACGTTCTAGAATCGTCCGATGTGATAGAATCGGGCCCCCAATTAGTACTTAAAAAAGAGTCAATGGAGCCGCTAATGATAAAAAAGAAGGAGCCGGTGTAAGGGAATATTGCTATTTGGTTTTCTGTTGAATTGGTTTAGAAAACAGTCTTGTATTCTCAGGTTCCTTGTTGGCAAAGGTCAAAGGTTAACAGTCTTTGTGATAAGGTTTTTATCAGCAGAGAGCACTGCAAGCCCTGGAGCCTGAAGGTCGCCCAATTCTCAGAGTTTAAGATTCCTAACAAAACAAAATCTGGGTCTGTGCAGAGAGGGTGTGAGGGTGACAGTGTCACTCAGTGCCCCAAGGGGCGCCAGGATCCTGGCTGGAAAAGCAAATTCTGTAATAATGCTGTTTTCTTTAAATGGAGGAACCAAGCCCCAGAGACTCGCCCTTCTGCATTACTATTCGATTTAGCAATAAACCATACAGCGCTCTGTCTATATGAATGTTATACATGAGAGACTTAGAGAGAAACTATCCAGATATATGACTGCTGGGTAGCAGATAACCTACATAGTCAGCTGGATTGTGCATATTTACTCTGGCTTTATGCAAACACGATACTTCCCTTATGCCGATTTTAGCATAGCTCATTCCCACAATCCCCCCTACAGCACTTTTGATCGTCCATTAGAAGAATGTGTCAGCCCAATCTAGTGTCGGACCCACGGGGACAGGGGTACTCGGTACCGGACCGAGTCGGCTGGTGGGGAAGTCACGGGTGGTCCTGGTCCGGACCGTGTCCCTGGCTCGACAATAAAAGGGGGAATATTTACAGGGGATTGTCAGTCGTGACGCCACCCACTATATGCAGCCAGTGATGGGGCCGCCGCTGCTGCAGAACCTCCGGGGATGATGGAATAGCAGCGTAGATGGGATAGTTCCAGTGGGTAGGACTGTGTTCCCCGGGGCAGTAAGGGTTAAAGTCTATGGTGTAGTGTTCGGTACACTTACTGTGCAGATGCTGCAGAAATCTCTCCTCAGTGCTGGTGCTGACACGCTGTGGTTCTGCAGGTGGGAGAATTGTTGTAATCCTGTATGGAGGGAATGTCACTTAAGCAGATGGAATCAGACAAGGGAGGCAGATTCAGGGTCTCCGTGTTTACTCTCCAAGCTCTCAGTACAGCTTACAGTTCAGTTACAGTTCAGGTACAGTTCTTACACGTCTCAGTTCAAGTACACAGGCACACTCTCCCCTCCGGGGTTCCCTTAATCTCTGCAGCCAGGCCTCTCTCTGTGACCCCTCACACTGTCTCTGTGTTCTTTCCGGGCTGTTTACGTTCTGTATACACTTGGTGGGTGTCTCCGGACAGTATGGAGGTGACTCGGGCCCCTGTGGGTCCTCCTGGTCGTCACTGAGCTGCCTGTCCTTTGCGGTAGGGACCCTAACGTGTAGCTGTGGTCCCCCGTCGTGTTGTTTGGGGATTCCGGGTAAAACTACGGTCCCCTCTAGAGCCGACACTCTACTCAGCCCAGCCTCCAGCAGTCCTCAAGTGTGAGGCTCTACCAGGCTCTTTCCCTCTGCGTCTCTCAGTATGATAGGAGGGCTACTCCGCCTGCAGTCGGTCGCTTCAGCTGTAAGTCTAGGGCCCGGGTATCAACGTCCCTTCTGTCCTCTCACACTCCTGGGGATCTGGCTCCGAATAGGCTTTCTCTCTCCTCCGGCTCACCCTGGCTCGGTACAGATTCTGCGCTCCTTACACCTTCACTCTTCCAGGACGTGTGAGTCTTTCTCCTGCTCTGCTTAGCTCGACCTTCCACTGTCTCTTGGCCTGTGCCGTGTTCCTCAGCCTGCTGCTGATCTGTGTCTGTTCTTGGTCTTTTTCTGCTCGGCACCCTGGGCCTACTGAACTCCTTCCTCCTCCCCCTCACTATTTCTACTGTCAAGTCACCTGACTACGTGTGTGCCCAACCCACTCCTCTAAATCCACCACCCCTCGCTTGCCTAGAGTCTCCAATCTTAGGGCTGGATGCTACCATCTACTGCACGTGGGTTGTGTGGGCTGTGAGGGTGTTAATGTGCAACAATTGTCCTATCTGCCTGGCTGCAGTTCCCTTTTGTTGCCTCCTGGACGCAGGGGCGCCACACTAGCAAATAGGATGGGACCTGGTGGATCGGAGCTTAGACCACCATTGGTCCTGGAACAAAATCTACAGCCCCTTTTAGGGGTGTAGCGTGTCTCCTGGGTGCTGTGTAGCTGAGACACCATTGGCACCCAGCAGTAAGCGTTAAAAATATCAATTCTAATACGTATGGACATTATTAAGCATGGAGAGTGCCAGTACTACTCTATAGATTGTAGTATTAAGCTGCTCGTACACCTTCCATAGCTACTTGGTTCGACCATTGTCTCTTCCTCCCAACTTCCGCATACACAAGTATGCTCAGCAATGGCATAACTTGAAGCTCATGGGCCCCGATGTGAAAGTTCCAATTGATCTCCAAATTGTTGCAATTCTTTAATATCAATGCCTCCTTTGGCCTCACTCAATGGTCCTCTGCGGCCTCTGTTCCCTTACTAACCTCTCTAATGCACCTCTCCCCCTGTCTGACCACAACCTACTGACATTCTCTTCCCTATCCTCTCCTTGTGTGCAACTGACACGCCCACTCCAGGGCAAGGGGGATACTCGGAATCGGGCCAAGTGTTACAGTTCATTTGCGTTCGGGGAATATCAAGGTGGCGACCCGGCTCCGTGGCCCTGGCGGAGTCATAAAAAGTTCTTTTAGGGATGCTTTGGCTTTGATGATGGGGGATTTGGGAAAGGAGTATTTGTGACACCACCCGTGATCACAGATGAGCTGAAGTAATGTGCTCCACGGAGCATGCGCAATGTGCTGATTTATGTCAGGTGATACACCTTTTAGGTGCATCGACGCGAAGTTCCAGAAACTACGCGTATGGCGTTATACCAGGAAGGCTCCAGAGTGGAACGAGGCAGGCTGGGGGGGCGCACAATTTAATTTCAAGATCACGCCCATGGGGGCGTGATAAAGGATGCTGGAGGTGGTGAGAGGGACCAAAAGAGGACGCCCAGGGGGGCTAGTAACGGTAGCCCCCTGGTTCATCAACATGTGCCCAAGTAAGTTTTAAATACATTTTATTAAACAGTCACAGGTCACATTTAGCACAGAAAGGGATAGTTAGGGAAGTAATAGGAAGGTGCAGGAACAGGTAATGATAGTCTGGGGGGCTTTATGTAAGTGACAGGTTCACTTTAAACATGCCTTAATCACACCCATCCTCAAAAAGTCCTCCCTCAACCCATTCTCTATGTCTAACTATCGCCCGATATCACTTCTCCCTTATGCCTCAAAACTGCTGGAACTGCATGTCCATCTTGAGCTGTCCTCCCACCTCTCCTCCTGCTCCCTCTTTGACCAGTTACAATCTGGCATCCGACCACATCACTCCACTGAAACTGCCCAAGCTAAAGTTACCAATGAACTATTAATCACTAAGAGAAAGCGACACTACTGTGTCCTCCTCCTAGACCTGTCTTCTGCCTTTGACACTGTAGACCATTCTATCCTGTTACAGGCGCAATCTGGAACTCCCGCTCAGTCTGTAATAAACTCCCAGACATCCATGAACTCTTTATTTCTAATAAACTCTCATTCCTTGGCATCACAGAGACCTGGCTCACCTCCTCCGACACGGCCTCCCCTGCTGCACTATCCTACGGTGGATTC
>JARQOC010000004.1:56694528-56811284 GCA_033576535.1 Allobates femoralis | reverse complement strand
TCTCCGAACACTGTCTCTCATAGACGCCATGTGGATTCTAAGTGATCGATGTTCTGGGAACAATACCTAGCCCATGGGTCTCATTATCCTGTGATGGTGTTTCATCACCACTTTGCCCAAGTTGGGGAAGCCCCCTACAGTCCTGGGGAACTGTCGCCCGATTGCACTGTTCAATTGTGACATTAAACATGAGAAGATCTGGGTGGCCAGACTAATGGAAGTATTACCGTCTCTTATTAGGGCAGATCAGGTTGGGTTTGAGCCTGGCCGTCAGGAACGCGATGGAACTAGACGTCTTATAAATGTTTTAGATGTACTAGAGAAAACCGACTCCCCCAGTGTTCTCCTGACACTTGATGCTGAAAAAGCGTTTGACAGGGTGCACTGGGGATATGTTGGTGAAGTCTTGAGCAGATTTGGGATCACTGGGCAGATTAAGTTAGCTATTATGGCATTATATTCATCTCCCAATGCCTCTTTACGTGCCTCTGGCTTTCTATCTGACAGCTTTGACATCTCAAACGGCACACGTCAAGGTTGCCCCCTATCACCCCTGATATTCGCGTTAGTGATGGAACACTTGGCAGCCTTAGTCAGGGCGAACCCCCGGGTCCATGGGGTCACTATATGTGAAATAGAGCATAAAATAGGCCTATATGCTGATGACGTAATCTTCGCATGCACTAATGTTGTCTCTTCTCTAGACGAAATAATGAATATTCTTTCAGAGTTTTCAGCGGCTTCGTATTATAAACTCCATATGACTATGTCCACTCTGTTTCCTGTTAATGTACCCAAGCATACCCAGGAAATTATCCAAGGCTGCTTCTCCTTCATCTGGGCATCAGAAGGTTTTACCTATCTGGGAATTTATATTACTCGACTTCATAAGATAGTCAAAACGAACTGCGACTTAATATATCAGGAAATTAGCAAGGACCTTGATAAGCACTCTTCTCTTAATCTCTCCTGGATTGCCCGTATACAGCTGGTCAAAATGCTTATATTCCCTAAACTGATCTACCTCTTTTGCTGTCTTCCCCTTCTCTTCCCCTGCACTTGTACTACTAAACTCCAATTTCTTCTTAACACCTTTATTTGGAACAAAAAACCCCATTGCATTTCCAGTAAGATTATGACCCTTCCATATGCTAATGGGGGTCTGGGAGTACCGGATGTCCTTTCTTACAAAAGAGCCGTCCTTATTTAACCTGCAAAACTTTGGTGGTCGGGGGACAACACATCCCTTTTATGACTTCAAATTGAATCTCAATTTGCCCCTCTAAGTCACTTAAACTTCTCTTAGAAATGTGTCTGCTAACGCTGCAAAATTCAAACAAAGCCCTCCGTTCTATGATCTCCTTATTAAGGATATGATATTTATTGGGTAGATCTCATTTCTACTTTCTATATAAATATATTTCTCTCCAAGCATTGGGAATACTCGGTACCGGATCTTTCATTAGGTCGCTGGAGAGCCCGGAGTATGCTCACTCTAGATAACATAATAGACTCAGACGGCCTACTCCCCTTCTCCTCCATTGCCCAGACCTTCTCCCTGCCCAACACACTGTTCTACCAATACCTGCAAGTCCGCCATTTTTTGAACACTTGTCAATTACTACATGGGGTATTCCCCGTAGATGATTCTCTTCAAAAGTATTTTAAACCCGAATAGCTCACCCAACATGGTGTGTCGATAGTCTATAAGGCGTTAATTTTAAAAAATGACCAACTCAAACATGATGACATGGGAGCGCCGCCTTTCTTTCTCAGCCTCCTTAGATTAATGGCTCACTGCTGCCTCGCATACTTCCAGGTTTTTGTCTTGCATCAACCACTTAAAACAAGCCAAAAAGATCCAATTGAACTGGTATATTATCCCCTTGCGACTAACAAAAATTCAGAAAACCAGTATGTCTCTTTGCTGGAAGGGTTACCAAGAGACGGAAACTCTGGAACATGCGTGGTGGTTTTACCCCAAGGGACACACATTTTGGCGCACGGTTGAATCTATTTTAAAATAGGTGATAAAGGTCCCCTTTGCACTGGGGGGTCCTATGGCCTTGTTGGGTATTGGATTAGAAAGTGTTCCTTCTATGCTCCGTCCTACTGTAACCAAGTACTGATTGCGGCCAGGATGTGTCTTGCCAGACATTGGAAGCTATCATCCACGCCTTCCAAAGAAGATCTGATTGCTCAAATAAGTCTTCATTTACAGCATGAGTCTATTTTAGTTCACAACCTTTCCACGAAAAATAAAAAACTCAACTGGTGGGACCCTTGGATATCCTCGCCATATAGTTCCCCTTCCTGACAATTCTGCTTCATGGTGGTACCTGGAATGTGTTTCCGTTCCTTTTTCTTGAATGCTATGTATATACTGTATTGTTGATCTCCTCAATCTATTAATACATGTTTTTATTGCCTGTTGTGCTGGTAATCACCCTTCGTCCCTTACTTTCTCCCTCCCCCCCATTTCTTGGTTTTATACTCTATTACTGCACTGTATATTTCCAACAAAGAATGACTCCTCTGCGCATTGACCAGTGCATTGGTTGTTGTAATACCTCTTATTCGTTTTCAATAAAGATTAATTGGCTAAAAAATATATATATACCGGTATATGAAAATAGCAACACAATTAGTAATATGGCATAGAGTCAAATTATAAGGACCAAGACCGTCAGACATCACGAGACCCAGTCACGCTTAAGGTACCGTTACACAGCACGATGTTGCACGCAACATCGCTGTAATTTTGATGAATCAGCGAAGTTGCAGCAACATTGCTGGAGCATCGTGCTGTGTAACAACACAATGCAACTGCTATAAATCACTGGTTGCAAGTTGCCACGTTTTTGAACATGTTCATAAACCTGGCAATCTTGCCTCAGCGATTTGACTGTATCGTGCCGTCTAACACTGCAATAGCTATACTTTATGATATAAGAGGCCATTAATCATGGGGGAATAGCATCAGCTCAATTGTATAGTGCCACCACTAAAATTTAGGTTAATTAAGCCTAGGTGTTATACACACCCTTAAATTTCCAAGTTACTTTGCTGCTTATTATGATCTTTTTTCTACCTGCAGTATATAAATATTGTATTTAACTTGTAGTCGTATATTGATTGAGTGTTATATGAACATACCTACATGCTTTGTCTATACCTGCTGTGTGGTTATAACATGTTCCCCAGTTTTTAGCTTTGTATATGCACATCTAACTAATAAAGTAAACATCACTTATTTGGACTATTGGATCGCTATTTCTGTTGTGTTTGCCTATGGTCTTGATGCGTTTGGTCTGTATTTATATACAGATTTAGGATAAACCCATGGGATATGTTTGTCCATATAAAATAAATATGAGGTGGGTTATATTTCTGTGGTCGTTATTGTGTATAAGGTTGATAGGATTCCTTCCCATCCTGGGGGTTGGTTAATATTGGTGTGAGGTTTGTGATATGTATTCTTTACTACCCTTGCGGGTTTTGAACCCAGCATTGTTATTTTGTACACCATGGTTATTTTTGCCTTGTATACCCTTCTGATCAACCACTACCCCCAGCTCTTCAGATCACCTAGGCTGGTTTCACACTATGATTTTGTAAAATCCGATGCTGTCCGATATAAATCGGACAGCATCGGATCCGGATTTGCCCCCATTTAACCCTATGGGGATCGGACCGATTCGGATGTGCACTAAATGGCATCCGAATTGCTTCCCATCCGATTGTTTCCGATTTCTTTCCGATGCAAAAATCGGAGACTGCTCTGATCTTTGCATCCGAATCAAAAATCGGCTACAATCGGATCTGACAAAACATCTGATGTCTCCTCGGACCCGATTTTAGTGTACTGAGCATGCTCAGTACACAAACTATTGTATGCCGCCTAATTTAACTTCCGCAATGTATATACATACATTGTGGAAGTTAAATATAAGTCAAATCAAGTGTTTAAAATACAAAATCTTTATTCTCACCTTCTAGCGCTCCCCCGGAGTCTCCATCTGCAGCAGCTCGGTAACAGGACCTGTGATGATGTCACAACCCGATCAGCTGATCGGGTCACAAGACTGGTTATCGCGGTAACTGCTCATGTGACCCGATGACGCTTCTGACATCATCGCAGGTCCTTTAAAACCGATCGGGAGCTCTATGGAGACGCCAGGGGAGCGCTGGCAGGTGAGAATAAAGATTTGTTATGTTTGGAATGACAGGAGGAGCGGGGCGAACAGGGGGACAGGAGAGGGAAAACAGGGGGACAGTAGGGGACAGTAGGGCAAAACAGGGGGACAGCAGGGGACAACAGGGGGGCAGTAGGGGAGAGCAGGGGGACACCAGGGCAAAACAGGGGGACAGCAGGGGGAAAACAGGGGGACAGCAGGAATACAGCAGGGGGACAGCGAGATGACAGGAGACAGAGAGGAGGGGGAGCTAGGTGACAGACCAAACTGATCCTGCAAAATGTCGGAATCGGATGCCTATTTGGCATACAATTGCAGGGATCAGTTTGGATCCGATGCTGTCTGATTTTCATCGGACAGCACCGGATTTAACAAAATCGTAGTGTGAAACCAGCCTTACCTATTTGGTCTTGCTTCTTCACCTTATTGTATTGCCATATGTTTATTGTATATAAGGCTGCCAGCAATTGAGTACTGTTCATACATGTTATTATACTGTGGTTCATTCCCACGTGCCCTACTGTTTTTAATTGCTTTTAAAATCCCCCTCTGTATATG
This sequence comes from Allobates femoralis, assembly GCA_033576535.1. NCBI lineage: Eukaryota > Metazoa > Chordata > Amphibia > Anura > Aromobatidae > Allobates > Allobates femoralis. The sequence continues at coordinate 56,806,530 of JARQOC010000004.1, read as the reverse complement.
TGCACAAAAATCAAAATATTTTTTTCACTTTTGCATACTATCTTGTGGTGTTTCTCCCATTTATGCCTTGTCTTCTCCTTTTTCCTACTGCTCTTTTCCTGGCATGGTAGCCAAACATTTCTGTAATCCAGGACATAACATTGAAAATATGAAAGTTGCCATATTAAAAGGCAATTTCAAATCACAAAAACATAGATGGGTCTGTGAATACAAACTCTTTCAAACCTTTGATTCTGTTCAATCAGGGTTAAATCTATCAGAAGGATGTATGACTCATTGCAACATCTAAAGAAAAATATTATAATCTGAGGTTTTTCTATCTACTGGCTAACACGGTACAAACAACATTTTTACAATATCTGAGGAATGTTTTCCAGAGACAGGTTTACATATAAACTAGGGCCATAAAACCTTCACACCACTAAGCCTAATTAAGGATCCTCTCAAGGGTCTGTTTGTTTGTTTACTTAAATGTCCATTTATCTGTATCTGTTCTAGTTGGGTATATATTTGTGTTATGTCATACTATGCCTGATGAAGAGACCTGAGACGTCTCTAAAGCTCGCCTTGTAACATCAATTACTTTATTTTTGTTAGCCATTAAAAGGTATCACAACTACAAGATTATTATTTTATTTCTCCCACTGAGAGCAATCAATCTTTTTTTCAACTAGCTAACATGGTACCAAACCTTTTATCCTGGCATGGTGAGCATCCCTTCTATTATTAGGCAATTACATTTGCTTGGTGTGCCATCTTCCTTTGCCTCTTCTTGTTGGGGCGGTTTTACAGCCGACATCAGTCTGGTATGGAGCGGGTTCAAGAGCTGAGCCCGCTCCATACAGGCACAGCTCTAGGTTGACATACTTACGTCAAGGTGGTCTAAAGTCCCATAAGTGAATGAATGAATCAAAAGTGAACATGACAAACGTTTACAATCCCTTTAATGCTCCTAACAAATAAAAATGTATTAATCCTTGATTGTCAGATGGCACAACACTTTATTAACATAGCCATGTCAAATAATCTTACACATTATGGATTGTTACATGTACAGGAACATAACCAATACCTACACAAGATTACATCACCAAAACCACCAGCAGTACCAAAATTCATTACTAGAACCCCCATCTGTACCTAAACACAGTATCACTATCCTCATCGGTACAGAAATACATAATTAGAACCAACAACAGTACATAAATACAGCATCACAACACCCATCAGTAAAGAAATACATCAGAAGAATCACCAACAGTATACATCAAAATATCAACCAGCAGATGAATACATCACCAGGACCACTATTAGTACATGAATAAACCACAGGAACACCCTGATTACATGAATTGAGCACCAGGACCACCATCAGTACATGGTACACAAATTGTAATGTGTGATCAGCCCTATATACAGTTGTCTCGCATGAACCGCCAACTGCTAGTTAATAATGGTAAAAAGATATTGGGAGCTGTTATCAGTCATTAGACTGCGGATCATACAGGAACCACAGTACTGATGAGAATTCGTCAGTTTCACAAATAAACATTTACATCCAGGTACTTTATAGGAGACATCATCTCTGATTAGAGTCATTATCTTTCTGTTGTTCTTCATCTTGTCTGGACGCCATGATGACTTTCATTTCCATAGCTCGTCCCTGCAGACTTCCATCTTCTCCAGTCTTTTGCAGCACATCCCGACACAGTGCCCTTAAAGATAGCAGAATTACTACAAGTATAATCATGATGTCAAAAAATATTTGCCCTAAATAGAGCCCCTGAATAAATAATTGCCCCTCACTGTGTTCACTGCACAAAATACACACTGTACCATACTGGGGCCCCTCTTCATACTGTCCTCTCACACTGTGCTCCCCCTATACTGCCCAGTCTCTATATTATGCTCCTTCATCACACTCCCCCTCCTCGGCATACTATTCTTTCTTTGCTGTGCCCTCATACTGTCCCCCCATGCAGCCCCCTCTCACTTCTACCCCTATACTGTCTCCTCACATATTTACCCACTTACGCTCCCAACTATCTCATCAGAGGCCAATAGCGTCGCCTGCCAGCTGTGCCAGGGGAAAATGTCCTGCTTACCCCCCAGATATGCCCCTGACATACCCACATTTTACAAAAAAATACAATTCCATATACGCAGACATGCACGCACACATTACACAGACCTGTAAACATACAGGACACAGACATGCAGCCACACACATACACAGACAAGAACACACACGTGCAGCAACGTAAACATATGCAGCCATGTACACACACATGCAGCCATGCACACACAGATGTTCAGGCATGCACATACGCAGACACACCTGAGGAAGGTGCCAGGAAGGGCGCCGAAACGCGTAGGAAGGAATAAAGAAGTATACTGCTACAACATCTTGCATCCCAGGTGATTTTGTGGACTCAGCGCGGACCGTGGTACACCTTGCTTCCCATATTTTCTGGCAGTTCATACGCAGACACAGGCATACATATACTAACATGCAGGCATACACAAACAAATGCAGACATGCACACATGCAGCCATGCATATAGACATGCAGCCATACACGCACACATATACACACAGGCGTGTACATAAACATACAGCCATGTACATCGACACAGCCATGTACACACATAATTCTGCATTTCAGCAGGCATGCACACACACAGCCATGCACACACTTTTAGGCATGCATACACATACACTCAGACATGCACATACACACAGCTATGAACACACACATGCAGCCTTGAATACACATGCAGCCACATACACACATATGCTGGCACACACATGCAGCCATATACACACATACAGGCACACACACATGCAGGCACACACATATTGCCATTTACACACATAGGCACACACACATGCAGCCATGTACACACATGTAGGTACACCACACATGCAGGCACACACACACATGCAGCCATGTACACACATGAAGTCACACCCACATGCATGCACACACATATGCAGGTACACTCTTGTATACGGGGCCGGAACTACACAGTTGTCAGGAGTGCAGTGCCTTACAGGCATGTTGGGTTGCATGTGGACATTGTCATACGGGGGTTGATGAGGTGGAAGGTTACTAACTGTTCTTTAACCCCTTCAGGACCCAGTCTATTTTGACCCTAAAGACCTTGGCATTTTTTGCAATTTTGACCAACTCTGGAACACTTCAACCAAGCCTAGCGATTCTGAGATTGTTTCTTCATGACATATTCATGCTAGTATTAAATTTAGGTAATTTTTGCGTTTATTTGTGAAAAAATTAAAAATATGGCAAAAATTTTGAAAATTTTGCAATTTTCAAATTTAGAATTTTTTTCTGCTAAACCAGAGAGTTATGTGACACAAAATAGTTATTAAATAATATTTCCCACATGTCTACTTCACATCAGCACAATTTTGAAAAAAAAAAATTTTGTTAGGAAGTTATAAGGGTTCAAAGTTCATGAGCAATTTTTCATTTTTCAACCAAAATTTACAAAACCATTTTTTTAGTGACCACATCACATTTGAAGTCTCTTTGAGGGGTGTACATGACAGAAAACACCCAAAAGTGACACCATTCCAAAAACTGCACCCCTCAAGCTACTCAAAACTACATTCAAGAAGATTATTAACCCTTCAGGTGCTTCACAGGAACTAAAACAAAGTGGAAACAAAAAATGGATATTTTAATTTTTTTATCAAAAATGTTTTTTTTAGCCTCAATTCTTTCATTTTCACATGGGCAGCAGGATAAAATGGATCTTAAAATGTGTTGTGCAATTTCTCCCGAGTATATCGATACCTCATATGTGGTCATAAACCACTGTTTTGTACGCACGGCAGGGCTCAGAATGGAAGGAGCGCAATTTGAATTTTGGAGCTAATTTTACATTCAAAAAGTAAAATGGCGCTCCTTCCCTTCTGAGCCCTGTCGTACGCCCAAACAGTGGTTTATGACCGCATATGAGGTATCGATGTACTCAGGAGAAATTGCCCAACAGATTTTAGGATGAAAATGAAAAAAAATTAGGCTAAAAGAATTTATTTGTGAAAAAAAAGTACTTTTTCATTTTCACAGATCAATTTGTAAAGCAGCTGGGGGTTCGAAACGCTCACTACCCATCTAGATAAGTTCCCTAGGGGCTCTAGTTTCCAAAATGGGGTCATTTGTGGGGGAGTTCTAATGTTTAGGCACACAGGGGCTCTCCAAATGCGACATGGTGTCCGCTAACAATTTGAGCTGATTTTCCATTCAAATTGTTAGCGGACACCATGTCGCTTTTGGAGAGCCCCTGTGTGCCTAAACATCGGAGCTCCCCCACAAGTGACCCCATTTTGGAAACTAGACCCCCCAGGGAACATATCTAGATGCATAGTGAGCACTTTGAACACCCAGGTGCTTCACAAATTGATCCGTAAAAATGAAAAAGTACTTTTTTTCCACATTTTGTTTCATTAATTTGTGAAGCACCTGGGGGTTCAATATGCTCACTACCCATCTAGATAAGTTCCCTGGGGGGTCTAATTTACAAAATGGGGTCACTTGTGGAGGAGCTCCAATGTTTAGGCACACAGGGGCTCTCCATACGTGACATGGTGTCCGCTAACAATTGGAATTGTTAGCGGACACCATGTCGCGTATGGAGAGCCGCTGTGTGACTAAACATTAGAGCTCCCCCACAAGTGACCCCATTTTGGAAATTAGACCCCCCAAGGAATGTATCTAGATGCATAGTGAGCACTTTGAACCCCCAGGTGCTTCACAAGTTGATCCGTAAAAATTAAAAAGTACTTTTTTTTCCACAATAATTTTCTTTTTTTTTTCATTTTTACGGACTTACCGCCGACCCCCCTACTTTTGTCCCCAAAACCTGGGAAAACGTATTGACTCGCGTATAAGCCGAGGGTGGACTCCAGCACAGGTATACAGCCCCTAGCAGTGTGGTATACAGCCCCAGCAGTGATGGTATACAGCAGGTCCCCAGCATCGTATACAGCCCCAGCAGTGTGGTATACAGCAGGTCCGCAGCATCGTATACAGCCCCAGCAGTGTGGTATATAGCAGGTCCCCAGCATCATATACAGCCCCAGCAGTGTGGTATATAGCAGGTCCCCAGCATTGTATACAGCCCCAGCAGTGCCAGCCCATTATACAGGCCCCCCTCGCAGTATGACGGCGCCCCCCCCTCACGCAGCGCTGCGCACATACATTACCTGTCTATCAGCTGTCACCCTCCGGTGGCGATTCGCTGCTCCTGGGCTCCGGGCTTCCACCTTCCTCTGTGTCTTCCTGCTGTGTGGCCGGGGCTCATCGCGATGAAGTCATCGCCACTCCGGCCGGTCACGTGACAAGCAGGGAGACAGAGATGAAGATGGAAGCTCAGAGCCCAGGAGCAGCGATCGCCACCGGAGGGTGACAGCTGATAGACAGGTAATGTATGTGCGCAGCGCTGCGTGAGGGGGGCCATCCTGTGAGGGGGGCGCCGCCATACTGTGAGGGGAGCACTGACTCGCGTATAAGCCGAGGGGGGACATTTCAGCCCAATTTTTGGAATTGTTAGCTGACACCAAGTTGCGTATGTAGAGCCGCTGTGTGACTAAACATTAGAGCTCCTCCACAAGTGACCCCATTTTGGAAATTAGACCCCCCCAAGGAATGTATCTAGATGCATAGTGAGCACTTTGAACCCCCATGTGCTTCACAAATTGATCCGTAAAAATGAAAAAATAATTTTTTGTGGAAAAAAAAAGTACTTTTTTATTGTTATGGATCAATTTGTGAAGCACTTGGGGGTTTAAAGTGCTCACTATGCATCTAGATACGTTCCTTGGGGGGTATAGTTTCCAAAATGGGGTCACTTGTGAGGGAACTTCAATGTTTAGGCACACAGGGGCTTTCCATACGCGACATGGTGTCCGCTAATAATTGGAGCTAATTTTCCATTCAACTTGTTAGCGGACACCATGTCGTGTATGGAGTGCTCCTGTGTGCCACCTGCATTACCACCAGCACATGGGCAACTGGAAGAGTTGAGGTACAGCACCAGAAAATGGCGCCTCTAATGTGCTATTTTCTGGGGTGGTTGTGGGTTGCAATTTGCAGCGTGACGGGGCCACAACATTTGGGTCCTCTCACGATGAGGATTGCAGCCCCCCAACTGCTAAGTTGTACCTGGCTGGCAACCAAAAATAAGACAAAGCTCCTTGTCATTTTATTGGTAGAAGTAATAAAAAAAAAATGATGTGGGGCTACGCCATATTTTTTAGTCCAGCCAGGTACAACTTGGCAGCTACGGACTGCCAGCAACCCCCAGCTGCCTCGTTGTACCTGGCTGGCAAATAAAAATACAGCGAAGAGCATTTTTTTTTTCTAGGTCTAATTCTAGAAAAAAAATGGCGTGGGGCTCCGCCATATTTTTGGTCCAGCCAGGTACAACTTGGCAGCTATGGAGTGCCACCAACCCCCAGCTGCCTCGTTGTACCAGGCTGGCAACAAAAAATACAGCAAAGCCCTTTTTTTTTTTCTAGAACTAATTCTAGAAAAAAAATGACGTGGGGCTCCGCCATATTTTTGGTCTAGCCAGGTACAACTAGGCAGCTGGGGGCTGGAATCCGCAGCATGGAGAGGCCCAAGTGTTCTGGGCCCCCCATGCTGCGAATTGCAGCCCGCAGCCGCCCCAGAAAACAGCGCATTTATTGAAGCACCATTTTCTGGCGCTGTACCCAGACTCTTCCAGTTGCCCTGGTGCCGGTGGCAAAGTGGGTAATAAAGGGGTTAATGCCAGCTTTTTTATTGGCAGCTGGCACAAAGTCCGAGATTCATAATGTCGGGCCAATGTTAGACCCGGCCATTAGGAATCTCTAGTAAATAGTCAAAAATATACACCAGAGAAAAATCTTTTTATTTGAAAAAAACACAAACAAAATTCGGACTCCATCTTTATTATAAAGATCCGACGTAGTCCACAACGAAGGTCCCACGATGCTCGATTGCCTCTGATGTAGTCCACAACGAAGGTCCCACGACGCTCGATCGCCTCTGCTCAATCCAGAGACTGCAGCAAGAGATCAAGTGTCCTCTTCCTACAGCCTCTGGGGTCAGAGTTATGGTGCACTGTATGACAATGATCTGTCATACAGTGCACCATGACTATGATCCCAGAGACTACAACAAGAGGACACTTGATCCCTTGTTGCACCCATCCATCCACCTATGCACCCATCATCCATGCACGCACACATCCACGCACGCACACATCCACGCACGCACGCTGACATCCATGCACACACGCTGACATCCATGCACACACGCTGACATCCACGCACGCACACATCCACGCACGCACACATCCACGCACGCACACATCCACGCACGCATGATGACATCCACGCACGCTGACATCCACACACGCTGACATCCACACACGCTGACATCTATGCACACATCCACACATACATGCCGACATCCACACATGCTGACATCCACGCTCGCTGACATCCACGCACACTCATCTACATCCACGCACGCACATCCACATCCATGCACGCACATCCACGCACACATCCACGCACGCACACATCCACGCATGCTGACATCCATGCACATTGACATCCACGCACGATGACATCCATGCACATCTACATCCATGCACATCCACGCAAGCACATCCACGCACACATCCACGCAAGGTGACATCCATGCACGCACACATCCACGCAAGCATCCACCCACGCACGCATCCACGAACGCTGACATCCACGCATGCACACATCCATGCACGCACATCCACGCACGCTGACATCCACGCACGCACACATCCACGCACGCACACATCCACGCACGCTGACATCCACGCACGCTGACATCCACGCACGCTGGCTTGGAAGACAAAACCAAAGAATCTAGATGAACTCTGGGAGGCATGTAAGATTGCATTCTTTGCTATTCCTCATGACTTCATTAATAAATTGTATGAATCATTGTTGAACCGCATGGATGCAGTCCTTCAAGCTCATGGAAGTCACACAAAATATTAAATATGACTCTAATGGTACCTTTACACGCCGCTACTGAAGGTTAGAAACCACCGGGTGTCGGAGACAATTGTACCTTTTACCTTCAAAACACCGCAAGGTAGCGGCGTGTAATTCAGGTAGCACCGTCCTGTCTCTGTGGACACCGGTCTTTCAGCCTTGCTCAAAAACAAGCAGGTATAAATCCTATGGTAGCGGCGTGTAATCGGGACACAGGTACGGTATTTGAGTTACCTGGGATGTGCTTAAGCGTCATGTATACCACGCCCCATGAGCTATCATTGGTGGGGACTGCTGTGTACCCATTGGCTGTCTCTGTACAGGGCGGCATATTTAACGAGATGACCAGTCACTACACATTTGCTGTAGTGTCATGTATTAGCCAGCCTCCCTGCGCTGGCTGGCCAATCATGATGTTATTGCTTTGTCCAATCACCGTACGAGCATCTCGTAATTCTCAACTCTGGCACGCCTATGTGTTATCCCTGCTGCACCAGGTCCTCCCATATTCCCTTGTGTAGCGGCGTGTAAATGAGGGAAGGTGCTCTACAGAAGGTAACCTGCGGCACCCGTCGGTGCTTCCAGGGATTGAAAAAACCTACTGTGGAGCACCTTGTAGCGGCGTGTAATTGCGGTATCGGGTACCATTAGGAACCGTTGAAACGCGCGCGTGCACGTGCGACACCCGGTGGTTTCTAACCTTTGGTAGCGGTGTGTAAAGGTACCATTATAGCACCTCAACTTGATTCACAAATGTTATGCAATATATATTTGTATTTTAAGTTAATTATTTGTTTGAATATCACAATATTTTCTGTGGACGACAACATTTTTGTCTTGCCAAAATTCATTAAAGCGAACCTGTCACCCCCCCTGGACATCAAAAGCTATAATAGCCACCTTCTGCAGCACTAAGGCTGCATTCAGGGAAGGTGGCTATATGCTTTTGATGCCCTATACATTGTTAAATATGAACTTATATAAAGCCTTACTCTTAAGAAGACCTAAGACCGGGAGGCGGGGTTTCGCGCTCCTCCGACCCGCCTCCTCTTGTCAGTCATGGTCCGAGGACAGGTTCGCTTTAAATGATGAATATTTCAGCATTGATGCCAATTTATTTTCTTAACCTAAACTACATTTCGGAGAGTTTCAGCTTTCAAAAGAGTAATGTATACAACCAATGGATGAATTTAACGTCAGGTTATAAGCTTTTATTTACATAACATGGATAAGTGACATAACTTATGTCAGGGACTGTATTCTCCTTATGGAGATCAATCTGCCTGCCTGCATGAGGAGACTTATGGCAGCAACGCTTTTCTGGGAAACATACAAATTGTCACTTCAATGAGGAAGTAGACACCAGACTCCAGTGCCACCTATTGAAGGTAGCAATCCTAAAAGTCCTAGTTGACTCTTTTAAAAGCCTTTTAATATGATTTAGGATTTGTGCCAGATCAGAGCCCCAATCTGCAGACGCTGTGTTTCAGGGTGATTGCCCCTTATCAGTGCAGTGTGTGGGAATTCTGATCTGGATGTACGAGAGGCTAAGGTGAGTGCTGGAGGAACTGCCACTCTCCCCCTGCAGACCAATCTGCCTGCCGGGAGGTACACCCTTACATCCAGCGGATAATACAGCAGTCTACACTTTTCCCTCTTCATTGTTGTGAGAATAATTAGAGAAGCAAGGGACAAATTGTATTAAACTTTAGATTTAACTCCTTCACCCCCAGGTGATTTTCCGTTTTTGTTTTTTCCTCCCCATATCCCAAGAGTCATAACTTTTATTATTTAAAAAAAAAACATACACCCAAGCCAAAAACAGTGTAAAAATAAAAGGGTCAAGTATAGCAATGTCTTAAGGCCAGTTTACACACACCAACTTATCTGTCCAACTTCTGACCAACTTGCTGGTTGCAGTGAAATCATGGACACATTGTTCCATTTTGTGGCTGTGTACAATGGAGTAATGTGTCCATGATTTCACTGCAACCAGTAAGTTGGTCAGAAGTTGGACAGATAAGTTGGTGTGTGTAAAGTGGCCCCTACAGATTGGATATGTGACACCTTTTGGTTTAGGAGAACTATGACAAAATTTGGACAGCTCATGTTGCCTCTTCTGGGTCTGACAATGATCTTTTCTGAATGAGATATTATAGAGGCCTCCACCACACCCCTCACCTGTCCCTCTGGTCAAGTTACTGGAGGATGGCAAATGGCATGCAAACGACAAGGGTGAAAAGATATACTTATCATTTACTGGTATGTCATTATGTCATTTTCTCCAACAGGAATCTCCTAAATATGAATAATATGACCGCCATATTTTTGAGCCTACTTTCACCACCGTAACATCTACCTTAGGGGCCATTATTTCCTGTTGCATATTTTAGCATATCCGCTAGTGAAAAAGAGACACAGAGAACGTTTGTTCCTCCTGTCGATTTGCTAATCTTGTTATGAGTCTACTCCACCCTTTATTCGCAAATTTAGTGGGTACCATATTTCATTCGTCTACAATTTTAAAGTAATAGCAAATCCTACAAAAGACTATTAATAAGCCCAGGGTGGTGCAAAAATAAAATGATACTTGACTATCAGACCTTCTTCATCTCTGTGCTTTGTAGCGTGTCACCCTGTATCTCCTGGCTTCACGTACGATTATCCTCTGATTGACTGCAGAAGTCACATTTTGCGGGGATGGAAGAAGCAATCATGAGACTGGCAGGGAACATAGTATGGAGGAGCAGTAGGGTCCATGAGGGTAAAGGTGCTTTTTTTGTTATTTTTACACCACCCATGGCCTGGCCTATTAAAGGGGATATGTGGCATTTAGCCCCCCAAAAAACATGCCTAGGCACTAACAGGAAGGCAGCTGCCACCTACTTGCCTGTTGTGCCCGGCACCGTTCACCACTGACACAGAGCGGACTGAGAACGCTCCTGCCAGCGATTTAGCAGAGTCTGCTGACGTCAACATAGGGGGCGGCTTCTTCCCTCAGGAAAACCATGATAAGGAAAAAAGCCGGGCTACTAACACTCAAATTTAGACTTCCAATCAGCACGCTGTCAACAGCTGGGTATCACCAGCGTTGCACACTTTACAGCGGTACATATGTGGCGCCCCGCAACGAGTGCGTCACAAGGGAGTATTGCAGCCGCAATATTCTCTGACACAGCAGTGATATAGTTAACTTTGAGATCCAACCCAACATGCATCACCTAGAACAGAGGGCCAATCCTAGGTCCTGGTGGGTGGAGTGTTAGGGAAGTGTAGCAGAACACACAATAATCTAGAGAGAAGAGTCTAGAACTCGGAGAAGAAGGGTCTAGGACTAGAACTTGGAGAGGAGCGGGGGCTCCGCACTCCGTGCGGGCCCCTGGGCCGTCACCGGTCGGGTGTCAGCACCTGAGGCCTTAACTACCGGGATTGGAGGTTATCTACACGGGTTCCTAAAAGACTCCCGTGCCCACAACCTACAGCCGGTTCACTGGTACCGAAGCTGGCAGCAGTTCACCTCTGCTACGCGAACCAGAAGCGTGGAGGAGCAGCTTCACAGGAGCACCCCACCACCAGCCAACTTCCAGTCGTCTAACCAGCGGTGTACCCACTGAGGGATCCAAGGCTCCCCAAAACATCCAGAACGTACATCATGGATAGGGCATTGAAGCAGCCTCCCTGTACCCGACCTGGTATTCCTGGGCGACACTGGCAACCAAATAGTTAGAATGGAGGAACACTTGCAGATCTCTGAGGGACACTATCACTGCTGAGTCCACCCGGTCTACTACTCAATCACTGTATACCATGTACTGCCTGCTGGTTACAGTAAAGACCCGTTATAGAGACTTTCTGTGTCTGTGCTTCCTTATGAACTGTCCGTCCGCACTGAAAGGTAACCGCAGCTGCCGCACAACATCTTGAGCAGCTCCAGCCTCCGGGAATCACCGCTCAGCCTGTGGGGAGCGTAACATCTTGCTGCTGTCCATCCGCAGCGTCGGTAGTCCTTACCGAATCTACTCATAGGTGGCGTCACGAATAAATTAAAACCCCTTTAATCTGTTCCACCAAGACGTCTTCACTTTTGATCTGCACTACACCGGGCCCCACTACCGGCAGGCGCGGTCCACCCGTGACAAGGAGGAAGAAAGCATCGCCTATCTAAACCGGAGTCCGGCCACGGTGAGTCAGAGAATGGCGTCACGAACAGGATACGAGCAGGCCCGTTACCCAACGGGTATAATGTGCTTAAACTGGACTTTATTGTCTACAATTTGGACTTTGTTCGTCCCTAAAAGAACTTTCCCGCCTTTTCACCATTGGGTCAAGATGGCGCCCAAGATGGCGTTCCCGCCACAAGAATCCGCCACGTGCAATCCCAGGAGTGAGTCAACCCCCCCCTCATCGTGGGAGGGCTAAAGACAAAAGGCGCCAAACTCCTTGTCCGCCCTGATTGCTCGAATCAACCATGGGGGCGGACCCCAAAGACTTTTCCCATGATTGGACTACAAAAAGCCCACAGGAAATGGGAGTGAGAGAGGACTTCTTCACCAGCTCTACCAGAACGCTTACCGGTTCAACGGGTGTGGTTTCCCTCCAAAGAAGAAATGTCCAGCATGAGACTCCAAGACCTAATGCGGGAGGTCGAGGCGGAGGCCAGAGCAGCCATTGGCCAACCGGGTCCGGATCCTGCCCTTACCATAGACGGCAGCCCCGACTTCTGGCTCGAGGCTCTACAAGACCTCCGGGTGCGGTTACTAGAAACTGTGGAATGGACGATTGGCAGCTGGAGCGCGACCCTAGGCAGACGACTACATCATGCGATGCAGCAGAGCCGACCGGGTACCGCTACTCCAAGCCCAGACGACGTCACCAGCTTCTCAACTGCCTCACCATCGCCCACCACCTGTCCTGCTTTGTCACCGGAGCCCATAGACTGCATCATTCCGGTGAGGACCACAGCTCGACCCGTACCAGCGGTCGAACCCGCAGCCGATCTCGTTCTTGAGCCGGAGCTCATAACACGCTCCATTGAAGTACTTGACCTTTACCAGGTTCCCACTGAGGAACCCGCGACGTGTTTCACAAGTACAGAGACTGTCGCCTGTTTTATCCCCGTACCGGAGGCTTCCCTTGCTATTGACGAGGCCTACCTGGTAACCGGGATTGAAACACCTTTACCTGCGGAAACAGATGAAGAGGCAGGCAGCCTGGAAGCCCTGCAGGACGTCCCTACGGAAGGATCCGCAGCACCACCGCCCCGTTGTACAACGGAACTAGCTCCAACATCTCCAACCATCGAGCAGCCTGATGTAGTCATCGAGGAAGAGGTCGGAGAGGATGACGACGAAACCCACAGCACCGCTGAGGATTTCGACACCGGGTTCGCTTGGGGAGACAACAAGGAACTTCCAACCGGGCATACAGCTCGGGTACACTGGTCGGGTGCAATGCCGACACCTTCCCCAGTGCCGTTCCACCGGGTGCCGATACAGACAGCCCGCCAAGTTCAAGCTTCCCGCCAAAGCACCAGCTCCACTACTCATCTCTACACCCCGAGCCGTAACAACGGAGATGTACGCCAGCGACGACGAGAGGAGTGGCAAGCCCGAGACCGCACCAATATGCAGGCCCGTGCCGAGGCTCGCCGCCAACCGCCGCTGCCTGATGAACTCCGCCGTGAAGGTAGAATTTCCACCTTTAATTTATATACCGGGTGGGGGTTCGCTTGGGAGGTGAGTTTGAATGAGGAGGTGTTTGTGGGGCGCCGGGACGTTGAGTCAAACTTGCCAAGAGGACATCCCGATCGCGACCTATACCGGGGCGATATTATCACCTATGAGCGCTACGCTTGTGCAGATGGGTGGTTCGCTATCCGGGTGCGCCATCATACTCCGTGCCAGTGATTCAAAAGACTTGGACTCACTCAATAACTCTGCTTTCTGTTTGATCACTAACTGTGAGATCTTGCGGCTACAGCCTGGACTCTAGTTAAAGGACAGCCGACCGCACGCTGGGTCCGCACAAATTGATTACCTGTTTCTTTGCTTATGTCACCAAAGCATACCTTTACCTGTTTTTCATTTTAATAAAAGTGTGTCATATATGTTATAAAAATACAAAAACCTCTGTAATGTGGGTAGTGTGACGCTTGGGGACAAGCTTATTCAACCAAGGGGGAGTGTGGCGCCCCGCAACGAGTGCGTCACAAGGGAGTATTGCAGCCGCAATATTCTCTGACACAGCAGTGATATAGTTAACTTTGAGATCCAACCCAACATGCATCACCTCGAACAGAGGGCCAATCCTAGGTCCTGGTGGGTGGAGTGTTAGGGAAGTGTAGCAGAACACACAATAATCTAGAGAGAAGAGTCTAGAACTCGGAGAAGAAGGGTCTAGGACTAGAACTTGGAGAGGAGCGGGGCTCCGCACTCCGTGCGGGCCCCTGGGCCGTCACCGGTCGGGTGTCAGCACCTGAGGCCTTAACTACCGGGATTGGACGTTATCTACATGGGTTCCTAAAAGACTCCCATGCCCACAACTCACAGCCGGTTCACTGGTACCGAAGCTGGCAGCAGTTCACCTCTGCTACGCGAACCAGAAGCGTGGAGGAGCAGCTTCACAGGAGCACCCCACCACCAGCCAACTTCCAGTCGTCTAACCAGCGGTGTACCCACTGAGGGATCCAAGGCTCCCCAAAACATCCAGAACGTACATCATGGATAGGGCATTGAAGCAGCCTCCCCGTACCCGACCTGGTATTCCTGGGCGACACTGGCAACCAAATAGTTAGAATGGAGGAACACTTGCGGATCTCTGAGGGACACTATCACTGCTGAGTCCACCCGGTCTACTACTCAATCACTGTATACCATGTACTGCCTGCTGGTTACAGTAAAGACCCGTTATAGAGACTTTCTGTGTCTGTGCTTCCTTATGAACTGTCCGTCCGCACTGAAAGGTAACCGCAGCTGCCGCACAACATCTTGAGCAGCTCCAGCCTCCGGGAATCACCGCTCAGCCTGTGGGGAGCGTAACATCTTGCTGCTGTCCATCCCCCGGAGGTTCCGCAGCGTCGGTAGTCCTTACCGAATCTACTCATAGGTGGCGTCACGAATAAATTAAAACCCCTTTAATCTGTTCCACCAAGACGTCTTCACTTTTGATCTGCACTACACCGGGCCCCACTATCGGCAGGCGCGGTCCACTCGTGACAAGGAGGAAGGAAGCATCGCCTGTCTAAACCGGAGTCCGGTCACGGTGAGTCACATATTCGAATAAAGTTCTTGTCTTTGTCCTATGCAGCCCTTGCTCTTCCTTGTACACCACTGTGTCAAATAAGAAAGTCCTTATAATGTGAATGGGCAGGTACATAAAATGTCATCAGATATAGCCCAATGGCAATAAAGTCATTTTCTTGTGTAATTATAGGAGCACAGGGTACAGGTGTAAATAAATATGTGGAAATGCCTGGATTCAGGAGACCAAGCTGCTACCATGAAGTTCTCTTCGCAAACACCAAAGGGGTTAAGTGGTTTCAATAACCACTAGAAATGATACATAAAAATGGAATGAAAAACATGTTTCCTAGTTAGGAGAGATGATGCCAAATCCTGAAATTTAATTGGCCAGGAATTTTGAAGCCCTCAGACTGTTTACTGTTCTAGTATAGGCACGAAGGAGGACAATACCAAGACATGGAACAGTCATATTCATCTGCATTCTAATTTACTGTGAATATAATTGGGAGAAATACTTTGTATTGCTTTAATTATATACAATATAATCATTGTGCAGTGGGACATAATGTGCATGCACGCAAAGTAAAGAAAACCCTGCCAGCAGCTATAAGTCAACTTCTTGCTGCACCACCAGAATTGTGTTTTGCCTATAGATTTGGCCAACAGACTATTGAGAAGATTGTAGGGGGAGATAAGGATCAGCGTGTCCAATTTGAGACTGATGATCATTTTGTTCTCCTTGACATAAGCTGCCGCCAGAGATGTCTGGCAGCAACTCTCTCATAGAGAACGCAGGAGCACACAATAGATTGAGCGGGCGAGAATGTAGTTAACTGAACAATCAGCAAAATGATCATTGTGCCAAAAGTCATCTAAAGTCTATGACAGACTTAAGGCTACTCTCATGTCCCATCATTTGGAATCATTCTATGTTTTTTGTGCTGTGTATTGCATTGTGTCTGCTGCCAGGCCGAAGCTTGCCTCTGTTGGTATTTTGTCCCTTCTCTCTTCTGCTAGCTCTGTATATCAGTTTCCCTCTCCCTTCTTCCCCATGTAATCATAATGCAGCCATTTTAGTTAGACACATGTTTGCTGCTTTGTGAAGAATCACTCTTTTTACCTGCTGAATTGTAACTCAATACAAGTTTTTTGTATTCCTGGATTTTTAATACTAAATTTGTGTGGTTGAGTTAAACTATCTGTGACACCTTCATATGAACGTGGGTACAGTCCAGTCGGATACCCAGCATAACAGTAGTTCAGGCATCGATCTCACATCTTTGAAGCTCAAACAGAATAGCTACGTTCCCTCAATGAGTATTTGGTGAGTTTTTGATATTGTTGATTTTCTGCACCTATTAGGTGAATTAGGATACTTACAATTGTACATTCATTTTTATAGCATTTTTGTTGTTTTGTTCTTTGTCTCATTTTGGTATTTTACATTTTAAATAAAACTGCTTTGTTTTTCATACCTTCTGTTATTTGGCTCTGACACAACTTTATGATACAGCCATAAGTGGATTACTTGTGATTTTTGCGCGTGGATTTTCCATATATTAAGTAATTCTATGGGGTAAAATCTCCACATATACCTCAGCGTTACCGCAAGAGAAAATGACAACTTGTTGACTTAAAACAAGCAGCACAAGTCAGTTTATGCTGTGTTAAAAAAATAAAACACAATTGGCGGGAGATTTCCATAAATGACATCCACTTTGCAGGATCTGTAGGGCTATGCTCACAATGGACATTTTGGATCTGTTTTTTGTGCTACGTGCTGAGGAACCGGACAGGGTGGGAGCAACCCGGCCCCGGTACAGACTTCGTGGACCATTCTCTGTAAAGAACATCTACAGTAAAGCTTTGGAAAACTTCAGAACCGTGAGTGTATGTGATCCTTGTAATCAAGCCCTAATTTCCCCCACAAGCAGCCACCGTCTCCACTATCATCCCTTTCCTGCAAAATCTATAACATCCATCATAGACTTTAATTACCACTGCCCCGGGCAACCAGACTCTACCTGCGGGGAGCCGTTTCATCTAAAGCTGCCAAACATCATCCCCGGAGGTCCTGCAGCAGCAATGGTCACCCTGACCACAACCTGTGGGTGGCGTCATGACAAACTTTATCCCCTGTATATATTCCCTTTTACTTGTGTGAACCCGGGACATGGTCCGGACCAGGACCTCCGTGACATCCCCAGCAGCAACCCGGTCTGGTACCGAGTACCCCGTCCCAGTGGGCTCCACATAAGTACTATACCCGACTACCCACAGGTCCTGCCGATGCCCGTAAGGAAGACATCACCGGAGCTCACTGTGGGATCATGGGGAGGCTAAGAGAGTGTGTGTCTGTCTCTCTGGGTCCCCCGAAAATGGAGCAAAAAAAGCAGCACAAACAGATGATGTATTTGTGATACTTTTTTGCAAAAAGAGGATCTGTTTCTGCTGTAGAAACTGCACCAAAGATAGAGCAACAAAAAACGGAGCAAAAACGCTCTGTGTGAATTCAGTCTAAGACGCTGTGCTTCTTGTGCAGTGAAAATATCCAGCATCAAAAACTCATTGTGGGAACAAAACCTAAGACAAAATGCATGATGA
Source organism: Allobates femoralis (assembly GCA_033576535.1). NCBI lineage: Eukaryota > Metazoa > Chordata > Amphibia > Anura > Aromobatidae > Allobates > Allobates femoralis. Next base: position 56,788,633 of record JARQOC010000004.1, on the reverse strand, counting down.
AACATCGGAGGCTCCTTCATTTTGATGACCACGATCATACATTTATTTGATTAGTATAGAAAATACTTTGATGAGACTATTAACGGCGGTAGAATATAGCTATAACTGATTCTATGGGGCCCGGAGGTTGAGATATCTCCTGTGTGTTCAGGAACAGTGAGAATAATATCCACACAGCCATGCACACCTCTATTCAATGTAGCATTGTTATACACTGCTGAGTAAAACCCTTGATTAAATCTCATAGACATTAATACAAAAGTCATATATCTGAGTCCTATAAGAAAGGTCAAAGCTAGGGATGGGCGAGTCTACTCGCTAGGGCTCGTTACTCGGCGAGTAGTAAGGGACTCGCAGGACTCGGTACTCTGCGAGTTTCCCAGCGATTACTCGCACAGTAACGAGTCTAATGCAAATCAATGGCAATCCTAGTTTTGTCAGAGACTGACAAAACTAGGATTGCCATTGACTTGCATTGGACTCGTTACTGTGCAAGTAATCGCAGGGAAACTCGCACAGTAACGAGTCCGGCTGTCTGCTTTGTGCCCTCAGGTCCTGCAGGCTGCCGCAGCTCCAGGGTCCTAGAGCCCGCCTGCTGCCTGATGTAGCAGAGCTGAGATTGTTCTCAGTCTGCTCATTCCCTGTGTATAGACATCTATATCTATGCACAGGGATGTAGCAGAGAGGACATCGCGTTTTGGACTACGTCGGACGGAAGAGGATTTTTTTAATTAAAGATGGAGTCCCTAATGGCTTTTTTTTTTATTTCTAATAAAAATTTTTCTCTGTGTGGTGTTTTTTTAACCCTTTATTGGAGATTCTTAGTGGCCGGGTCAAACGTGGCCTGACATTAAGAATCTCGGGCTTAATACCAGCATTGTATATTCAATGAACGCGCCATCTTCTGGGGCGGCTGCGGGCTGCAATTTGCAGCTGGGGGTGCCCAGAAAGCTTGGGCCTCCCTGCGCTGCGGATTCCAGCCCCCAGCTGCTTAGCTGTACCTGGCTAGACATAGAAATTGTGCGGAGCCCCACGCATTTTTTTTTTATTATTTCATGAAATTCATGAAATAATAAAAAAAAAGGGCTCCCCTATATTCTTGTGTCCGGCCAGGTACAAATAAGCACCTGGGGGTTGGGGGCAGCCCGTCGCTGCCTGCTGGATCCGGCTGGTTCCAGAAATACGGCAAAGCCCACGTCAAATTTTTTTCTGACAAATCCATAAAACAATGTAAATAAAAGGGACTGCATCTTTATTAACCCCTGGACCATGGGCGAGGGGTTAATAAAGATGCAGTCCCTTTTTTAGGATTGTTTTATTGATTTTTCAGAAAAAAAGTGACGTGGGCTTCGCCGTATTTCTGGAACCAGCCGGATCCAGTAGGCAGCGACGGGCTGCCCCCAACCCCCAGGTGCCTATTTGTACCTGGCCGGACACAAGAATATAGGGGAGCCTTTTTTTTTAATTATTTCATGAATTTCATGAAATAATAAAAAAAAAATGCGTGGGGCTCCACGCAATTTCTATGTCTAGCCAGGTACAGCTAAGCAGCTGGGGCTGGAATCCGCAGCGCAGGGAGGCCCAAGCTTTCTGGGCACCCCCCGCTGCAAATTGCAGCCCGCAGCCGTCCCAGAAGATGGCGCGTTCATTGAAGCGCCATCCTCTGGCGCTGAACACCGCCCTGGTGGCGGTGGCACGCTGGGTAATAAAGGGGTTAATACCAGCTTTGTTATACAAGCTGGTATTAAGCCCGAGATTCTTAATGTCAGGCCAGGTTTGACCCGGCCACTAAGAATCTCCAATAAAGGGTTAAAAAAAACACCACACAGAGAAAAATTATTTATTAAAAATAAAGACACAGACACCATTAGGGACTCCAACTTTATTACCACCACACATCCCTCCAAAGACCCAGGTCTTCTCTCTTCTTTCTTCTCTCTTCTGTCTTCCTTCTTCTTCTTGTTGCAGCGCCGGTAATCAGAGAGTTAACTGTGCTGTGACAGCGGGAGCCTACTAAACATGATTTAGCTATTGTAGCAGATAGAGCCTGAAGCTTCCGAGACACATCTGCGATTTGTAAATCGCACATTACTCGCTATTACTCGCTTCCCCATTCATTAACATTGGACTCGCTAGACTCGCAACGAGTAGCGAGTCCCGGGCTCGGACTCGGTAGAGTCAAGCGATTCCGAGTAATTTAGGACTCGCCCATCACTAGTCAAAGCCTTTACTTATCCTCTGACCTTTCTCATAAGACTTTTCAGTTATGAGACCTGGCTCAAACCAAGCAACTGAAGACATGGGCCACAACACCTTGTGATCGAAGTACAGTATAATATGATTGTAGATGGACCGTGGCATAACTTGAAGCTCGTGAGCTCCGATTCGAAAGCTCCTACGGGCCCCCAATTGTTGCAAATCTTTAATTGTATTAGTCTTTTTCTATAGGCCAAAGGGACTTGCGAGTACCCCTAGGCTCCTATTGTTACGCCCCTGTAGATGGATATTCACACTGTGGCCATTAACAGACAAATACAACCTAAAATAAAAACAAGGACTAGATAACCTGCAGTAAGCATATACCAGTAGTATTAAAATATGTAAAAAAAACACCATAGAATACTAATTTGACATTTTTTGATGAAAAAAAACGTAAAGGCCTTGTGTACCCAATCAGGGTGGTCCCCATCTATAGAGTTAGGGAGTAGGGGCCATCAGGGTGGTCCCCATCTATAGAGTTAGGGAGTAGGGACCATCCTGAACACCTGAAGAATGTTGATAGCAAAGCTATGTACTACTGGACCTCTTAAGATGTGTGAACACAATGTTTTTTGAGTTTTTCAAGCGAAAACCATTTCAGAAAACTGTCCCACTGACATTTTGTCCTCTGTATAGTCACTCCATTACTGACCCAGCTAGCTCCACTTCCCTGGCCTCACGCTCGCCCCTCTGGTCGACCGCCCCTCTGTGCCCAGGGGACCCCAATGTAAGTCCATATCACTTTATAGGGTTTTAAGGATGAATACTGGGGATCCTCTGGGATCTCCTGATTTATTGGTTAGCCCTAAGTTTATTCAATGTCACCTTCTGAACTTGTGTCTGACAAACATAATAAATCCTTTGTTGATCAACTGATCACATATGGGGTTTGTTTTTTGGTAGGAGACTGGCTCCATGGAAGGAAATTGCCATCATTATTATTAATATTATTATTATTTATTTATAGAGCACCATTAATTCCATGGTGCTGTACATGAGAAGGGGTTACATACAAAATACAGATATAGACTACAGTGAACAAATTCACAATGACAGACTGGTACAGAGGGGACAGAGGCCTGCCCTTGTGAGCCTAAAGTCTACAGGATAATGGGGAGGAGACAGTAGGTCAGGGGTGCGGCGGTGGCAGCTGCGGTGGTGGCGACAGCTCTGGTACTGCGGACGTGGCAGTGTGGTCATTGCCGGCTGTAAGCTTTCCTGAAGAGATGGGTTTTCAGGCTCCGTCTGAAGGATCCGAGGGTGCTGGATAATCGGACGTGTTGGGGTGCAGAATTCCAGAGGATGGGGGATACTCGGGAGAAGTCTTGACGGCGATTGGGTGAGGAACGGATAAGTGTGGAAGAGAGCAGGAGGTCTTGGGAGAACTGGAGATTACATGAGGGAAGATATTGGGAGATTAGTTCAGAGATATAGGGAGGGGACAGGTTATGCACAGCTTTGTAGGTCAGAGGGGAGGGAGGAGGAATAGCAAAGAGAGAGGTGGATTAGTCGGGCAGCAGAGTTGAGGACAGAAAGGAGAGGTACAAGAGAGTTTGTGGGGAGGCCACAGAGTAGGATGTTGCAGTAATCAAGGCGGGAGATGATGAGGGCATTGAATAGCATTTTAGTACATTGAGGATTGAGAAAATTACGGATTCTGGAAAAGGTAATGAGCAGGGGCATAACAACAATAGGTGCAAGGGTTGCAATTGCAACCGGACCCTGGAGTCTAGGGGGCCCCAAAAGTCCCTTAGGCCTACAGAAAAACACTGTAAGCTTCAAGTTATTCCATTGGTTATGAGTTTGCCTGTATTCTCCCAGATCAGTCTCTGGCCCCCTCACTGTTGGTCGTAGGTCATCCACAATTACCTGGAGGGTCCCTAATGCCCTTTTCACAATCATCCATCACATTTATCAGTTTCACAGAAATCAATGGTATAGCTAGGGTTATGGTCACACGGAGGATTTTGATGTTGATTTTAATTCAAATTTGCTTCAAACTCCACGTAAGAAAATTCAGTGTGAACATACCCATTAAGTACAGTAGGCTGCCGAGGTCATAAGGAATTTTGCAGGATGATGTGGAATCTATAGTCCGTTGGCTTACGAGATAATCATTCAGTAGTACTAAATAATTACAAATAAATACATTTTAAAAATTGTTACACTCCTATATGTAAACCTATATACTCGTCCATGTCCCTTGTCACTGCGCCATGACCGTGTCTTCTAACAGCTGCTTATCCCCCAGGAAAACTCAGGAAATCTGTAAAATACATAATCCATTGTCTTCAATGACCTTCATCCCCAGCTCTCCTGGCTGACACAGGGAGGTATCAATTCCTGGCTCCCAACTCTTGGCTAATGTGCTGCAGATAATGAGACACGGCCTGTTTTATATTAAGTTACAAGCATGCAAGTCAGCGAACAGCTGTGACAGTGTGTGCTAGACATTGTTATACACAGAAACATGTGGACCATTTATAGGAATTGTATGACGTAGGTTGTCATAATGTGCGAGGACGGACACATTATCACGGTCATTACCATGAAATGCCAAAGCCAAGATCAGCACCTCTGACATATAAAGGAGACTCTTCCATACCATATGTTGATATCCACTGTATTGACACAAGTATTGGGACCCCCACACAGTATACCTCCTATTCTACGTGCAGAAGCAGTAATATGGAGTTGTCCTCTTTATGCAGCTATAACAGCGAAGATTTTCTACAAGAAATTTTTTCCTATTTACAATGTCAGACACTGATGTTGGAGGAAACGCCGGACTCACAATCTCCATCCTGGTTTATCCCTATTGTGTTGGGTATGGATAAAGCCCAGGCTCTGTGTGGCCGGTCATGGGTATAGATAAAGCCCAGGCTCTGTGTGGCCAGTCATGGGTATGGATAAAGCCCAGGCTCTGTGTGGCCGGTCATGAGTATAGATAAAGCCCAGGCTCTGCGTGACCGGTCATGGGTATAGATAAAGTCCAGGCTCTGTGTGGCCGGTCATGGGTATAGATAAAGCTCAGGCTCTGTGTGGCCGGTCATGGGTATAGATAAAGCCCAGGCTCTGTGTGGCCAGTCATGGGTATAGATAAAGCCCAGGCTCTGTGTGGCCGGTCATGGGTATAGATAAAGCCCAGGCTCTGTGTGGCCGGTCATGGGTATAGATAAAGCCCAGGCTCTGTGTGGCCAGTCATGGGTATAGATAAAGCCCAGGCTCTGTGTGGCCGGTCATGGGTATAGATAAAGCTCAGGCTCTGTGTGGCCGGTCATGGGTATAGATAAAGCCCAGGATCTGTGTGGCCGGTCATGGGTATAGATAAAGCCCAGGATCTGTGTGGCCGGTCATGGGTATAGATAAAGTCCAGGATCTGTGTGGCCGGTCATGGGTATAGATAAAGCCCAGGCTCTGTGTGGCCGGTCATGGGTATAGATAAAGCCCAGGATCTGTGTGGCCGGTCATGGGTATAGATAAAGCCCAGGATCTGCGTGGCCGGTCATGGGTATAGATAAAGCCCAGGCTCTGCGTGGCCGGTCATGGGTATAGATAAAGCCCAGGCTCTGTGTGGCCGGTCATGGGTATAGATAAAGCTCAGGCTCTGTGTGGCCGGTCATGGGTATAGATAAAGCCCAGGCTCTGTGTGGCAAGTCATGGGTATAGATAAAGCCCAGGCTCTGTGTGGCCGGTCATGGGTATAGATAAAGCCCAGGCTCTGTGTGGCCGGTCATGTTCCTCCAAACCAAAATTCCCCAAGCATGTCTATATAGACTTTGGAGAACATAAAAGGGTCTTCCCCAAACTGTTCCCACACATAGGAAGCTACAATTATTCAAAATGCCTTGTGCTAAAGCATTAACATTTCCCTTTATTGGTACTTAAGGTGCCAGACCGATCCCTGATAAACAAGAGTCGAGCCCACTGGGACGGGTACTCGGTACCGGACCGGGTTGCTGCTGGGGAATGTCACCGAGATCCTGGTCCCGGGCCCTGGCAAGTAAAAGGGGAATATGTACAAGGGATAAATGTCTGTCGTGATGCCACCCACGGGTGTGTAGTCAGTAATGTGACCACCGCTGCTGCAGAACCTCCGGGGACGATGTTAGGCAGCTGTAGATGGAATAGCTCTCCTTGGGTAGAGTTGGGTTCCCCGGGGCAGTGATGGTTGGAGTGTATGATTGTTGGTGGTATTAGGTGTAGTTCACTTACTTTCCTGCTGCTGCTGCCCTCCTCCAGCCAGCGTCCAGAGCTGACAGGCTGTGGCTCTCCAGGCGGGAACTCTCTGCTATCCTGCTGGGAGGAATCATTCGTGGGCTAGGGAGCAATATGATTATAAAGTTCTGTCTGTAAATAATCATACGAGGGAGTCAGAAGCAGGGTTCACTGGGTTTACTGTGCAGTTCTTTCAGTACAGCAGTTCAGTTACAGTTCAGTTCTTACACAGTTTACAGACTTTCCCCTCCGGGTTCCTCTCCACTCCCTGCAGCCAGGTTGTTACTCTCTGTGACCCCTCACTCCCTTTGTCGTCCTTCCCAGGCTTTGGTCTCTCTCTTCGTGTGTGTCTCCGGACAGTTTAGCGGTAGCTCGGACCCCTGTGCTGCCTGTCCTTTGGGTGGGAACTCCAACCTGGAGTTAGAGGTCCCCGTCGGTGAATGTGGGTGTGACGCCCTGCAACGAGTGCATCACAGGAGGGTATTGCAGCCAAGACAGCAGCAGCAATATTCTCTGACTAAGCAATGACACAGTTAAAACTCAGAGCTCTATACCCTACATGCACATCAGTTTAGAGGGCCAATAAGGTCCTGGTGGGAGGAGTGTAGAGGTAGAGTGTAGAAGAGAACTGAACAAGGAGCAAAAAGAACAAGCTCTGCAACCTAGGAGAGGGGGCCTGCACAGTCCCGTGCAGCCCCCTGGCCATCACCCCCGTTTGGGCGCCATTACCCCGGTGCCTCAACAACCGGTCTACGGGCATTTTTAGGCGGGTCCAAAAACATCCCGTGCCCATCTACCACCGGTCTACTGGTACCGAAGCTAGCAGTTGTTCAGCACTGCTATGCGAACCAGGAGTGGAGGGACCGCTTTACTGGAGCACCCCACCACCGCCGCACACACAGAGTCATCTAGCCAGCGGAGTACCCACTAAAAGGACCCAAGACTCCCCACAAATCCGGCCAGAATTTCCCGGTAGGGCAATTGAAGCAGCCTCCTTGTACCCGATCTGGCATTCCAAGGCGACAACGGCAACACAAGCTAGTTAGAATGGAGGAACACCGCAGAGCTCTGAGAAACACTGGTCATTGCTGAGTCCACCCGGTCCGTTACCTGAGAACTGTATGCCATGTATCACCTGCTGGTTACAGTAAAGTACTCGTTACAGAGACTTCCAGTGTCAGTGCTTTCTTTAGAACTGTCCATCTCCGCAAGTGGAAGGTAACTGCAGCTGCCTCACAACATCTTGCACAGCTCCTGGCTCCGGGGATTACCGCTCAGCCTGTGGGGAGCGTTCCATCTTGCTGCATCCCATCCCCCGGAGGCCCAAGCAGCGCCGGTGGACATCACCAGAACACTCACAGGTGGCGTCACGAATTAAAAACAACCTTTTAAATCTGTTCAGCCAATTACCCTTTGAATCTGCACCACCGGGCCCCACTTCGGCAGGCGCGGTTCCGTGACAAGAAGGAAGAAGCAGATGCCTGCCCCGTGAAGTCCGGCTCCCGGTTCGGTGTCAGATATGGGGAAACTGGGTAAATCGTCGGTTCCCTTCAGAGCCGACACTCTGCTTCTAGCCTAGCCTCCAATAGTCCTTTCCTTGCAAGGCTCTATCAGGCTCCCTTCTGCCCCGTGTGACTCTGGTTTCGATCTGGAAGGCTACTCCTCCGGTAGTCAGTCGCTTCAGCTGTGTTCCTCAGATTCAGTGTTGCTGATCTGCCTCTTTCTTCACACTCCTGGGGTGCTGGCTATAGACGTACTTTCTCTCCGTGGTTTCACTGGCACTTCGGATTCTGCACTCTATCAGTCCCACTCCTCCAGGACGTGTGTTTCCTTCTTTGCTTCTCAGCCTGCTGCTGGTCTACTTTGTGTCTTGGCTGCTCAGCCTACTCTGGCCTAGTGTTCTTTTCTGATCGGCACCCTCGGCCTACTGACTTCTTCCTCCTCTCCTTCCCTATTTCTACCATCTGTCACCTGACCTACTTGCTGTCCCACCTACTGTTCTCTAAACCCAACACCCCTTGCCCGCCTAGAGTCCCGGGCTCCGGGTTGGGTGCTGCTCTCTAGTAGTGTGTGGGATGTCTGTGAGGGTGTTTGTGGTGCAAACTGTTTTCCTTCCTTACCTGGCTGCAGTTCCCTATGTGGCCTCCTGATCGCAGGGGCGCCACACAAGCCCATAGTATTATCCCTCCTCCACCAAAGTTTATAGTCGGCACAATGCAGTCAGGCAGAAAACATTCTGTTGGCATTTTCCAAAACCAGATACTAAGATAGAGAATTATGATCCGTCATTCCACGGGACACATTTCCACTGCCCCAGAGTTCAGTGGTAGTGTACTCCCCTCCATCCAACACTTGGCTTTGTGCTTGGTGATGTATGGCTGCATGCCATGGAATCCTATGCCATGACGGGCCTGGTGAGGATAAAGTATTCATGCTGATATTAATACCAGAGGAGGTTTGGACTCTACAGTTATGGGCTCTGCAGAGTGTTGGTGACTTTTCTGTCCTCTGCTCCTCAGCACTTGGGCCCCCGCTCTGTAGTGTTGTGTGGTCTCCACTTTGTGGCTGAGTTGCTGCGGTTCCTTCCACATCTCAATAATATCACTCACAGGTCATGGGGGAATATTTAGGGGGAAGAAATGTTGTGATCTGACATATTACTCCGGTGATTTCTATTACAGGGCTGCACTGGTATCATTTAGCTTTTTCTGAAAAGCCAGCATGGTGAGGGGTCAAATGTCATACACCAGGGAAAATGGGATTAAATAAAAAACCTGATTTTAGTAAGTTGCCCCTGCAGTCTGGTTGCCACAGAGGTACTGTACCTGATCCATAGGTGTGGTATCCCACTCCCAGGTTAGGAGGGAACACAAACCCGTGACACACCAACACGTGCACCCAACACTCATCCTAACCCCAGGCCAGGGGTTCTTGGGCAGACCCTATTTATGGAGGGCCCCATCTTCAGGCTGGAGGAGGGAGTAGGTAGAGGGGGTGGGAGAAGGTAGAAAATGCAGAGAGGAAGAGGAGGAGTTAGGACAGTTGGAGGAAGAAGAGAAGCTGCAAGAAAGATCTAGACAGAAATGGAACTCTAGGGGAGGCTCCCGCCAGGGGAGGAGTGGGACCAGAGAAAAGGTCGCAACGGAAACCTGGCCGGAGAGACCCCGTTCCAGCAAACACCCTGGAGGGCATTGCTGGTGGAGTTGGGTTGCAAGACGGGACCGGCCCAGTTCTAGCAATACACTCTATGGTGAAGCTAGGAAAACAGGAGGCTGCTGAGCTTTATGCTTAGTAGCCATTAGCCGTGGACATTCTGCAAAATGGTGGCTAGACCTAGGGTCAGGGGACGTGCCACTCATCACCCGACAAGGCCCACAGCCACCTGCTTGGGACACTGTGCATGAGGACACAGGGCAGGAGAGGCGAGTAGCTAGTATGGAGAGTCAACCCGGAGAGGTTTACAACAGGGTGTCTCGGAGGATTTACCAAAGTTGTCTGGGAGTTGGCTGGACCGCAGACCTGGAGGACACAGTGACTCTGCTGGGCTGGATTTCATGCCATAACACTCTGCTCACTCCAGAGCTCATAGGCCATTGAATAGCACTGCTAGTTGCCTTAGGGGCAATTGATTCAACCTTTTAAAGTGTTCCATATATGCTGTCCAATTCACGGGGGTTATCAGGTCCCTGAGCCAGCCTGACTTGAAGGGATCATCTTGAATGTTGTGGTTTCTATCACATATAGCCGTGATAATATGGTTTATGGTTACTTCTACAACTTGGAAGCCCACATTGACTGATTGTCTGGCAAATGGGACTCATATGGTTTAATAATACAATATCATTTGAGCCCCAAGCACACACAGTGCGAAAAGGTACAGCCTTATTTCAGGATACTTTGATCTTGTTCTAGAGCATTGGCTGTATATTGAGTTTGCAGGAACTCCTCATTTAGGAGGTCAGTGACATTTTATGTTGTTACCATTTGGACTTTGGCATACCTGTATTTCTATCTTCATCTTAGAGTGCATCGTTGCTATTTGGTATTATCTGAATACCAATAATTATTATAGATAAGCGGACATGGGCATTATTGAATTCAGAGTGTTTTGTACACTTTTTTGTTTTTAAAGTCTGTGCAGTGTTTACTTTTTTACATATATTCCCTCAATGAAGAATTTTTTCACATTTAATATCTTGATTCAAATCCTTGATCTCAGTCAGGTAATACACGTAATCTTTGTCTTATTATAGGGTTGGACTGCTTAACTGTGAGTAAAGGTTTCAGAACTGCAACTCCAGTGTCCTATTATTCTGCGCCCTCCTGCACCACTGCACAGTCACCACCAACACTAGTTTACCACACCGTCCCTGCCGCACCATCTGCCCCAGAGGCCCAAACTAGCAGCGTCGGCCATCCCTGGCCGAATACCACAGGTGGCGTCACAAAAGACTTCTAAGTCCCCTGTAAATAACCCCTTCACTGCACAGCCAGGGCCACAGAGCTGGACCACAGCCACCGTGACCTCCCAGAAAGTCAGCTGGCCCACCTACTAAGTACTGTATTAGCGAATAAGAAGTGTGTGCTAATGCTTTTCTTAAGATTCCTTAAAGTATGCCTTCCACACCCACACCACCTCCTCCTCCATCTCAAGCAGCTTCATCAAGTAGTCACCTGAGGCTGGATTCACACCACAGTTTGTTCCTGTCTGTGAGGATCCTGTTTTTTGAGACCAGGTGTCCAAAGATGACGCATGCACATGCCAGGTTACGCCTCCATCTTTGTATACACAGGTGTCCAAAGATGGTGACCATCTGAGTAAGAGCGCATGTATGTGACCTGCACCAGGGCCGTGGGGTACCCGGTCCCGGACGTTGATTCACGGGGGATGTCAATGGGGCCTGTGCCTGGTCCTGTGGCCCTGGAGGTCGCTGAAAAGAGTCTATAAAGATCATAAAAATAGTTTGTGACACCACCTGGTTACCGGTGCTGTGGGTCAGACCTCCGGGGTGATGTTTGGGCAGCAAGATAATTGCGCTCCCCGTAGGTGGAGCAGGAACCCTGGGGCAGTTGTGGTATAAGGGAGTTGCAGGACAGTCTATGGAGGGAGTAGGATCTGGGGCCGCAATAACAGTCACACACAGGGTTGATGTTTCTGTACCTTTTACTGATGATTCAGGTATAGTCCAGGGTACAGTCTCTGGTGGTATGGGTCCGGGTGGTCTGGTAACAGTTCACGATCTCCACACCCGGCGAGTTATGAGGTCTCCCTGCTGCACTGTGTGTTTCAGGTACAAGGCTGTCTGAAACTAGGCCCTGACCCTCTCTTGCTGTCCTCACTTGTATGGCAGGAAGTGAGAGCTCTGCTGCGGGGCACTGCTCTATCCACTGCCGTCCCTGGCTCTGCTAAGTGGCTGTGCCTCAAGTGCTGCTGTGGCCAGGAGACTTGAAGTCTCCCTGGCCTCTAGTCTTTACTCCTGAGCTGACTGGACCCTTGCAGTCACGGACTCCGGTGTCCAGTTTCAGGCACTATTCCTCCGGGGCAAATCTGTATGGCTCCACTCGCCCTGCTGCTACTGCTGCTTGCCTCAAACCCTCGCTCTTGGGTCCCTCACACAGGTTAGTAGCGCTCACTGGTGCGGGCTTAGCACAGCTCCGTCACCAGGGTGTCTTCACAGTCCTCCCTGCAACTGCACTGCCTAACTCCACCTCCTCCAGGCCTGAATTTATAGGGGACCTTGCCTGAAGTCGGTTTGTAGAGCTCCCCCTTCAGATCTGGAGTGGAAGGGGTTGTGTGCGGGCTTACCTGATATGGATATCCTTCCCTGTCCCAGGTGTATCTATCTCAACTGAACCCTGGGGTGCCACACATACGCCAGGATCTGATGTGGCATAAATCCTAAGTCATATGGCAAAGCTTGTTAAAGAGTCAATTTTGACTTTTCAGATTGCTGCTTCCAATAGGTGGCTCTAGAGGTCATCTACTTCTTCTCTGAAGAGACAATTTGCATATATTGTATGTATAATTAAAAAAAAAAGCTGAGGAAACACTTCAGGAACAACAAACACCGCCATCCTCTGCCTGAAGCTTCTGCTCCTTCAGAATGATGCAGGTACCGGGGTTTTTCACAGAGGGAGGGTCCGCACTGGGGTTTGGGAGCAGAAACAGTGTAGAAACACTCCACATCTTTCTTTAGAAAAAAAATATAGCAAAATACAAGTTCAATTCAATTTTATGGCAAAGAGGATTGTTGGGAGTGTCCGCTTCAAAAACCACTGAAATAAAACTCAAAGTGAACCTGTCACCAGATTTATGTGTGAAAGTAAAAGCTTCACCTTCAGCAGCACCTAAGCTGCATTCTAAGAAGGCGGCTATTCTGCCTTGATTCTCCCTGAAACACCTAATGTTTCCTGTCCGATGGGTTTGATTGCAGCCTGGTCTGCACCGCTTCTCCGTGCCGTCCGTCCTGCCTCTCCTCTCTGTCCGTCCCGCCTCTCCTCGCCATCCATCCCACTTCTCCACTCCATCTGTCCCACCTCTCCACATCGTCCATCCCGCTTCTCCTCACCATCCATCCCGCCTTTCCTCACCGTCTGTCCCGCATCTCCATGCCATCCGTCCCGCCTCTCCTTACCATCTTTCCTGCCTCTCCTCACTGTCCGTCCCACCTCTCCTAACCATATGTTCCGCCTCCTCACACCGTCCAATCCGCTTCTGCTCACCGTCCATCCCGCCTCTCCTCAACGTCTGTCCCCTCTCCTCACTGTCCATCCCGTCTCTCCTCGCCGTCTATCCTGCTTCTCCTTTACGTCCATCCCGCTTCTCCATGCCATCCATCCTGACTCTCCTTGCCATTCATCCAGCCTCTCCACACTGTTCGTCCCGCCTCACCGTCCGTGCCGCCTGTCCTCACTGTCCATCCCGCCTCCCCTCACCGTGCGTCCCGCTTCTCCTCGCCATCCAACCTGCCTCTCCTCACCGTCTGTCCCGCCCCTCCTCACCACCCGTCCTGCCTCTCCTCGCTGTCCGTCCCACCTCTCATTGCCGTCCGTTCCACTTCTCCTCGCTATCTGTCCCGCTTCTCCTTGCAGTCTGTCCTGCTTCTCCATGCCGTTCATCCCGCCTCTCATCGCTATCTGTCCCGCCTCTCTTCACCTCACGTCCTGCCTGTCCTCCCTGTCCATCCTGCCTCTCCTCGCTGTCCATCCCACCTCTTCTTTTGTGTGACACCTGAGTCCTGTGCCTGCACAGAGGCTTCTCTTGATTGTGCAGGCGCACTGTGCTCTTCTGCAGAGACCTCAGTCTTTTGCACTAGCACAGAGACCTTAGCGGTTGACACTTGCACACAACAGTTTTAGGATCTACCACAGTAGGGCACAGCATAGTGCACAAGTGTGATTCACAAAAGCCTCCGCGCAGGCGCGCGATTCACGTGTCACTCAAAAGAAGAGGCAGGATGGATGGCAAGGAGAGGCAGGATGGACGATGAGGAGAGGCAGGATGGATGGTGAGGAGAGGCGGGACAGATGGTGTGCAGAGATGGGACGGACGGTGAGGAGGGGCGGGATGGACGTGAGAGGCGGGATGGACAGTGAGGAGAAGCAGGATGATGCACACCGGGCGTGGGGGCGACTCGGGGCCAAGCCATTACATGCTGCCAGGGGAGTCACAGAGGTCGTGGCTTGGCTCCGTGGCCCTGGGGGTTGGCTAACAAAGTTCAGTGGTTTGTGGCTTAGGAATGATTGACATGACGCCACCCGCCATATGTGGCTATTAGTGGCCTCTGGGGACTATGAGAGTGCAGCAGTGATGGTTTCACTCCCCACAGGTGGAGCGGGTCCCCAGGGCAGCCGGTAGAGTCTATGGCGGTGGTAGACCATTGGGGGGTGCAGGACTGAGGGCGCGGAATGACCGACAGACACAAGGGTTGAAGTCTCCGTTACCTTTACTGGTAAAAGTAGCAGGTTTGTCCAGGGTACCGTCCACAAGAGAAGTTGGCAGTCTGGGCACCTGGCAGCAAGGTGTGGTTCTCCTCACCCGGTGAGTTCTCTGGCCTCCCTGTAGGGCTACTCTTGGCGGGTCCTAGCTGCCTGTAGCTAAGCTGCGACCCTCTCTTAGGGTACCTTTACACGCCGCGGCGAGAAATCTGACCGGCAATCTGTTGCCCCGTCACCATTGCCATGAAATTGCGGCGTGTAATTGGGGAATTTGGCGGCGATAAAAAAGGTTGCGCCTGGTTCCAATTTCACAGCACTGCTCCAAAATCAGTGGCAATTGACTCACCGTTGCCGGGTTCTCAGGTCTCAGGCATTGCTTCCCTCGTCACGGTTCCGCGACTGAGGCTGTGGGGCCCGGTGGTCAGATTAAAGGGGATGAACGGATGGGGATAATTCTTGTTGTTGTGACGCCACCTGCGGGAGTCCGGTGAATGCACCGGCGCTGCTTGGGCCTCCGGGGGATGTGCGGCACCTAGATGGGACGCTCCCCACAGGATGAGTGGGAGTCCCCGGGGCCAGGAGCTGTCCTTGATGGAATATGGCAGCTCAGGTAGTTACTGCGGGTTAGTCCAGGAATAATGCTCAGACACATAAAGTCTTTTGGGTACCTTTACTGATGACAACAGGTACATTCAACCGGGTGATGAGGTTGACACTCCTGGAGTTTCCACAGCAAGCAGTAGTGTTGGCTTCCTTCTATGCTGTTCTAGTGAGGTCTGGTGGATATGGAATCCTGCCGGACCAGGTTATACGTTCTGGTGGGACGTGATTCACCTGAGTTGGCTGCACTGAGGGCACTATAAAAGGGTTTAGGTTTGATCACTCCTCCTTCCCTGGGTTCTCATCTGGTGGTGCTTCAGGTATACATGGAGCTAGGCTTCCTGGTTGGGGTGCTGGTTTCTCTGCAGTCAGCGATGTGGCTCCTGCAGCTCGGTTTCAGTAACCGGATTATTAAGGAGAGTTAGGATAACTCTTCTGTCCCTGTGAGGTACTCTCCTCTTGTCCTATGACCCCAGTTGCAAGGGTCTCTCACTTTCCCGGGTGTGCTGGTATGGACCTAGTGTGGCTCCAGTACCAGGTCAGCTCTCCTAGCTGTTCACAGTTCTAAAGCGTATGCACACTCTCCTGTTTCTGGCTCCAGGACCCGTATTTATAGGGGGAACTGGCTTAAGGTAACCAGTGGAGCTCCCCCTAGAGGCCTGGGGTGAAAAGGGGTGCTAAAAGGTGTGTTGTTAGTTGTGAGTTCTGCTTGCTGTGTACATTCCATTTGTGTACCAAGAGTTCTGTGGTGCCCCAACCAGGGTGCCAGGGTGCCACACAATCATGAAGGTGAAATTCCCTGCTTTTGGCGTGTGAAGCGGCGATAGGGATGGAATCTGTGTCGCCTACTGATTTCCCGGAGGTGTGCCACAGCATGCTGGAGACCGCGCCCTATCAGCGATGATTGGTGGTGGCTACTGTGTTTCCATTGGCTGTCCCTTCACAGGGCGCCATATTTTAATAGCTGTCTATTCACACTACACAATGGCAATTGCGTCATGTATTAGCCAGCCTTCCTGCGTAGGATGGCCAATCATAACGCTATTGCGTTGTCTAATCAGCGTGTTTGGGCGCGGAAAAATACAGTCTGTCACGCCTATGTTCTTGCGGCACTAACCATGTATGCTCACATTCCTTTGGGGATTGCGGCGTGTGAAGAGGCGAGGGAACTCCACCGGATTGGTTCCGCTGTTGGTGTGGGAACTTCCGGGGCGACACATCGCCCTAGTTTGAGGGCGAAATTGCGGTGTGTAAAAGCGCCTTCGGCGTTCTGAGGCAACCATGAAAAATGTGCATGCGCACGTTAGATTGCCTCCCATCGCCGCCAAAAGTTGCGGCATGCAAAGGTACCCTAACTGCGTTCAGTCCCTTGCCCGTATGGCAGGCAGCTCGAGCCCTCTCTGGGTTGCACTCCTCTGGTCGCTCTTCCTGAGCTCTCTAATGCTGCTGTGCCTCCTAGGCTTCGTGGTGGATGAGAGACTTGGAATCTCCCGCCCTCCAGTGTTGGCTGCTGGGCCTAGAGTCCCTCACAGTCTCGGATTCCGGTGTCCACTCCTGGCACTCTGGCATGGGGTAAGCCTGGCTACTCGCTCCACTCCCCAGGCCTGCTTCTCCACTTCCTCAGACCCTCTCCTACGGGTCCCTTACGCTGGCTAGTCTCTATCCTAGGACGAGCCTTATGCTGCTCCAGTCCACGGGACCTCTTCACAGTCCTCCTAGGAACTGAACTGCTTAACCCCCCCCCTCAGACTAGAATTTATAGCAAGGAACCTCCATTTGCGCTCAGGTTTCAGAGCTCCCCCTTCTGGCCTGGAGTTGGGAAGGTGTTGTGTGTGGTGGGCTTACCTGGTGTGGAAACCCTTCCCTTGCTTTCAGGAACGGCATGGTTCCCTGGGGAGACAATGCCATCGTGGCAACCAGACTCTGAGGTGCAACATTCTCCTTTGGTTAAATGCAGTACTCCTGGACTGAGGAAACATTTTTGTACACACAAAGACATAAAATCACAATACAGTGAATAATGAACAAAGTCTCACAAGGAAAAAGTACAAAAACCAAGAATGACAGTCTCAAAAATGAAAAATTACAAAAACCTAGAATATGTGTAGAAAAACAGTCACTATGTCGCTTAGTCCTTCCATCGATGGCTGAGGAAAAGTTATTTAATAAAATGTCTCTACCGCAACCAGTCCTGTGGTATATTGGTCCATATATAATTAAAAGTTCAAGAATTCTGGAGTGGGGGCCTTGTGGGGGGACTCAGAGGAGGAACCGTTCTCCTGGTTGGAGTTCTCTCAGTTGAAGGCATACTTGAGGTCTTTTTACACGAATCCTCCCACCAGGCTGGAGTCTCTGTTACACTCACCGGAGACTCTGACTCACATTGATTCCCTCACGTATGGCTTGATCTCTTAACTGCTTCTCCTGACATTCCTCACTTTGTGGAGGCTTGGCAGAACGATCTGCAGATTGATCTCTCGGAAGCAGATCGGCAGACAATTTTTACATTAACTCACAAGATGTCTATCTCTTGTAATTTCCAGGAAACAAATTTACAAGATTTTATCTAGATGGTATAGATGTCCAGTCCTTATTAACAAGATGATCCCATTAGTCTCTAAAATCTGTTAGAGATGTGGAAATGAAGAGGGCACTTTGCTTCACATTTGGTGGCACTGCAGATCCCTCCGTGCCTTCTGGTTTTAAACATTTTCCATCTATGAAACCATGACAGACTCACACTAAACTCCCTCGCCTCAGATTGCACTGCTTTCCTTAATCCCAGGTTCTCTCTCTCGCATTAAAAAGGGTCTTCTCCGTTTCTGCCTAATGGCTGCCAGAGTCTTAGTCCCACGTCACTGGAGTTCTGCTGTTGTTCCCTCTATCGGGGAATGGGTGACGGAAATGGAAATGGAAACTCTATCAGCAGCACAACCTGGTGGAAGGAGAGGCTACTTAAAGGCTAGGGGGAGGGGGGGAATTCAGGTAAGTCACACATTAACCTCTCAACCAGCAGTTGAACCTCATAGTGAATGCAGTTCTTGAGCAAAACACAGGAGGCCTGGACCTTCACAACTATCAACCATCCAGCTCTTAAAGACAAACATATACAGAAGCATTCAGCAATGTCAGTGTCATCTAAGCGCGTGACACCACTGTCAGGAAAATATGAATTTTTGTCATTGTTTTAAAATGTTTGAAAACACATCCAGTAATGGCTTAATTTTCTGCCCCTTGTTTGTTCGTAAGGAAGATACATAGATCTCCGCTTTGCTTCTCCCCAGTCAGGAATTTTTACGACTAGCCATAAAACTCTGAGCTGAGCAGAATTCAGCTAGTCAAATATGGTTTTGTGCCTGTGATATCCCTTTGTCTTAACCTTACAGTCTTTTAATGTCAAATTTCATAAGACCCGTTCATGGGACAATTTCATAAATCATATTTTTGGGATGTTTACCTTTTTTCAGTTATGATGGTATATCTTTTATATCGGGGAAACAATCAGAAACCTGAGAAATGGGTTCTGACCTTCTGAAGCAAAAAATAAAGACAAAGTAGTGTGTATGGACGACAGCGATCAGAAACATCAAGGCACATCACAGAGTGATTATCAGAAAATGTAATCAATTTTTATTGAGATAAAGGGGCAAAACAGCATGTGACAAACAGGTATACAAAGGTTAAAAACAATTTAAAAATGTGGTGGGTAAAGCACCATCACACAACGGCTGTGTGCTCTTAAGCTTAGTATACTAAACACAACTGACATTCTGTAAAAACAGAGTCAATAAATCATTCAATGCCAGGTGACAATGATAGAAACTCAGGTACCCCTATTGGACAGAGGGGCTCAATATAATAAAAGAGCCTACAGAGAACCTATCTACACCCTAGATGTACATGGGAATGACCAAAATATCTAATGTTATGGCCCAGGGTGAGTAAGTACGAACCCTGTAATTCCTTATACAATGAACATCAGTTCAGGAAGATACAGGGGATAAAAAACCATCTAGAGGGAGAACCTGAGAAGATAACATAGAAAGAGAAATAGTCCAACATGTTAGTGAGGAACTAAGTCATCAGCCACCTATAATGAAAAAGTCAGAAAAGACAAATAGTCACCAAGCAAGAAACTGGCTGTCAGAACACACAGCGGCAGGACCCAACGCGTGTCGCCGCTTAGTATAACGGCTTCATCCTGGGGGAAGCTGTGGAGAATAAAGAAATGAGGCATTTTATACCTGGATACAAGATTACAAACTGCTGCACCTGTAATCAAATCATGTGTAGTCCGTAAACACCGGACCGTAGGCGCTATGGACGCTGGGAAAGGGAGGCGGGTTGTTGCAATGTCCAGTGATCGTAGCGTGCGGCTGCGCAGTCCGGAACTATGTCACGCGCTGCGTGCCGACGCTTGTTACTATGGACACAAGTAAACAAAACCAGACTGAGAAGGAAGGGGCGGATTGGTGCCAGTAATCGTAGTGTGCGGCTGCGCAGTGCGGAACTATGTCACGCGCTGCGTGCCGACGCTTGTTACTATGGACACATGTAAACAAACCCAGACTGAGAAGGAAGGGGCGGGTTAGTGCCAGTAATCGTAGTGTGCGGCTGCGCAGTGCGGAACTATGTCTAGCACTGCGTGCCGTCACTTGTTGTTATAGACACGTGTAAACAAACCCAGACTGAAGAGGAAGGGGCGGGTTAATGCCCCGTCTGTCGGTAATAGCATATGGCTGTGCAGTGAAGAGAAACAACTTTCACTGCATACCGACGTTAGTTGTCATAGAAACCAATAAGCAACAAGGCAGAATCTATAATAGAGAACACATCTATAGGAGGAAAAACACTATGTGTGTTTATAATACACACGTCCTTATTTGTCAACCCAAAGGAGGGGAAAGACAAAGTCAATTGATGTAAGGACTAAGCTGTGCTCCTGTCGGTTAAATAGTAGCCGCACAGAGGGCACTAGACCGGCCGGTCAAAAAGGAAAAAGGCAAAGAATGGACACTATTAGCATTAAAACAAGTAATGGACCCAATAAATCATACCAGAGGACACTTTATACAGGGGGAAACAAATAGGCTAAATAGAGATACCAAGAAAAGAGTTCAACCAATAGGTTACCATATAGAGAAAAGACCCTGTGGAAGGAATAAGTTTGATTAATCAATAATTAGTGTATTTATAGAGCAACTAATATACCATATCAGGCATGTGAAAGGTGACTTTCACTATGGGCATCAAAATTTGGATGATCTCGTCAATCAAGCCTACAGTCATTGAAAAATAAACGCGGAATAAAGCACATTTTTCTGAACTAGTGTGTTCAATAAACGTCCTTTTTGAAGGAGGGGAACGTATCCCTACATTTTCTTGGATCATTTTCTTGGTTGAAGGCATCCAATCTTAGTGACCAAAAAAGACCAATCAGATGAACATTGTAAGTGGTGAGGACAGTTGATGGACAATCTGGGACCAAGTTTTCAGTTAGCAACAGTAGTCGAGTACATATGCCCTCTAAAGTCCTGTAAAGAGAGGAAGAGAGGATTTATTTCTTATAAAAACCAGTGAATAGCATTTCTTCATTCAATCCTTTAGGAGCTAAGCTCTGAAGAAGATAGATCCAACGCGTCTCTTTTCTCAACAACTCATCCAAGATGGAAGATTTACGTATGTTATAGGCAACCTTGTCAACCACAAAGATGCGGATACCTCTGGGGGAACTGTGATGATGAGACAAAAAGTGTCGAGCAACAGAGCTAATGTGCTTACCATTTTTGAGATGAACTTCCGCACAGGTGATATCCGAAATATGATGTTGTATGCGTTTGCGAAGTTCCTGCATCGTCTCCCCTACGTAAATCTTAGGACAGCTGCAAAGTAACAAATAAACAACATTACGCGTTTTACAGTTAGCATAATGTTTTGTCGTAACCAGACCAGCCGGGGTATTGGTTTCCAATTCGCGAGATGAAACAATATATTGGCAGATAGAACAGTCTCCACAGGGGTAAGTACCTATAATCTTGGAGCCTCTGCCAAGAGATGTTGTAGGTTTCACAAAATGACTAGCAGTCAATGAGTCCTTTAAATTCCTGGCGCGTCTGGCCACCAATCTTGGCCTTTGTCCTACCAGAGGTTCAATCCTGGGATCACTAGTTAAAATAGACCAATTACGATACAACATTTTGTATATATTCTGCCATTGATTATTAAACGTGGTGATCACATTGAGGGAATCTGAACCCAATCTCCGTTTAGGTGTCAATAAAGATGTTCTATTTACCTCAACAGTAGATCTAAAAGCACGAGAGATGACTCTGTTGGGATAACCGCGTTCATGTAAACGTGACGACAACTTGCCTGCCTCATCACGAAATGTCCCCTCAAGTGAGCAATTACGTTTTAAACGATAGAATTGTCCCTTAGGTATAGCGTCACGTAGGTGCCTAGGGTGAAAGCTTTGATAATGCAGTAAGTTGTTTGTCGCCGTGTCTTTTCTAAATAAAAGGTTACTTCTTCACGGCTATGGTACGAAGTTAGTGTGATATTCCAGCAGTTGGTATTAAGATGTTTGATGAAGTCCAAACAGACATCCTCTGAACCTGTCCAGAAGAACAGAATGTCGTCTATATACCTGTACCACTTGGTGACATGGGCGCTAAATTCTGGGAGGGTGTAAACGCAAGTTTCTTCCCACCACCCCAAAAAAAGATTTGCGTAAGATGGCGCACACTTAGCGCCCATGGCAGTACCTGAGATTTGCCGGTAGAACTTCCTGTCAAAAGTGAAGTAGCTATTGTTCAGAACCATTGATAGAAGATCCAAAATGAAGGAGTCATGTAAGCGACTACCCGTGGAGTCTTTGTCTAAAAAAGAAAGACACGGCTTGAGTACCAAAATCATGTTTTATGCTCGTGTACAAGCTTTCAACATCCATTGTCACCATCAGGACGTTAGTATCCAGAGAAATTTGCTCAAGTTCTTGAATTAAGTAAGATGAATCCCGTACATATGAGTTAAGTTTTAACACCAAGGGTTGTAAATAAAAATCAATATACATGCAAGATCTCTCAAATAACCCTCCTATTCCCGCCACTATAGGTCTACCAGGTGGTTTAGTCAACGACTTGTGGACCTTTGTTTTTAAACTTTGTATACCTGTTTGTCACATGCTGTTTTGCCCCTTTATCTCAATAAAAATTGATTACATTTTCTGATAATCACTCTGTGATGTGCCTTGATGTTTCTGATCGCTGTCGTCCATACACACTACTTTGTCTTTATTTTTTGCTTCAATGATTCATAGTGTGTGACATGCTGATCGCCTACTAGTGCCACCTAACCTTTACACTTTAAACGGTTCTGACCTTCTGAACATCATAGATATATCAGCTTTGATATCAATCATCGTGTAAATTCCCGAGGGAAAACATGATGTCCATGGTTTTGACGTGGCAGCGGCCCAACCAAAGATATGAAAAGGAGGTTTTTGGAGAATTGTAAAAGAGGTGGGCTTCAGAGAACCAGCCCACCAGAGAGGTGTACACAAAAGGGAGTTCCTGGATTTCATGCCCCATTACACAAAACTAAAGCGTCCATTTTGGGGTCATTCCACCCTGGGACGTCAGACGCAGCACCACACTATCGCTGCTTGGAGGAATCATACATTTCTGGGTAGCCTTCCTCCCTACTGAATCTGGGATCGTCACCCCATGATGCAGGTTTTGCAATTTCTCAATAATTCCCTTTTATTTTAATAACTGTTTTATGCATATAGGTAAATTGTCTCTTGTAATATCTTGTATATCTTTTTGTAAACACTGCCAATTTTTTGGAGTAAAACTTTATAATTTGCTTAGTTTCGTTCTTCCTGTTCTATGACGAGCTGACACGCATTCCCACTTTTACACGTTACCAGACAGGTTACCAATCCACCTGAAAGAGATTGGTGGTGGCAGCATAATTTTTGTATTTATGGGATATTGTGTTCCTGAGGATGACTGGATTGAGGTATATATATACGTTTCTGGCAGGAACTGGTGGTATATATGATCCCGTCACATCACGTGCCACAGAAGACGACATAAAATAGACCAGCTGGGCTCTTTGTTTTATCCTCTGGCAATACCTGGTTTGACCAGCAGGATAAGGGGGCGCCAGAGAGCTGCAGGTCCTGACAAAGTTTTTATGACACCCACCCAGTAGAATCTTTCCCGTAGCAGCACCTCCAGCTTCTTCCAGCCAAAATGACCTGCTCCATCATGGTAGGCTTCTAGAACCATCTAGGCGTCTCTCTTTGGGACTATTATCTGCCACACCAGCTTATGGGTCCTGGAATTGATGTGCCGCCTGCACAGCTTGCCCGCGTAGATGAACAGCCTGTCTTTCTCTTTCCACAGCTGCTGTGCCTCTGGCGGGGCATCTTGGCCAGGGCGTGCGCCCGCTTCTTGAAGCAGCCCTTTGACCAATCTGATGGCGGGGTCACTGTCTTGCGTCTCCACCCAACTATAGTTGGGCAATGGGTCAAAGGTGGCTTCCTATACCCCAGGCCTCTTGTCTCTCACCTCGTGGGAACACTGGGTCACTTTTCTGCAGTGGAAGGCCTGTAGCTCTATCCAGCTCCTCCGGGTCTTCTCCAGCATCTGGCAAATGAGGCATTCTGGATAGTGCATCAGCATTGGCGTTCTTATGCCAGGCCCGGTATTTAATGGTGAAGTTGTAGTTTGAAAGCTGAGACATCCATAGCTGTTCCAGGGCGCCTAGCTTTGCAGTCTCCAAATGGGTCAGTGGGTTGTTATCTGTGTAGATGGTGAATTTTGCTGCAGGCAGGTAGTACTTGAAGCGTTCTGTCACAACCCACACTACAGCCAGGAACTCCAGCTTGAACGAGCTGTAGTTATCAGGATTCCTATCTTTAGGGCGGAGCTTTCTGCTGGCATAGGCAATCACTCTTTCCTTTCCTCCCTGCACCTGGGACAACACAGCTCCCACTTCCACATTGCTTGCATCAGTGTACAGGACAAACGGCCGGGTATAGTTGGGGTAGGCCAGGATCTCCTCCCCTGACAGGGCCCACTTCAGCTGTTTAAATGAGTCTTCCTCTTTATCATCCGATTTCAGCGGGGGACTAGGACCTTTCACCTTCTTGGACTGGCCTACCAGGAGGTCTTGCAGGGGTGCAGCCATCTTGGTGAAGCTTTGATAAATCTCTGGTAGTAGCTTACCAGTCCCAGGTACTACCGCACCTCTTTGATGGTGCTGAGCCTTGGCCAGTCTTTAATTGCAGTGACCTTGTCAGGGTCTGGGACCACACTTTCAGCGCTAACTACGTGTCCTAGGTACTGTACCTTGGGCTTCATTAGGTGGCACTTGGACGGCTTCACTTTCATGCCAAACTTGGACAGTGCCTCAAATACTTCTTGCTATCAACCTTATGGAGACAGCAAAGTAGGTAGCAAGTTCCAAGACCTTGTCTTAGCCCACTCACTCATGCCAGATCAGAATATCCCACACACTACACTGATGAGGGGCAGGTACCCCGAAACGCAGCGTCTGTAGTTTGGGGTTCTGATCTGGCACAAATCCCTTAGTTATATTAAAAGCTTGTAGGAAAGCGATTATGACTTTGAGGAAGCTGCTTAAATGTGGCATGGGAGTTTCTCAACTTCCTTAGTGAAGTACAAATTTGCATATATCTGAGAGGAGGGAAGTGGCTTACAATCTCCTCACCTACTTCGCTGTCTCCATAAGGTTGATAGCAAGTTCCAAGACCTTGTCTTAGCCCACTCACTCATGCCAGATCAGAATATCCCACACACTACACTGATGAGGGGCAGGTACCCCGAAACGCAGCATCTGTAGTTTGGGGTTCTGATCTGGCACAAATCCCTTAGTTATATTAAAAGCTTGTAGGAAAGCGACTATGACTTTGAGGAAGCTGCTTAAATGTGGCATGAGAGTTTCTCAACTTCCTTAGTGAAGTGCAAATTTGCATATATGCATATATCTGAGAGGAGGGAAGTGGCTTACAATCTCCTCACCTACTTCGCTGTCTCCATAAGGTTGATAGCAAGTTCCAAGACCTTGTCTTAGCCCACTCACTCATGCCAGATCAGAATATCCCACACACTACACTGATGAGGGGCAGGTACCCCGAAACGCAGCGTCTGTAGTTTGGGGTTCTGATCTGGCACAAATCCCTTAGTTATATTAAAAGCTTGTAGGAAAGCGATTATGACTTTGAGGAAGCTGCTTAAATGTGGCATGGGAGTTTCTCAACTTCCTTAGTGAAGTGCAAATTTGCATATATGCATATATCTGAGAGGAGGGAAGTGGCTTACAATCTCCTCACCTACTTTGCTGTCTCCATAAGGTTGATAGCAAGTTCCAAGACCTTTAAATGTTTATGCATATATGCAATATAAAAAGTAAATTCTGTTGGCCGGTCAGGTTACTCGTGGATGAGCTTATCTTAACCAAGGAGGAATGTGGCGCCCCACTAGTCTGGACGCCATTAGGGGTACTGCAGCCAAGGCACGGGTGTGGTATTTCTGTGGTCAAAAGATGGGGACAGTGGGTATGAGATCCTCACGAAACACCCAAACACATAGACCCTAGTTAAGCACATGGGTGGACCTGCTGTTGAGAGGACACAGTCCAGGGGAGGAGAATAGGGTAAAGAAGTGTGGGTGGGAGGTAGAAGAGAGTTAATTAGTAAGAGAAAAGTGTGGAAGCAAGTTGAGTGAGGAGGAGAAGGAGAGAACGGCTAAATTGAAGAGAAGGGGACTAGAGCAGAGCTACGCTCGTCCCAGGAACCAAAAGGAAGGAACCCTAGGGGCACCACGCCCGAATCCGGGACTGGTGATACCAGACGGAGGGGTTTTGGTCTAGAAACAGGGATGGGACCTGAACATGACACGGGAGTCCATTACCCAGACCGTTTAACCGGAGGCTACGAGCTTCATAGGAGCTGTGGCTCAAACCTGGTGCATTCCCCGAGAAGGCAGCCGGACGAGGCTCAGGGGACATGTACCAGTCGTCCAACAAGACCCGTGGCTGCTGAACTGGGGCTCTGTGTGCCAAGGCGCTGAAAGAAGAAGCAGGCAGACAGGAGCACTGAGGAACAGGACCAGAGAAAGAAAAAGAGAGGAACACCACAGAGGATCTCATACTTGCTACCCCGGTTCCTTAAAGACTACACAGGCCGGAGCTTATCTGAGAGACTTTGTAACAACATATAACCTGTTGAGAAGTACTGTGAGTAAACCCGGATACAGAATTGCAGAACTGTGTGAGACTGATTTATTCCGGTGGTAAAGCAGCTGAAAGTGAATTCCTGCCTGATCAAGTAAAATCCTACCATACAACTACTGCCCTGGGGATCCGCTCCACCCATTGGGAGCCACTGCATCCCAGCTGCCCGTACACCGTCCCCAGAGGTTCTGCAGCAGCAGGGGCCACTCAAACCCGCATACCACTGGTAACGTCATGAACATTAATCCCTAAACCATTTCACCGCATTTTTAGTGACTCTGCAGGGTCACGGAGCCAGGTCTCATCCCGCGTGATCTCGTGACTGAACCAGTCCGTTTCCAAGAACCCCACGGCCCTGTGGTGCATCAGATGGTAACGATGGTGCGAGGCGAGAAGAGGCAGGATGGACGGCAAGGAGAGGCAGGACAGATGGCGAAGAGAGACGGGACGGATGGCGAGGAGAGGCGGGACAGATGGCGAGGAGAGGCGGGACAGATGGCGAGGAGAGGCGGGACAGATGGCGAGGAGAGGCGGGACAGATAGAGAGGAGAGGCGGGACAGATGGCGAGGAGAGGCGGGACGGACGGCGAGGAGAGGCGGGACGGACGGCGAGGAGAGGCGGGACGGACGGCGAGGAGAGGCGGGACGGACGGCGAGGAGAGGCGGGACGGACGGCGAGGAGAGGTGGGACAGATGGCGAGGAGAGGTGGGACAGATGGCGAGGAGAGGCGGGATGGACGGCGAGGAGAGGCGGGACAGATGGTGAGGAGAGGCAGTATGGATGGTGAGGAGAGGAGGGACAGATGGTGAGGAGAGGCGGGACGGACGGTGAGGAGAGGAGGGACAGATGGCGAGCAGAGGTGGGATGGACGGGGAGGAGAGGAGGAACAGATGGCGAGGAGAGGCGGGACAGATGGTGGGATGGACGGTGAGGAGAGGTGGGATAGATGGTGAGGAGAGGTGGGACGGACAGCGAGCAGAGGCGGGATGGATGGCGAAGAGAGGAAGGACAGATGGCGAGGAAAGGCTGGAAGGACAGCAAGGACAGTAGGGACAGATGGCGAGGAGAGGAGGGACAGATGGTGAGAAGAGATGAGACGGACGGTGAGGAGGGACAGATGCCGAGGAGAGGTGGGACCGACGGCGAGGAGAGTGAGAAAGATGGTGAGGAGAGGCGGGATGGACGGAGAGGAGAGGTGGGATAGATGGTGAGGAGAGGTGGGACGGACAACGAGCAGAGGCGGGATGGATGGCGAAGAGAGGAAGGACAGATGGCGAGGAGAGGCTGGAAGGACAGCAAGGACAGTAGGGACAGATGGCGAGGAGAGGAGGGACAGATGGTGAGAAGAGATGAGACGGACGGTGAGGAGGGACAGATGCCGAGGAGAGGTGGGACCGACGGCGAGGAGAGGCGGGACAAATGGCGAAGAGAGGTGGGACGGACGTCGAGGAGACGCGGGACGGATGGCGAGGAGGGACTGATGGCGAGGAGAGGCAGGATGGATGGAGAGGAGGGACAGATGGCAAGGACAGGCGGGACAGATGGCGAGGAGAGGCGGGACAGATGGCGAGGAGAGGCGGGATGAATTGCAAGGAGAGGAGGGACATATGGCGAGGAGAGGTGGGACGGACAGATGGAGAGAGGCGGGATGGACGGCGAAGAGAGGAGGGATAGATGGCGATGAGAGGCGAGATGGACGGCGAGGAGAGGAGGGACAGATGGCGAGAAGAGGCGGGATGGACGGTGAGGAGGGACAGATAATGAGAAGAGATGAGACGGACGGCGAGGAGGGACAGATGGCGAGGAGAGGCGGGACCGATAGCGAGGAGAGGCGGGACAGATGGCGAGGAGAGGTGGGATGGACGGTAAGGAGAGGTGGGACAGATGACGAGGAGAGGCGGGATGCACAGCGAGGAGAGGTGGGACAGATGGTGAGGAGAGGCGGTATGGATGGTGAGGAGAGGAGGGACAGATGGTGAGGAGAGGCTGGATGGACAGTGAGGAGAGGAGGGACAGATAGCGAGGAGAGGCGGGATGGAAGGCGAAAAGAGGAGGAACAGATGGAGAGGCGGGACAGATGGCGAGTAAAGGTGGGATGGACGGTGAGGAGAGGCGGGATGGACAGCAAGGAGATGGGAAAGATGGTGAGGAGAGGCGGGATGGACGGTGAGGAGAGTTGGGACAGATTGTGAGGAGAGGTGGGATGGACAGCGAGGAGAGGTGGGACAGATGGCGAGCAGAGGCGGGATGGATGGCGAGGAGAGGAAGGACAGATGGCGAGGAGAGACTGGAAGGACAGCAAGGACAGTAGGGACAGATGGCGAGGAGAGGCGGGATGGACGGCGAGGAGGGACAGATGGTGAGAAGAGATGAGACGGACAGCGAGGAGGGACAAATGGCAAGGAGAGGCGGGACCAACGGCGAGGAGAGGCAGGACAAATGGCGAGGAGAGGCAGGACAAATGGCGAGGAGAGGTGGGATGGACGTCGAGGAGAGGCGGGACGGACGGTGAGGAGGGACTAATGGCGAGGAGAGGCAGGATGGACGGAGAGGAGGACAGATAGCAAGGAGAGGCGGAACAGATGGCGAGGAGAGGCAGGATGGACAATTGGGAGAGGTGGGACAGATGGCGAGGAGAGGCGGGATGAACGGCGAGGAGAGGAGGGACATAAGGCGAAGAGAGGTGGGACGGACAGATGGAGATGAGAGGCGGGATGGACAGCGAGGAGAGGAGGGACAGATGGCGAGGAGAGGCGGGATGGACAGCAATGGAGAGGAGGGATAGATGGTGAGGAGAGGCGGGATTGACAGCGAGGATAGGAGGGACAGATGGCGAGGAGAGGTGGGATGGACAGCGAGGAGAGGAGGGACAGATAGCGAGGAGAGGCGGGATGGACAGCGAGGAGAGGAGGGACAGATGGCAAGGAGAGACGGGATGGACGGCGAGGAGAGGAGGGACAGATGGCGAGGAGAGGCGGGATGGACAGTGAGGAGGGACAGATGGTGAGAAGAGATGAGACGGACGGCGAGGAGGGACAGATGGCAAGGAGAGGCGGGACCGATGGCGAGGAGAGGCGGGACAAATGGCGAGGAGAGATGGGACAGTGGCGAGGAGAGGCAGGAAGGAGAATGAGGAGAGGTGGGACAGATGAAGAGGAGAGGTGGGACAGACAGATGGAGATGAGAGGCAGGATGGACGGCGAGGAGAGGCAGGATAGATGGCGAGGAGAGGCGGGATGGACAGCGAGGAGAGGCGGGATAGATGGCGAGGAGAGGCGTCATTGACAGCGAGGAGAGGTGGGACAGATGGTGAGGAGAGGCGGGGTTTAATACAGGGCGTGAAGTTTTTATAAGTGATTTATTCAGTGTACAGGGGCTGTCAGGGCCTTATAGTGACTCACCGTAAACCGGGTTCTCAGGTCTCAGGCGCTGGCTGTGGTCACGGTTCTGTGCCTGAGGCTGTGGAGGCCCGGTGGTCAATGAAGGGTAAAAATAAGATTAGATAGGAATAAAGTTTGTTATTTCGTTACGCCACCTGTAGGGGTCCGGTGATGGCACCGGCGCTGCTTTGGACCTCCGGGGGATGGGCTGCAGCATGACGGATCCGCTCCCTACAGGATGAGCGGGAGTCCCCGGGGTCAGGAGCTGAAGTGATGGAATACGGCAGCTCAGTCGATTCTGCAGATGAATTGGTTAATAACAGTTCTGAAAGAAGGCTCGGACACGATGCTCCTCTGCGCGGGTCTTTACTTAAGTTATACACGGGATCAGGGTCTCACTTCCAGGTAACGGACTGGGTGGTCCCTGTGATGAACAGTGTCCCTGCAAAGCTCAACAGTGTCTCTCTTTAACGACTGTCCCTTGTTACTCTTCGCTGCCTTCATGCACCAGGTCAGGATACAGAGGAACTTCTATTGGGCACCCAAGCTGTTGGCCGGACAGCTCCTGATGGGTCCCTGGACCTCAGTGGTGGGTACCCCTCCTGATACAGCTGCGTGATGGTGGTTTTTGTGATGCGCTCCTATGAAGCCATCTATCACTCCGGTTCTGTAGAGCAGTGATGGATGTCTGCACTACCTCGGAGCCGGTACTCCGGGTTGGACAGGGCTCGGGTCGTCTTTTTACCCGTTACTTGTTTACTTGGCCCCCTTCGTTTCTGGGTCACCGATCCTTGGTGCTCTCTCTATTAGCTGTACTGTCACGACATCTATTCTTGATCTTGTCTCTCCCACTTTCTCTTTCCCCACTGCTATACATCTCACTCTCCTCCCACCAGGACCTGATTAGTCCTCTGCCTCTAGATGTTGCATGTGGTACATGGAGCCTTGGAGTTAACCTATTCATCACTGTGACAGAGAATACTGCACCTTCAGTCAGGGGTGCAGTACCCTCCTGTGACGCACTCGGTGCGGGGCGCCACACTAGCATCTTCAGAATGCAGCACAGGAGCTGATGAAGGCGGCGCTTTTAGTTTCACACAACAATCTGGTGCCAGGTTCACTGTAATGTGATCACAACCACAACAGCTAATTAAGAAAAGGTTGTGTGCACAGTGCGGCCATTCCTCTGGAGACACCTCATGTATCTGCCGGTGATCAGCGCTGTAATCCGCATAGCTGAGCTCTCCCGTCTATACACCACCGCGCAGCCGCACTAGGCGCAGCCT
Organism: Allobates femoralis; assembly: GCA_033576535.1. Classification (NCBI taxonomy): domain Eukaryota; kingdom Metazoa; phylum Chordata; class Amphibia; order Anura; family Aromobatidae; genus Allobates; species Allobates femoralis. The sequence continues at coordinate 56,757,686 of JARQOC010000004.1, read as the reverse complement.
CTGTCTATTGGAGGCTTCTCGCCGGTCACGTGATCGGCGCGTCACGTGTCACTGTCGGCTCCGCCCTTCGCTCTCTTTACGGCTGCCGCTAAGCGCCGCTGGAATCCGAGCAGACGGAAGTGGGTGAGTGCGGGGGGGATGGGGAGGGTTTCCAGACATATATATCGTGATAGTGTATAGTGTCGGCGGATAGCCGTGCCGTGTTGTGTAATCCGGTCAGGACCAGGTGTATTATTATCAGAGTAATCAGCCATTGCTGCTGTGTGTGTCAGTGTGGAGGTGTATCCGTGTGAGCCCCCCATACTGTGCTGTACAGACACCGCACCGCCGCCAGGGGGCCCTGTAATGAGAGGGGACACACAATACACCTGGTGCCCATAGCAACCAATCCCAGCCTTCGTGTGTAGGTGGGTGAGAGCTGCGCTCTGATTGGTTGATCTGAGAATTAGGACTCTGGTCCGATGAGTCGGGGCCCCTGTGTTCGGTCACAGCCAATCAGAAGGTCAGGATTATTGCTAACATCCAGCTCCTCCCCAATCATTACTTGTCTCCATGAATGGGGCCTCTTGCACATGTGTGTGTCCAGTCTGTGTGTGTCCAGTCTGTGTGTGTCCACATGCTGGAGACACGGACACACATATACGTTAATGTTAGTAAATCGTCGTTTTCACATGTCTGTGTTTCTGCACACATCAGCCTCCCTGTGGAGCAGATGTGTGTGCGTGAGAAGGAGACATGTCTGATTTAGGACGGCATTACGGACACATGGACCCATTCAGGTCAATGGGTCCGTGCAAAAAAAAATGTCCTGCACGTGGATGACATCTGTGTGCAGGGACTGAAGCAAACATTGTTCATTTAAAATCAATGGATTTTTCCACTTCCCTGACTCCAGTGATGTCCTGCTCCTCTCACTCTGGAACCGCTCATTACACTCATGAATGTTCACTATACTGTCTGCTAGAATGGCCCCGAAAGTGAGCGGGACCACAGTGCTGTAGACAGGTGAGTATACAATGACAGGCTGTCCGTGTGCTATCGGGATGTTACACGGACACCACATAATGGCAGACACATGGGAGAACAAAAAACAGCCCTTCACACACGAGCATTATTTGCACGGACTTGTGAAAGGGCCTCAGGCAGCGTTCACACTGGATGTTTTCACATCATTTTTGAACAGAAGATTCTCTAAAAACGCCCAAAAGAATAGATCTAGTTATTTCATTAGAAAGACAATTTGCTTTTCATACTTTTCTACATCGGAGCGTCTTCTAAATTCTCAGGCTTGGCAGTGCTGTCATTCATTTTCATCTCTAAAGGCCCAGTTACACACAGATAATTGTGCAGAGATTGTTTGCAGTGAAATCATGGACACATTGTTGTATTTGTACACAGCCACAAAATGGAACAATGTGTCCATGATTTCACTGCAACCAGAGATCTGCGAACAATCTCTGCACAATTATCTGCGGGTGTAACTGGGCCTTTAGGCTCCATTCACACTGTGCGGTTTTAGTCTGTTTTTGCTCATCAGTTTTCGTAGCCAAAACCAGGAGTGGGTGATAAATACAGAAGAGGTGACGTGTTTCTATTAAGGTACCATTACACACAGAGATATATTGCTTGCAACTCACTGGTTGCAGTGAAATCATGGACACATTGTTCTATTTTGTTGCTGTGTACAAATGTAACAATGTGTCCATGATTTCACCGCAACCAGTGAGTTGCAAGCAATATATCTCTGTGTGTAATGGTACCTTTATACTTTTCCTCTGATTGTTCCACTCCTGGTTTTGGCTACAGATACTGTTCAGCAAAAACAGAGCAAAAACAAAGCAAAAACGCACAGTGTGAATGGAGCCTAAGACACTGAGTAAATTCTAAAGTAAAGACCCAAAAGATGCCGAAAAAGCTCAACAACACTGCAGAGAAATCTACAGGTTTCCGGCTGGTAGAAGTAATTTTAAAATATGGAAAAGAGTAGTGTGAACGCAGCTCACCAGGATCTTGGGGTCCGTGATCTTCACCTCTGTATGTTTCCGGTGTTGTTACCAGATATAAGATCTGAGCACTTTTTATGATGTAGTGTCTGTATATCGGCTGTCTGACTTGATATTATGCAATAGGTGTCTCTTATTTTTCGTCAGTACGGTAGCTCAGTGATTAGCACTGCAGCCTTGTAGCTCTGGGGTCCTTGATTCAATTCCCACCAAGGACAACATCTGCAAGGAGTTTGTATGTTCTCCCTGTGTTTGCGTGGGTTTCCTCCAGGCACTCCAGTTTCCTCCCACATTGCAAAGACATACTGATAGGATGTTTAGATTGTGAGACTCAATAGAGACAGCATTACTCATGTATGTAAAGTGCTATGATTAATAGCGCTATTAAATGAATAAATATTCTTATTATCCCCTCACATTAGGACTGCACTGTAATTTCTTCTTCAACGCTGTATACTCGTTTGGGATGTATGTTATTCTGACATAAGGTTTATGTTTCAGATCCTTCCTGTTTGTTCAATAACAATTATGGATAAGTGAAAATAAGTTTATCACCCGTTTCCAGGATAAGTGATGACTTGTTGATTGTGTGCTCTGACCACTGATCCCCACCGATTGACAGAATAGGGCACTTTCTCTGTTATGGTGGGGTGGTATTGCACATGCTTTGCTGTTGTTCCATTATTCCATACGGGCTGCAGAGCGCTGCTGTTTTCTTAATGTGACAGCAGTCAGGCATCCGACCATCCGCTCTATTTGTGGTGGGAATAAAGCTTTCTGTGCTACTGATCGATGTAGGTCTCGCTGCCGATCGGTGGTGTCCATGGGTGTCGTGACGTGTCCCGCAGATAACTTGTGTTCATAAATGCCCCATTATATGGTACGAGAGCGTGAACGATATCGCTGAAACGTCACGGGTTTGGAGTTGTTGAAACGACATCGTTAGGACGTCGTTGCGTGTGACACTGAGATATGACTACGATAAATTGTATCACTGATCGCAGATTTAAGAACATGTTCTCAAATCAAACGATCCTTGATCAGCCAACCTGCTGCATCGTTGTGTGTGACACCGCGATAACGATGTCGTTAATGACTTTGCCTATTTACATCAGTAAACAAGTATCATTCGCTGGGTTGTGCAAATGATAGCTGCTCGCCACATCGTTGGTGCGTCATCCACGATATCTATACGTGTGACATCTCACCAACGATGTCAAAAAGATGTCCTAACGACCGCGCGCCCATGAGATCGTTAATGATATCGTTATAACATTGAAGCGTGTAATGGTACCTTAAGACATACCCATTTTAGACTGTTCTTAACATCATTGCAATTGAGGAGATGTTTTTTAGGGCAGAGACACACTATGCGAGATGCATGCAAGTATCTCGCATGCATCTCGCATTGCTCACCCGGAACGCCCTCTCCCTCTCTGGACGGGAGCAGGTTAGCTTGTGTTTCTATGCAGCTCCACCCTACCGTTCAGAGATATGGGGGCCATTCCGGGTGAGTAATGTGAGTTGCATGCGAATAGTGTGTTTCCACCCTTAGAAGGTAAATCCCCTTTTCATCATCCCCACGACTCCAGTGCAGACCGATCCGGAGATATGCACCATCTTCAGAAGTGACGTTTGCACGGTCCAGATGTCACTGAAGTCTGTGATTGGCCAGAGTGGTTCCCAGAAGAAGCATGTGACGTCGGTTGTTTCTTGTCTTGACCCCTGCAGCCGATCACTGGCTTCAGCACTTCAGCTGATATCTGAACACTGCAGGCATCACTTCTGGAGCCAGTGCTGATTTCCACAGGGCCGGCAATGGATTCACGGGGGTGCTAGATGGAGGGTAGGCCTCGGTTATTTTGAGATCTTTCATGCCTGTGGGGAAAAAAAAAGTAAAAAAAATTCTGAATCAGGTTGACCTCACTGATGTACTTGTGTAGATGCTGTAGGATGTTTAAGATTCTTTTTTCAGTGATATAGAAGGCTGTCCTGACTATACACTGACAGCATATCCGCACTGTGTGATCATACCCTAGATCAGGGGTCCCCAAACTTTTTACATCGGGGGCCAGTTCACGGTCCCTCAGACCGTTGGAGGGCCGGACTATAAAAAAATCTATGAAAATCCCTATGCACACTGCACATAAGTACAAAAAACAAACTGGAACAAATCCAATATTTATTTTAACATAAAGAACAAGGAAATTTAAATCAACAAAGTTACCAGTATCTCAATGGGAACTATGGGCCTGCTTTTGGCTAATGAGATGGTCAATGTCCGGTTCCATATTTGTCACCCCCATAGCAATCCAGGTCTCCCCATGCAGGTCCAGCTCACCCCCATAGCAATCCAGGTCTCCCCATGCAGGTCCAGCTCACCCCCATAGCAATCCAGGTCTCCCCATGCAGGTCCAGCTCACCCCCATAGCAATCCAGGTCTCCCCATGCAGGTCCAGCTCACCCCCATAGCAATCCAGGTCTCCCCATGCAGGTCCAGCTCACCCCCATAGCAATCCAGGTCTCCCCATGCAGGTCCAGCTCACCCCCATAGCAATCCAGGTCTCCCCATGCAGGTCCAGCTCACCCCCATAGCAATCCAGGTCTCCCCATGCAGGTCCAGCTCACCCCCATAGCAATCCAGGTCTCCCCATGCAGGTCCAGCTCACCCCCATAGCAATCCAGGTCTCCCCATGCAGGTCCAGCTCACCCCCATAGCAATCCAGGTCTCCCCATGCAGGTCCAGCTCACCCCCATAGCAATCCAGGTCTCCCCATGCAGGTCCAGCTCACCCCCATAGCAATCCAGGTCTCCCCATGCAGGTCCAGCTCACCCCCATAGCAATCCAGGTCTCCCCATGCAGGTCCAGCTCACCCCCATAGCAATCCAGGTCTCCCCATGCAGGTCCAGCTCACCCCCAGGCTCTTTTACCTGGCGCTGCAGCCGTTCCCTTGCTTACTTCACTGAGCTCGGTGCTCTTTCTGTCTGGTCTAGCTGTTGAGCAGTCGCGCGTCACTGCGCGGCTCCAGGCTAGGTCGGACAGTGAGCGCCGAGCGGCACCAGCCGCATTATATTGCCTGTGGCGCAATGGAACAGGCTGTGGGCGACGGGGGGGCGACGGGGGGGCGACGGGGGCCGGGTAAATGGCCTCGGCGGGCCGGATCTGGCCCGCGGGCCGTAGTTTGGGGACCCCTGCCCTAGATCATTGTTCCCCAACTCCAGTCCTCAGGACCCACCAACACGTCATGTTTTCAGGATTTCCTTAGTATTACATAATTGACCTGCACAGATCATGCTAAGGAAATCCCGAGAACATGAACTGTTGGTGGGTCCTGAGGACTGGAGTTGGGGAACAATGACCTAGGTGTATAAAGAAGAACAATTATAGAGCCGCCGGCGTGTCCACAATAATTTGCAGTATCTGCTTTTACATCGCAGCTGGGCTCACCCCTGGGCGGTTCTGTGCTTTCGGAGCCTTTGGGTTCAGTATCGTGCTTTGTGTTGCTTGCTTCCGTATCCAGTAGTAGTAACGTCATACACTGTATATTCTATATTGTCCCATTACCTGGTAACACATAGCACATGTAATCATTTACTGCTCAAAGTAATGATTGAATCTGTGTGTTTCCTTCCCTCCAGGTAGCGCCGCTCGTGGCCATGAGACCGCAGGCAGCTGTGGCCGGTAAAGTCTTCATCCAGAGAGACTACACCAATGGCACCTTGTGCCAATTCCAGACCAAGTTCCCCTCTGAGCTGGAGAACCGGGTAAGTAACACGCCGGGACCTCACCACCTCCAAACATCAGTCACCTTTTTCACCACCTCCCAAACCTCACTCACCTTTTGTTGAAATACTCTTGTTTTGTGGATCATTTTCATGGATTTTCCAAGCCGCAGACTTAAAAGGGAAAATGAAAATCTATTTTCAGATTGGGGAGCGTTGATTTTTACTAGTAATATATCCTTGTAATAATAGCAAAGGGGTTTTGTTTTGATTTTTTTTCTAAAAAAAAAAAAAAGTCAATGCCGGATTAGTCCAGTGTTTGCTGGGGGGACCAGAAGTCACAACTCAATTTAAGTCTATGAGAACCAGTATGAGGCTCTCATAGACTTATATCGAGAGCTAGTGACTGTTATCTGTGACTTGTTTCAGGAGTTTTAGTGGTTGGAGTGGGGCCGAAGAAGTTCGGGGGGAAAGCAGAAGGTGGTTGATGGTAAATACCTTACTAGGGTCACAGAAAAGACATTAGTGACACCTCTCTGAGGGGATGGAAGGTGAATAAAAAAAAAAAAACTACACTAAAGTGTTTTTTTTTCTTTTTCTCTCTTAAGACCGTGTGGGTACACCGGGTGCCTAAAAGCTGCTGTGTGAACACGCACTAACAAAGCACAGAAAACTGCACCCAATTCACTTTTTTTTTTTTTTTTTTATTGGCTAATGCAGCCATCCAGTAATTACGTTGAGGGATAGGCGGTTAGCTAATGTGGATATCCCGAGTTTCCCCGATGTTCGATACGGTGAGGAGAATGATCAGACATGTAGGATTTCAATATGCCCGATCCTTTGTTCCTTCAGAAGAGAAGAATAGGAGCTGAGCAGCGGTTCTCGGCAGCAACCACTAAGGGTATGTGCCCACAGGACGGTTGTAGTGCGGTTTTCCAGCGGTTTCCGCCGACGTTTTAACGTTGGTTTTATTTAAATTTATGTTAATCCAAACCAGTGTTTGGATTAACATTGAAACCTATGGCAATTGGAAACCGCTGTGCCCACTATACCGGTTATATTATGCTCATCTTCATCCAGTTCACCGGTTTTCAGGCGGTTTGTGAAGATTAAGCATGTCAATTTTCAAGTGCGTTTTTAAAGCGGTTAGAGCAAGGAAAGTGAGTCATTATAATCAATGGTGTTGTCCGCTGAAAAACCGCTGGATAACGCTGGAAAACCACTGGACTCTTCAGAGCTCAGGACTGTAGGCTCCAGAAGTTCACCACCGGTTTTCTGACGGTCAGAATGATGCAAGAACCGTCCTGTGGGCACATACCCTAAAATGTACAGATCTGTACTGTTCTGTTCCGTATACTACTTACATTTGTTTTTTCCAGAGCTTATTACATGTGATTACTGTGGTTCCCGCACTATTGAACCCTCCAACCGATCTGAAAATCATTGTGGGTCCGGGATTTGGATATTTACCGATCTGATAATCATTGTGGGTGTGGGTCCCGGGTTTTGGACATTTAGGGTATGTGCCCACAGGAAGGTTTAACGTCGGTTTAGCAGCGAAAACAGCCGGCGGTTTAGCATAGGTTTTATTTAAATTTATGTAAATCCTAAGCAGCGTTAGGACTTACAAGTAACCCTATGTAATTTAGAAAACGCTGTGCACACAATGTCGGTTTATGTGAGCGGATCTGCCAGAGGTGAGCGGTTTCCTAGCGGTTTAGGAGCATACAACATGTCAATTCTTCTCAGCGGTTTTTGGTCGTTTTCATGAACAAAATCCTCCATAGAAATACGACTGAAAAACGCTGTGCACACGCTGAAAAAAAACGCTGGGAAACCGCTGGGAAACAGCTGGAGACTTCAGAGCTCAGAACTCTAGGCTCCTGCAAATTTCCACCGGTTTACTGACGTTTGAACTCACTAAACCACTATGTGGGCACACAGCCTTACTGATCTGATAATCACTGTGGGTCTCTGGTTTTGGACATTTACCGATCTGATAATCACTGTGGGTCCCGGGTTTTGGACATTTACTGATCTGATAATCACTGTGGGTCCTGGGTTTTGGACACTTACCGATCTGATGATCACTGTGGGTTCCGTTATTTAGACATGTATCGATCTGATAATCACTGTGAGTTTTGGGTTTCAGATGCTCACCCACCTGATAATCACTGTAGGTCCTGAATTTCAGACACTGAAGTCATGTGCAGATGATGCGGAGACCTACCTCTTGGGCGCCATGTCTCCGGACCTGAGGGAATCTGTGGGTGAATGCAGGGTGATCACAGCCACCCTGTACTCATGATCTGCGTTCGGTGCAGGGCGGCTTTTCCCTGCATTCACCCGAGATCGCGTCTGACTCCACAACAACAAATTAACATGCTGCGGAGATACAGAAGTCCAGCAACCTGCAACGCAGGTGAGATAACGCTTTGGAGGGGAGAAGCACAGTGGGAACTCATCCAGTGTGCTTGTATTGTTGAACGCAGTGAAAATATGCTGCGTTCCAAAACGCTGCTAATACTGATCATGTGCACGCAGCCTCATCATTCTGATATTGATGACTTACGCCAGTAATTGGTCTGCAATATCCAGGCAGTGGAAACCCCTTGGAACCTTTATTCCCTGGTTTCTGCAATGTGTGCACAGCTGCATTGTAAGCTTATCAGTGACTTTCAGCAGCACATTACCGCTAGAATAATCACCCATAAGACCCGCCATAGCCTGTGTAGTTTAGAGAGGGAATTTAGGATGGCCCCAAATGTCGGGCTCTCCGCACCTCCTCTCCGGGAGATTAATGAACGTCTTGGTGTATATTGTCAGATCCATTTTGGCATCACTGAGTGGGTGATATTGACGGGAATGCAGAGTTTTCTTGGCTGCGGCCCATTGCTCTATGGTGTCAGCTATCATCTAACTAGCGGAGGTTGAAATGGATCCAGAACTTCAGAGTTTCTTTATTTTTTTGTCTTCTCGTGTTGCAGGATCGCTTGTTTAGTTTGAGATCTTTTCAGGGTTGTATCTGTATTGTACCTACATGGAGGGATTACGCTGACTTTCCGTTCTCTACAGAGCCGCTATTCATTGTGCCGTGGATTGTTTTAAAGAGATTATGAGCATTTGAGCCGAACAGAAATATTGCTGAGTTAGATGTAGTTGGCTCCGTGCACAATGTGTGTTTGTATCAAGGATAATGCACTGCAGTCGCTCTGCTCTGGTGATAGACAGCAGCCGTCCTGGGAAGAAGCAGTCGGAAAGATGCTGCTGATCAATGAGGGCTTTAATCTTTCCTCTGCGGATATGTTCTGGTGGTGCATGTCTATTAATGTGGCTATATAACCTAAATGTGCCAGGTGCCGACTGTGTTCTACAAAGCTGGCACCGAGGTATAATAGCAGCGACCAGTGCTTGCTCTGATCAGCGCTGATCATTCAATTCTAATCCTGCTGACAGTGGTATATACACGGCCAGGTTATGAGTGTGCGTTAGCACTGGTTCTTATCACCCCTATGTGTTGCCGTTGTGGGGTGCCAAATAGTTGCCACAGCATCTGGCGGCTTGGTGAAAGCCAGGGTCCCTGTCACCTTGTCCCTCCTTTGAAGCCTGGACAGTGAGTTTAATTTAAGAAAAACAAAATAAAATGGAGAAAAAATTGGAGTTTTAAAAGAAAAAAACATTCAATATTATTGCATCCAAAAAACATTATTGAAATTGCAGAAAAATGTGCTACAAATACTGAAGTGCAAGAAGGAAAAAAACAATAATTGAAGTCGCAGGTTTAAAAAAAAAATAAATAAAAAATATATTTGTTTTGATACATAAGCAATGTGACAGTTCCCCAAATTATCAATTGATGACCTACTTTAAGCAAAAATAAATGTATGAATTTATAAGGTGGGAGTATCTCAGTAAAGAGCCTTGTCATCACGCTTCATCCTGGTAAAGATATGGCCATAATGGCGTGGTTGTACTGATTTAATGGATACCTTAATTAAAAATATCCATAGCCTGGTTCTTCTTACTTTGCCTTTTAAGAAGTCGAGGTGCAATAGCCTGTTTGTGCATCGGTGTAGGACTGTGGGTAGGGTCTTCGGCTCTGCTGTGGCCCTCTCGGCATTTGTATGAGCCTCCTCCTTTTTAAATTTTGCAAGAGCGCCACATTTGTCGCAGGTGGCATTGTGCACATTAATCTCTTGGCTGTGACACGAGTCACTACCGTAAGAAAAACACACAAAATGTAGAGTCACAACAAACAGTCTGTGTAAATACAAGAGGTGCAATAGTGTCCTATCACTAGCGACACTAAAGTGTAAGGGTGGTGCTATGAATCCACTCACCTGATTCAGTTGTGTGACCCACAACTGGTTTGAAGGCGTCAAATAGTAAGCTGCTGCAGGACCTCCACCGACCACTCGCACGTGGAAAAACGTCCAGAGAAAAGTTGGGATTGAAGAGGTGTATCACGGTCCGCGCTGCTATACCCAAAGAAACACTCACATTGAAGGCAGGATTTCAAAAGCAGTTTCTTTCCTTTATTCCAACGTGTTTCGGTGCACAACCTGGCACCTTCCTCAGTTGTTCCCTGAGGAAGGTGCCAGGTTGTGCACCGAAACACGTTGGAATAAAGGAAAGAAACTGCTTTTGAAATGCTGCCTTCCATGTGAGTGTTTCTTTGGGTATAGTAGCGCGGACCGTGATACACCTCTTCAGTCCCAACTTTTCTCTGAACAAAAAGTCTGAGATGACACAGTCACCACTTACTGGGATAGCAGCAAAAGAGTGGACAGACAATCTGGGGTCAGTTCCAGGAAGAAGCGCAGTTACAAAAAGAGAAGCCAGAGACATGGTCAAAACTCGAGCTATAGTCGGGTATACGAGGAGGGCCATCGAGTATCCAGAAAAAAGGCAAAAGCATAAACAGGTCAAAGGCTCACAAAATAAGGTAAACAGACACTAAGGTCAGCTAATAGAGCTAGTACGCACCAGAGAGCCCACACAGCAACATGCAAGTGTACGATTGACAACAAGCAAACTACATACTTAAATAGCAGAGTAATCTGGGAAGTAACACCAGTGATTCCAGCACCCCAGAGCCAGCATGGAAAATAACACAGACAAACCAGATATAACAACATACAACAGAGACAAAGTATTGTAGTGTGAAGATTGTGACACTGGCATTTTTCAGCAAAATGGCGCTGGAGGAAGTGCATGTACAAATTGACCTCCAGTGATCTCCAGCAAAAAGGCGACAGTAGTGGCGAATGCACAGGTCGAGTTCCCAATCTGCGCATGAGCTGCCATAGCACCATTTTGCTGGAGATCGCTGTGTGATGATTGTTCGCAAGTGCCGCCCGTTGCAAAAGCAGCGCTAGCACGTAATACAAAATGAGGAGGCTCCTACAAATGCAGAGGGGCGACAGCAGAGCTGAAAACCCTACCCACAGCCCCACACCGATACTCGAAGAGGCTATCTCACTAAAACCTCTAAGGTGAATTAAATCAGAACCAGGCTACGGATAATTTTCACTACAGGTATCCATTACATCAGTATAGCAGGGCCATTATGGCCATACCTTTACTTTAACACAGGGGTGGGGAACCTCAGGCCCCCCTCAATGACCTTTTCTGCAGCCCCCAGGCAGATTCCTGGGGACCGCAGTGCTCAGGTTGGCAGACACGTTTTGCTGACTGCCTTTTAAATCCAGCTTCCCAGTGATGTCTATGCCCCAGCTTCTGCCTCCCCAGTGATGTATATGCCCCCAACCTCTCCTGTGACGTGTATGGCTCTAGCAAACCTGGAGAAAAGTTGTAAATCAATATCACCTACTATCACAGCCTCGCCAAAGAGAACCAGCCCCAGACACCACAGTAGGGGGTGAATTGATTGCTTAACCAAATATAGAGGGTTCATTTTCAAGGTGATAAATTTGGGCGGCCCCTGAAGGACGGTAGAAATTTACAAATGTCCCCCCGGCAGAAAAAGGTTCCCCACCCCTGCTTTAACAGGTTAAATTGTGATGACAGGTTCTCCTTAAGATTGTAAGACAATGTAGAAACGTTCAGGAAAAGCGTTTATCAGCAAGATGAAAACTTTAAAGTAGTGTTGTTTATAGCTTTAGTCCTGGTATGTCCCAGCAGTGGGGACCCTGACAGTACAAGAGGTTGATACAGATTTATTATTGTGGGGACATAGGAGCCTCTGTACTCTGTGTCGATACTGGGGTTACAGTCCTTTATGGAGGCTCCACTGCTCCCCCTCTGTACACCGTGCCGTCACGGGGGTACCATCCTGTAGGGAGGCTCCCCCTCTGTACACCGTCCTGTCACGGGGGTACCATCCTGTAGGGAGGCTCCCCCTCTGTACACCGTCCTGTCACGGGGGTACCATCCTGTAGGGAGGCTCCCCCTCTGTACACCGTGCTGACAGGGGGTACCATGCTGTACAGAGGCTAAATTGCTCCCCCTCTGTTATGTCTCCTCATTCCAGTCTCTGGCTCTATCTTGCCTCCAGGGCTTCCCAATGTCACATTAGGCTGATGTTTTCCCGCACAGAACCAGGACCCAAATTTTTTTTTTTTTTTTGGCTCTGGTTTGAGCTAAAATTGTAATGGCCGAACCCTTGACTGGTTCAGGTCAGTTCACTCCTGTGCAGATCCCTTTGGTTAGTGCTGTACCACACTTATAGGAGCATTTGTATGTGCACAGTGCTCAGTGGTTCTCTCTAACATAGAGGAGACAAAGTAACGGGAAACCCACAAATTATGGAGAGTCGCTAAGCAGACACAGCACTTGGACTCACTTGTTACCCCTAAACTAAGGACTGTTAATATTAATGAAATTGACCTGCAGTACTCACATGGCCAATATGTGATGTATTATGCTGTGATGTTTTGGCATTGTACATGGACATTGGACTCCTGCTCAATAGAAAGAAGACAGACTACTGCCAGGTATGACCGGGACACGTTTGAGATGGGGGTGACAAACTGGAAGTTGTAAAGAAATTCAACCTACTCTGATCAATGATCACTCAAGATTTATCATAGACACCAGAAGTCAGTAGGAGAATAGCTATGGGTAAATCAACAATGAAGTCACTGGACAAGGTCTTCAAATCAAGGAACATTTTACTGGCAATGATGATATCAATTCTACGGATGGCAAGAAGAGCAAACATATCAATTTTTAAACAAACCAAGTCAGAGATTTGACTCAAAGCAAAGATCACCAAGCTACGACTTTGTCTACATTGGACACCTCATATGAAGAGAAAAATCACTGAAGGAGGACAATATGGTAGGAGAATAGAAGGTACAAGGTGAAGAGGAAGACCAGCAACCCAGTGGTTTGATACTGATCAAGATTAACAGCGAGAAGACCCTGGTGGACCTATCTAGGCTGCACAAGATCGATCTTCCTACAGAGCTTCCTCCATCAAGTCGCCATGGCTCTAAATCAAGCTGAAGGCCGCTAAAATAAGTCTAAAGCATAAAGCCATTCTGCCTCCAGGTATCGGATGATGGCTGGCAGTGCTGCACCAATCTGACTTTGACCTATCCTATGTATATGGTAGATGGAGATATATTTTTTAATATGGTCCTAAAATTCTCAATACTAGCTATAGTTTATGGAGTAGTTGCATGTTGTAAGTGTTTGTCCCCTTTGCACTTTCCCTTTTTGCTACTAAGATAGGATGTTTAGTTTGTTAGCCCCAATGGGGCAGTGTTGCAAATGTATGTAAAGTGCTATGGAATTAATAGCGTTATAAATAAATAATTAATCTATATACAAGACTCCATCAATCGTTTGGCTGGGAAACCTGATGTTTAATTCCCTTCAGTGCCCCTAAGGGCAAATTATACATTGCATAGTAGGATCTGATGATACAAAATCATCAAGAAGGGAAGGAAATATTATAACTCTCTACTCTGCCTATGGAAGGGTCCTGAGCTCGAGACCTTCTTCCTTTCAGAATCCCACACATCTTTCTAAAGCAGAGAATCTCTTTACACTGTATGTGGACATGAGGTGGATCCACTGTAGATTTGGTTGGATAACTAAATTGTTCCGTATTACAGAACTCTGGCATTGTAAATGCACAGAGCTCATATAAAAGGGGCGTATAGTTGTGTGTGTGTGGTGTATATATGTATATTCTATACATTTGGCTCACCGTTCTCCTCTTGTATCTTCCTCAGGTCGACAGACAGCAGTTTGAGGAGACCATACGGAAACTGAACAACCTGTACGCAGAGGCAGAGAAGCTGGGCGGCCAGTCCTACCTGGAGGGCTGCCTGGCCTGCCTCACCGCCTACACCATCTTCCTATGTATTGAGACACACTATGAAAAGGTACAAGACTGGGGGACAAAAGCACACACGCATACATTCAGAGCAGTTTGCCTGGTATAGATAGTGAAAAGACGAGAGTGTGCACTCACCTGGCGCTGGTGTGTAAAGGCAGAACACCTGTAGAAAAATGTATCTGCTGCTGCGGCCCCATGGCCGGAGGAGAAAATGTTCTTCCCAGGTGAATAATGCTAGAGGAGCAGGACGATATCGCGTTGTATGGGTGCGTTTTGTGTTCCAAAATTAACTGCATTGCTCCAATATGTTTCAGTGCCTAACTGCCACCTTTCTCAAGATGTAAAACCAAATATCCACAATACAGCAACAGCTGGTTTATAAAGGCTGAAGGCCAATGCAGAACACCAATAAAGGGGTGAGGAATTAAGACTGAGTAGTGTGTATGGGAACTCACCTCGGGGTGGAGGACCAGTGCATGATGGCGTGAGATGATAGGAGGAAAAGGAGATGGGGATGCAGAAGAGGGGACTTAAAGGTGTTGTCCACGACTAGGACAACCCCTTCTGAGATGACTTGTTCCCCCCCTCCCCCCAGTTAAAAGAATAAGCCCTGTACTCCCCTTATGTGCTGCCGCCATTCCAGCGCTGCCAATAACCGCAGCTCAGGTCTCATGTGACATTGTGATGCGATCAATCGTCACCTTCCTTCTCCCCGCCTTTGGACATAACGAGCTATCAACAGGAAGTGGACGCAGCGGCTGACATGATTGAACGCTGGGCTTGCGTGATGTCACGTGATCTTCGAGCTGGAACGGCGGGAGAACGGGCGGTGAGTACAGGGCTTGTTATTTAACTGGGAAAAACAAATCTATTCAGAAGGTGTTGTCTATTAGTGGACAACCCCTTTAAAATAATGACGTGTATATAAATGAGAACATAGCAGGAAATAAATGTGGATGGAGGAAGGCATAGAAGGTGAAACCAAGCTGCAGGGTAGTGAAGTGAGGAAAGCCGGATCAATAACACAGGTGAAGGAATAAATTGGTTTGACAAAAATACTCGCTCAATCAGTTCGTATTATTGTCCTCCTCCACTATAAGGCTATGTTCACACAGGGCATTTTTGCTGCATTTTTTTTTTTTTTTTTATTTGAAGCAAAACCTGATGTTTTGATATTAAACAACCATGTCACGTTCCTGGTGCGGACGAGAGTGTGTGATTTGTGCGCGGGCATCCGCCTGCGTACAAATCACATATTGCCATGAATGGGAGTGCACGGTCATGAGCAGACCTGCGCATGACCGTGCATTCTCATTATACACATAGGGGCTGTGTCAGCTTGCGGATCCCCTCCGCAGGACGCTGTGGAAGGTCCGCAAGTCTGAAGCCAGCCTCACACAGGTTTTTCTGGGAATGAAAAACGCAGGTTTAGAATAGCATAAAACCAAGGTGAAAATGCAGTAAAAACGCCCTGTGTGAACACAGCCTAAGACGTACAGGCCGTAGAGTGACTCCTGCCATCTTCACTGAACGTTGAGGCTGCCTGCGTCCAAATTGGCGTCTTCCGAGCTCTTCTAGAGGAGTTTATTTTCCTCCTGAAGAATTAAAGCTGAGTGTGGATATAAAATGAGGCGTTTTTATCCCGGTTGGCTGTATTTAGATGATGGTTTCTTTGAGAATGAATCGAGACCTTTCAGCAAGTCTCAGATGAAATGCTTTGCCACGGCCAGACAGATCCGGGATTTATTTATTCAGTCGGGGCTGGCCAGACTCCGGTAAACCCTCTCCCTGCCACCGAGTATAAGGAGACAGTGCTCCCACCTCCACCCGTGTATGTGCCCACCATCAAAGTGGTTAATAAGCGCGGCCTGTGTCTTCCCACCCCCCAACTTGACCGTAAATATTGGGTCTCTGGACAGCTCTTCCTAAGTGGCAGAGAAAGCAATTGATCTGGATGAATTCAGCTCTGTGAGCAGTATATACACACAAATGTGTTCTGAAGAAGGGCTTCTATGTATTTATCCACCTCGTCCGTCCTGTGGATTAACCCCAGGATGCCAGAGAGATGCATTTCTCAATGCATCTGATGATTGTAAGGTAAAAGAGGCATTAAAGTAAAATTGATAGATGGTGCATAATGTAGTGGCTTCTTTCTCAATGTAGAGGGAGAGTAAATCCTCCATCCCCTCAAATTTGTATGAGGTTTTATGATCTGGAGCAGGATGGATCTCTCAGGATCTACTTTTTATAGCTGTTTGCTGAAAAGTAGGATTGTTCACAAGTGGTATATAATGACGGCAATGTCTAATCTGACTGCAGTGACCCTGACAATCGCTAGAAGAAAATGGCAAGGGAGAAGCCAGTGCCACACTGACTCCGCACATTTCCACTCTGACCTTTCTGGGTGGTTATGGTGTATAATGTGCCACCTGTGTGTCCACCTGGAAAAACTCAAGCAGGGGCATCCATAAGGCCGGTTTACATGCTGAGCTGTCCCAGCGATCCGACCAAAGCTCGGATCGCTGGGACAGTGCTATCTGATCGCTGGTGAGCTGTCACACAGGCAGACTTACCAGCGAGAACGCTGGTAACCAGGGTAAACATCGGTAACTAAGCTTAGTGCTGTGATTAGTTACCCAATGTTTACCCAGGTTACAAGCATCCCAGCATGTATTTGTGGCGCGGGGCATCGCCGGTAGGTTCGTTGATCGTTTGGTCTCCCGCTGTCACACATGCCGAATGCTGGCCACCCAGCGGGAGATCAACTATTGGAAAAGTCCCCTGGACATTCCACAACGATCAGCAAGCCGACCGTTGCAGGATGTCACATGTATCCACATCGCTATGAGGTCGCTGCAACGTCACAAGTTGCAGCAACATCGTTAACTATGTCGCTACGTGTAACCCTCCTTAAGACATAAGTGGCAAGGCGCTGTCTTCACACCTCAGGCATTTTGTGTTAGCGATCACGAATTGGGCATTGATTTATAAGTATTTATGACTTGTGCCAAGAAATGTATGGAGCAGGCTCAGGAGCTGAACCGATGGGTGCGGCAGGTGCTGCCTTTAATATATAATTGAAAGGAGAGCTCTTAAAAAAAAAAAAATTAGATCAAGATGTTCTGATGCAATCAATATTAATAAATATGTATAATCACTGTGTGTGTGTTTTTATATATAATCTTTTTCTCCTTTTTTTTTTTTTTTTTTTCATCATGTACCCTCACTTTCCAATTTTGACCTTCAAAGTAAAGTAATGAATGTGATAAATATTAAACCACAAAGATGTTTTTATTTTTTTAACACATTCTACAGTGAATGAAATGGGCGCATTAAGAAAAAACAATACAAGATCTGTTTTTTTTTTGTTTTATTTTTAAACAATGGGGGGGGGGAAAACCCCATTGTAGCTTTTACAGAGTGTTCTGCGGTGCTGAGGAGTTGTGTTATCCATTTGCTTGTGTCAGATTCATCGCCATACAGCACTGCTGGGCCGCAGTTTTGGGTGGATGAGTTTTACCCCTACAAGGTCCTGTTCTAACCGAAAAACTGACGGTTTTTATCCTGCAATCTGTGGTGTTTTTACATTGTATAATCGTTCTCCTCTGGTTGCTCTTATTGGGATACATTAATCCGCGCCTTCTTAACCTTTCTGTATTTATTTCTAGGTTTTGAAGAAGATTGCAAAGTATATTCAAGAGCAAAATGAGAAGATTTATGCCCCCCAGGGCCTGCTCCTGACCGACCCCATAGAAAGGGGCCTCCGAGTGGTATCCTTTTTATAATGTTGATTCACATGGAAGCGATGATAGAACAAACACCAGGTCGTAGTCTTGGGCTATGTGACCACTGGGCATTTGTGCTGATGTTTAGGTGATGCTTTTTTTTTTCCTCTGCAGAAAAAACTGATCATTCACAGTATTTTCCATTAAAGTCTGTGACCATTTAAAAATGCTGTGCCCCCGTGTGCATTTTTCGTTGGTCTGTTTTTGCTGCAGAAAGCAGATGCGCTCAAAAATGAGCATGTCAATTACTCGTCCCTTATTGAGCTGCATTTTCCCCATTGACTCACATTGTAACCCCCCACACCACAAAATGCTGTCATCCCATTACTTACCCTCCCTGGCGATCACACAACCTGCTGCAGCGATGCGTTCCTTCCGGGCACTGGGTAACAGGACCTGTGAGAAGTGAAAAGGACCTGGACATGTGACTCAGGTGACCTGTTACCCAGAAGTAAGCCATTGCTGGACACTGCAACCTTGGGGAAGGTAATAAAGTGTAAATGTGTGTGTGTCTTTGTGTGGTGTGTGTGTGTGTGTGTGTGTGTGTGTGTGTCTGTCCCCTCTGCTCCTTATGGAATGGTACTGTGCTTTTGATTTGAAAAGGCAAAAGCGCAGCACTAAAAGGAGCAAAAAAGCATCAAAGGAAGATGTTTTGGCTTCAGAAAATGCACTAAAAACAGATCACCTAAAACAGCAGAAACCCCCAGTAGACATTTAGCCTGAAAAGGGTTGTCCTCCTTTTTTTTTTTTTTTTTTTTTTTTAGAAAACCTGCTATGGGCTGATAATGTTATAAATACAGAGCAGTCCTGTTTGTTTGCAGCTGTGCAAATGATGCAGCCAATCGATGGGCTTTGACGGCTCTAGCAATCTAGTCGGAATAAACAGCTGAGTGTAATGATTGGCTGCAGCGTTGCCAATGTGACTTCACTTTAACAAAGAAAGGCGGCACTTACCAGGGCTTTTCTGTGCTTTATTCAGTACTCGTGAATTCACAAGGTGCAGGGAGGGAGCAGGGGTTGGGATGACGACGGCACCGTTTTGCGCTGTGTGCGCTTCAACGCAGCACGAAACAGTGCCGTCGTCATCCCAACCCCTGCTCCCTCCCTGCACCTTGTGAATTCACGAGTACTGAATAAAGCACAGAAAAGCCCTGGTGAGTGCCGCCTTTCTTTGTTAAAGTTGATTCGTATGTGGTCTTTGGACAGGCACCACAGGCTTCCACATCGTGTACTCCCTGGCTGTCCAGCCGTATAACCTGCAGCATTGGTGCCCCTCCTTCTATTGATGTGATGCAATGTGACTTCACCACTGCAGCCGAACTAGAGACTGCTCAGCGGCAGAGACCACGCTGGACTTGGGTAGGTGAAGTAATACTACGTTTTCTAAAAACAGGACAAAGTTTAGTAAAACAGGATGTTGTTATCCTCTTACGTCAGTACCATGGACGTACTGGGACAATGTCCTCTAGTCTAGCTGAGCCTGCATCACACCTGGCGCCCATCATCTGTCTCCAACAGCAGCGAGTCGCACTCAGAAAATGGTGACGCACAACAAAAATTTTGTTTGTTTCTTATTTTTTTGGGGGGGAAATTTCAGAATTTTTTTTTTTTTTTGTAACTCAAGTTAAGAAAAGCTATACAAGTTTTGGTAATAATTTTGTTGTAGTGACTTATATTGGGGGTCTAATAGGCCAGTACTGGCATTGCACTACATAAGGGGTCAGAGGATCACATGTCAGTCTCTTTGTGGGACCAGTGAGTATTGATTAAAAAAAAAATCTATTTAGTGTGCGATATCAATTGAAATCTTGGTGGGACTTGTGGTGGTGGGGGAGACCAAAGCCCCACAAAAATCGACTAATCAAAAAAATGCACTAAACAAGTATGACAATTTGTGCTGGCAAAATGGGAATATAGTGGCTCAGTGGTTACTGCAGTCATGCTGCACTGGGGTCCTGGGTTCAAATCCCACCAAGGACAACATCTGCAAGGAGTTTGTATGTTCTCCCCATATTTGTGTAGGTTTCCTCTTCGTTCTCCGGTTTCCTCCCACACTGCAAAGACTGATGGGGAAATTAGATTGCATTTATTTAATTAGCATTCCTTATATAGCGCCATTAATACCACAGCACATTACAGACCTCACTGTCCCCATTGGAGCTCACAATCTATATTCCGTATCAGTCTTTGGGGTGTGGTACACCTGAGAACAAAGCACAAACACAGGGATATTGTCCTTGGTGGGATTTGGATCCACGACTCCAGCGCTGCATGACTAACCACTGAGCCACTGTACAGTGCTGACCACTGAGCCACCATATACAGTGCTGACCACTGAGCCACCATATACAGTGCTGACCACTGAGCCACCATATACAGTGCTGACCACTGAGCCACCGTATACAGTGCTGACCACTGAGCCACCGTATACAGTGCTGACCACTGAGCCACCATATACAGTGCTGACCACTGAGCCACCATATACAGTGCTGACCACTGAGCCACCATATACAGTGCTGACCACTGAGCCACCATATACAGTGCTGACCACTGAGCCACCGTACGGTGCTGACCACTGAGCCACCGTACGGTGCTGACCACTGAGCCACCGTACGGTGCTGACCACTGAGCCACCGTACGGTGCTGACCACTGAGCCACCGTACAGTGCTAACCACTGAGCCACCGTACGGTGCTAGCCACTGAGCCACCGTACAGTGCTAGCCACTGAGCCACCGTACAGTGCTAGCCACTGAGCCACCGTACAGTGCTAACCACTGAGCCACCGTACAGTGCTAACCACTGAGCCACCATATACAGTGCTAACCACTGAGCCACCGTACAGTGCTAACCACTGAGCCACCTTGCTCCAATGGGGACAGGGATGATGTCTGTTAAGCGCCATGGAATAAATGGAACTATATAAGTAAGTAAATTCCACTTCCAGCCAGAAAACGAGCCAAATCAATGGAAACTAGTACAATCTTTACATTTTTTTTTTCTTCCTTGACCTACTGTACAGATTGAGATTACGATCTATGAGGACAGAAGCCTGACTGGCAGATAGGACCTGTAAGTTACATAGCTTTTCAGAGCATCTTTTATGTGAGACTGTCGTAATATCCTCTATCCTTAACATGTCCATACACATAAAGTTTTCAGTCCTCTATTTCTCCTGGCTCCCACATATATATACACAATCTGCTTACCTGAGGGTTCACGTTTTTCTTGATTCCTCTGTCAGCAACTTGTCTCCCCTAAAAATAAAATGATTGGTCCTTTACGTTTTTGTCTGGAGGCCACCTTACATCTAGACAGTTCTTGGGTCCAATTGTATCGTTTGTCTGGCATTTTATTTAATGCAGAAGGTTAAGCATTACCCTACCTCTGCCGCTGTAAGCGCTGAGCGGGCACACGTCCTCTGAACAGTGGTGACACCTTGGGTTCAGTTTAATCCTACGTTTCCAGGAGGAAAAGTAGAGGAATGCGTAACACACAGATGATTAATTGGGTTGTCCAGGCTTTTTCTATAATTTACTTGTGTATTTAGGCTACAAAATGTTGACCGTTTATAATATACATCGTGTCAACATTTTGCAGGATTATCTAGATTTCACTGATTTGCGGCTGCCAGGGAACGTCCAGGGGTTGTGCTGGAGCTGCATGGAAATGGGGAACTGGTTGTTTACTCCCAGTCTCCTACAAATGCCCCCTCCCCAGTCTACAGTATGGCCATCCCACCCCACCTCCAATGCACACAGCAATTCCCTGCTCCGCTGACACACTGTGCCGAATCCACAGATGTGAAGTAGATTCGGTACACTAGGTCAGTGCAGGAGGGACCGCTGCATGTGTGTTCGCTCACCCTGTGGCCGCTGTCAGTGCAGCCATAGACCGCAGCCCGGGTCTCTATGTGCCTTGGAGCCAATGCTCTTCCTCTCTATTCCTCCTGTACCCTAGAGTGGGGCACAGAGCCGGTGGAGCTTTATATTGCAGCCACCGGCTCTATGGTACTAGGAGGTATAGAGAGCAGGGTCGTCTTGCTCCACAGCACAGAGACAAAGGCTGCGGACCATGGCTCCAGGGCACAGAGACCCGGGCTGCAGACCTCGGCTGCACAGACAGCGGCCACAGGGTGAGCGCACACACATGCAGCGGTCCCTCCTGCACTGACAGTGTGCCGAATCTTCTTCACTACTGCGGATTCGGCACAGTGTTTCAGTGAGCAGGGGACAGCTGTATGCAATGGGGGTGGATGGTGACATGAGGGGCTGGGGAGGGCCTAAAGTGGTCCTGAGGGTGGCTGGCCATACTGTTCACTGGGGAAGGGGGTTGCTGTAGGAGACTTGAGAGTAACATCCAGTTCTCCATTTACATGCTGCTCCAATACAAACACGCCCCCTGGACGTCCTCTGGCTGCCGCAAATCAGTGATATCTGGGTAACTATGCAAAATGTTGACAGGATGTATATTACAAACTGTCAACATTTTGCAGCCTACATACACATGTAAATTATAGAAAAATCCTGGACAACCCATTTAACTTTAATAACTTGGCTAATTGTCATTGGCAGGACAGGGGCATGGGTGGGATTGGTTTGTACAATTCTGGTCACTTTATAAAACTGTGACATGTCATGTGATGACTTCTCTTCTATCTGTCTCCTATGCAGGTGATATATCGTTCATGCTGTAAATACTCCACTGTAAGACCGTCCTCCCTGACATTCCTTCAGTTGCCATTCCCATGTCAGCAGCACATTCTTAATGACTTCTCCATACTGTTCTTCATGGACCCAATACCCCTTGCTGTGCCAATCTGTGCCCCTGCCAGCTTGGAGCATCTGATATTCGTCTCCAAGGCCTGATGAGAGAAGGTTGAACATGGCTCAGCAAAATGGACAACATCCCCGGGAAGGAAAGGAGGGGGCTCTTTTGGGTGGGGGTAGTGCCAATTTTCATTTGCCACCTTTTATGCTATAGTGTTTTCCTTACGGCCACTTTTGTTTTTTTTTTTTTGTTTTTTTTTGCCCTTGAGTGAAAAGTGTACACAATAAGGATGGAAACCCTTAATGGCTGGTGTACGGATGAGCTGTGCCCGAGCCAAGCTGTGACCCATCCGTCACTGTATGGGATGGAATTCATTACCCTACATAGGCGGCATCTTGTATCATTTAGTATTTTATTTTGTGTCTTACCCTGTATTATTACCATTGTCATCTCCTCTTTGCACCCCCCTTTGTGTACCTCACAACCCCCTTTATTTTGTTTCCTACCCTGTATTATTACCATTGTCCTAACCCCTTTGTTCCCCCCTTTATTTTTTGTTTCTTACCTTGTATTACCATTCTCATTTCCCCTTTGTTGTCCCCCTTTATTTAATGTTTCTTACCCTGTATTATCACCATTCTGATTTCCTCTTTGTGTCCCCCTTATTTTGGACTATTACCACTTGGTATTTATAATGTATATTTAGCACCAGAAGAGTTTGTGAAGGTGATTTGTTTTTCTATAAGACTGTGGTGGTGTTTCTGATTGTGGGCATACTATAATTGTAGTTTTCGTATGTGTGGGCATCAGAACAAGAACCGACATATGTGAAGAAACATATATTCGTGGATATGTTGAATTATGGATGACACAAACACCTTGAGGGGTGAAAATGTTTGCATTGCCAGTTTATTTTCCATCCGGGACAGTTGTTGCTGATGGGCAGAGTGCTCCGCCTCAGTAACCACCCCCTGTACCCAGGCATGGCATCGATGCTAGTAGCCGAACACTGTGTGTGGCATCCGGGTTGGAACAGAAGCTCCTTGCTTCACCCCATGTAATCCTTTCATCTTATGTACATTGTCATTGTAACAAACCATGTGCTTTTATGAATCAGATTTATTATAAATAAACGTTAATTTATAGGGCATTTTGGTGGCAGTGCTTTTATTTTACAACATTTAACATTGGGTATATTCACACATTAACACCTCCACTTCACATTGTCTGACAAATCATAAGTGCCTCTGTTGTGGAGCCTGTAGACACATGAAGTCTGTGCTATGGAGCTTCAGGCTCTTACTTTGACCCCAAATGCAAATTACGTAGTGAATCTCACCGACGTGATCTACACAAACCACATGCCTGATACTATGTAGATTCGTATAAATAGGCTGTTGCCTATCCAGGCATGAACTCCACAAGTCCTCTAAGGACGTCCAACAGATCCTTTAACCCCGTCATGACCCAGCCTATTTTGACCTTACTGACCAGGCCATTTTTGTCAATTCTGACCAGTGTCCCTTTATGAGGTAATATCTCTGGAACGCTTCAACGGATCCTAGCGATTCTGAGATTGTTTTTTCGTGACATATTGGGCTTCATGTTAGTGGTAAATTTAGGTTGATAATTTTTGCGATTATTTGTGAAAAAATTAAAAATTTGGCAATTTTCAAAGTATGAATTTTTTATTCTGCTAAACCAGAGAGGTATGTGACACAAAATAGTTAATAAATGACATTTCCCACATGTCTACTTTACATCAGCACAATTTTGGAAAAAAAAAATTTTTGTTCGGACGTTATAAGGGTTCAAAGTTCATCAGCAATTTTTCATTTTTCCAGCAAAAGTTACAAAACCATTTTTTTTGTGACCACATCACATTTGAAGTCCCTTTGAGGGGTTTACATGACAGCAAACACCCAAAAGTGACAACATTCCAAAAACTGCACCCCTCAAGCTACTCAAAACTACCTTCAAGAAGATTATTAACCCTTCAGGTGCTTCACGGGAACTAAAGCAAAGTGGAAGGAAAAAATGGTCATTTTAATTTTTCCAACAAAAATGTTCTTTTAGCCTCAATTCTTTCATTTTCACATGGGCAACAGGATAAAATGGATCCTAGAAATTGTTGGGCAATTTCTCCTGAGTACATCGATATCTTATATGTGGTCATAAACCACTGTTTGGGCACACGGCAGGGCTCAGAAGGGAAGGAGCGCAATATGACTTTTGGAGCTAATTTTCCATTCAGAGGGGCGTTCCTGAAGGCATTTTGACCGGTAGGCGGGTCCCTGTTGTGCCTCTCTACCCTGCCTCGCCTCTGTAATACGCCCTAATGGGCGTCGTTATACAAAAGCAGAGCGCAGGCACAATTTCAATATCGCGCCCGCAACGTCACCGCTGCGACGCGTTCATGTGAAGCCGGGTTCGCGTGTCACTTTTGGTCGCACACAGGCAGACTTCCGCATGCTATCTGCGCATGCGCGAAGTCTGCCTGTGAACCTTGCGACCAGAAGTGACACGTCCCGGTGTCACATGACCGCGTCGCAGCGATATTGAAATCGTGCCCGCGCTCTGCTTTTGTATAATGCCTCCCAGCACCGCCGACATCGCCCCTTTATATGGGGCGACGTAGGGGCGATGACGCCGCCGATAGGCCATGCCCCCTACGTCACCTATGTAATAGACGGCGATGTCGCCCCATGTAACGGGGGCTTAAGATCTGCAGAATGTGGACACAAGTTATCACCTTGATGTCTTCTGTTCCTCACACCCTTCCTGAACACTTTTTCACCATTAGGGGTGTTCTTGTTCCTGTAAAAGGTAACATAGTGAAGAGTGAATAGTGAAATATTGGGGTTCGTATTATTCTAACCAAATACGTTTTTACTATTCGGGTGGTATTCATCTCAAATAGTGAACCTAGTGCAATTTAGTGGGAAACGCAAATATATTTCTGGAAGATATCCCTGAAAAATATTTGTTCTCCATTGACTTGCACTTGGTTCAGTCGTCAAGGTAGGTACCCGCATAACAAAAAAAAAAAAAAAGCCAAGGAGCCATTGCTGCCTATAGTCAGCATGCAGTACAAAAAGTGAATATCCATATATTCATTTCTAACTGTACTTTAAAAACGAGATATATAGCAAAGAATTGATCAATTATTTGAGCCAACCTGCCGCAATCTCAATAGCCAGTCCTACTGTGTTTTTATACACGTTGTGCTTTACGGCCTCCTAAATAACTTAAAAGCACAACCACAATAATGCAACACGTACCCGAACATCTCAGAATCTCTCCCATGGCAAATGAAGGGCAAATGCAGGTAAAGGCAGACCAAGCCTGAACACGTGTAGCGGATGCCACAGGTGCCCGGACATTAGACCTGACCCCAACACTTCCAAACCAACAGACCATGAATGAGGGCGGAGCAGGCACCTACAAATGTGCATGCAATCAGCAGAGCCTATGGGAAGGGTGGGGAGGCTGTATGTGAACAGCAGCCTAGTCAATTCATGTGGTCTTGCATTCTATGTATTTAGGAGGCCATAAGTTACAATGCATATAAAAAAAAAAGTAGGGTAGGACCACCCTATTGAGATTGCTGTGAAGTGGCAGTGTGGCTTAAAGAATTTATCAATTGTTTGCTAAATATCTCATTTTTAAAGTACAGTTAGAAACTAAATATGGGCATATGCACTTTTTCTACTACATGCAGACCATAGGCAGCGCTGGCTTCTTGGCTTTTTTTAACGAAAAGTAAAAGGTATTCAGTTAGAATATTCCAAACCCCAATATTTCACTATTTGCTCATCACTAGTGACGTCCACAAATCTCTAGACCCAAGGTCTTCCCAGAGTTTTCTCTGTTGACAAGTGTATCCTGGTGCCATGCCTTTCCTGGGTAAGTGACGCACACTTTGCCATACACATAATGGAAATGAGAATACAATTCATCTGAGTAGGCCAGCACTTTTCATTGCTCTATGATCCAATTCTTATACTCTCATGCCCATGGTTCTCACTTTTGGCTGATGACTGCTCTGCATAGGCAGTCTGACCAATCTGCAGTCCCTATACTGTAAGCGGTGATGGCCTGTTTTTCTATAACTTTCAGTAGCCCGTGTCTCGGATTGGACCATTACTAGCATACGCTCTATATGTGCATCAGTGGGCTTTGGGCACACATCACCTCATTGCTAGATTTCTAGGTCTCCTTCTCTGGACTTGTTTTGTTGGGTACTATCCACAATACACTGGGAACTCCTCACCAGACCTGGAGTGTTGGTGATCATCTGACCAAGTTGTCTCTAGCCTTTAGAGTGTGGCTAATCCTTACATTGCTCATTTTTCCTGCGTCCAACACGCACACTTCAAGAACAGACTATTCACTTCCTGATAATTCCACCCTTTATGTACAGTGCCTTGTGAAAGTATTCACCCCCTTGGCATTTTTCGTGTTTTGGTACCTCACAACATGGACTTTCACAGTTTATTTTTTTTTAAGGATCTGCATCAGTCAATGTAAAAACATGCTTATAAGCTTGAACCTTTGGTTTTGCTTTTTATTGTAGAGTAAACCATAAATAGGGCAAAATGAATGAAAACTTCAGTATGCATAATTATTCACCCCTAAAGTCAGTTCTATTAGGAACCTCCTTTTGTGGCAATTACAACTGCATGCACTTTGGATAAGTCTACATGAGCTCTTCACATCTTGTCAGTGGGATTTTTGCCAATTCTTCAAGGCAAAACTGTTCTGGCTCCTTCAAGTTTGATGGTTTCCACTAGTGAACAGCAATCTTTCAATCGGACCACATATTCTCAGTTGGATTAAGGGCTGGGCTTTGACTACATCACTTCAATACATTTACTCATTTCCTCTCAAACCACTCCAGTGTTGATTTAGCAGTATGCTTTGGGTCATTGTCTTGTTGGAAGGTTAACCTCCGTCCTAGTCTCAACTCATTGACAGACTGAAAGGTTTTGGTCAAGAATATCCCTGTACTTCACATCATCCATCTTCCCCTCGGCTCAGACCAATTTTTCATTCCCAGCTGCCAAAAAACATCCCCACAGCATGATGCTGCCACCTCCATGTTTCACCTTGGGGATGGTGTTCTTTGTGTGATAAGCTGTGTTGGTTTGGTGCCAGACACAGCATTTACCTTGGTGGCCAAAAAGTTAAATTTTTGTGTCATCTGACCTTCTCCATACATTTGGGGTGTTTCCTACATGTCTTTTTGGAAACAAAAAAATGAGCCTTCCAATTTTTGGATGGAAGTAAAAGGCTTTTCTTCTAGCCACTTTTCTATAAAGGTCCGCTCTATGGAGTGTATAGCTTATTGTGGTCATATGGACAGATACTCCAGTCTCTGTTTGGGAACTCTGCAGCTCCTTCAGGATTACCTTTTGGTATCTGTGCTGCCTTTTTAAATGAATGCTCTCCTTGCCCGGGCTGAGAGTTTTGGTTGGTGGCACTCTTAGCAGGTTTGTTGTGGTACCATGGTCTTTCCAACTGACGATAATGAATTTGTTGGCGCTCCGGGGAATAATAGAGATTGGAATTTTTTTTTTTTTATTTTTTTTTTATTTTTTTTTTAGAACCTGACTTGTACTTCTCTAAACAAATTAGAGACAAAGTTGTTGAGATCTCCTTGGTCTGCATGGTGTTGTTTGGCGATATTGGTCTTCATGGTGGTGTTTTGGCGATCTACTAATTTTTATTTAGTTTATTCAATAAATGTAATTCTTGCCTTTTATTTTTCTTACTTCACTACCCCGTCTTAGACTATTTAATGATGATGTATGGCACACCAATTGGATTACAAAACTATTTAAACACGTAATGTAACAAAACAAGTAAAACGCCAAGGGGGTGAATACTTTCACAAGGCACTACATTTCCATTGTAAGAAGTTCACAAGTGTTATTCTCTTTACCTGGCAGTCGTCTTAATATTCTGTTCGATCACTCAATACTTTGTATACTCAATGTTTGTATATTTTATATGGGTTCACACCCTAATGTACTGCATCTTCCCTGCTTTAGTTGCCTATCTTGCTATTGCTCTCTGGAGTCAACTTCTAACCTGCCCATTAAAGAAGAGGTTAATTTTCTAAAGACAGTAATTACATTGAAAGCACCTTTCCTTGCCCATCTGGCTTTTTGGTTTCTATTGTTCTCTGGTATCAGTCATTTATAAAAGAGGATTCTACTAAGATACAGGCAGAAAACAGAAGTTAGTACCCGGTTACAAGATACGCCTCGACGTGGCAACTGGGTGGTTTATTGATATGCATATCTATAAACCTAAATATCTCTTCCTTAGCTATAATATTCAATATGTCATGAGTGCCACTTATTTTGACATATCGGCTTCATGTGAGTCTATATTTATAGATGGAGTCCTACGTACAAGTTCCACCATAAACCACATCAGTAGCTGTGTTTTGTATTTTTGCTTTTAGGCCGAGGTTTTATCCGACATGTTTATTCTGTGTCGCTGGAAGCAGAGTCGTATCGCTGTCCTTCTTGGCAGTGAATTGGACGCTTGTGCCAGTGCTGCTTATCCAGGAAATCTGGGAGGCTGGGACACAAGTTTTAATTTCCTGCACAAGCTCAGGACTCTCTTGCCCTTGAGATTTAATTGTCTAACAGGAATTTGGAACCAATTAAAATTAATGTGGACCCATGGGCTTCAAAAACACGAACACATTATAGGCATATAGAGAACCAGACCGCTTGACTTTCCACAATGGTAATCCCCAGTCACTTCATTTGTGTGTTTATATATGTATAGATTTTATTTTTCTATAGCTGTTTAATGTTATTTATTGGTTCTGTAGTTTTCTAGTATTTTGAAAGGCAAGAATCACAGTGTGCAGGACTACAGGTGCATCTCTATGAATTAGAATATCATCAAAAAGTTAATTTTGTTTAGTAATTCCATACATAAAGTGAAACACATATTATATAGAGTCATTACATACAGAGGGATCTATTTCAAGTGTTTGTCTGTAAATGTTGATGATTGTGGCTTACAGCTAATGAAAACTCAAAAGTCCTAATCTCAGAAAAGCAGAATGTTTAACAGCAACCAGGCGGCAGTGCGATTGCTTGCATTCTCCACCAAATGTGAGGAAGCGATCACTGAGCGTGTTGGGGAACACTCACTTCGCAGCAATATTCAAACACACAGCATGTCTCTTCATTTAAATAAGTCCAGCTGATTTATTTAGAGAGAGCGTAAACCGCATTGTGCAAATTAAACATACGCCGAACTTTGTCATTATAAAACCATACTCCGTTCATCTCAAGAACGGGATACACCCGCACAGTATTCAGATATTTCCGCTGTTGCGGTAACACAGTGGAAGTATTGCACTTTCCAGACACTGACCGCAGTTAGTATACAACCTCCTGTCTCTGGGGTTGCCTTTCAGGTGAATGGCTGCTCCAATCACTGTCTCCCGACAGTTATGGTGGGTTTACACGTCACGATATCGGAACGATATCGTATACAGCGGCGCGGGAGCGCGCATTTTGTGCCCGGTTTTGAAAGAGTTGGATCGGCGGTGTACACGTCCCGATATCGTGGTACAACGTCCCTACAATGTCTACACCCCCGACCCAGGACCAACCATTTAACATGGTAGTGAATGGGGGACGTTGTACTGCGCGTCGGAGTTGGATGTTTACACGGGACGATCCGGCTCCAACCGGCATCCGATATCGGGCAGTTGAATAGCACGCTCATTCGACCCCCGATATCGGTTTGCCATCGTTCCTGCATCTCATTGTACGTTCACACCGTACAACGCAGGAACGATATCTGGTCCAACTCACGAACCACGTGACTTTTTTTCGGAGTTGGACGCCGATATCGCAACGTGTATACCCACCATAAGGATATCTGGGACATCTGCCTCACTGGAATCACCAACCAGGATCTGTCATCAGCTTCAAACTGACTCCCGCCAGTCCACGTTCCCAGCAGGTCCGTAGCTTCCCAGCCTCTGAGCTCTTGCGCTCTGCAGCCACATCATGTGCTCAAATAGGAAGTCAGCAGCTTGCTGACATTACTGACATGTGACCAGCGAGAAGTCACATGATATCAGCCTGACCAACATCCAGGGAGGAGGAGATGGTATGTGGATGGCCAGTCTGTCCTATCACCATCTGACCATCCCCAAATCCAGCCCTAAACAAATATACCGACTTGTGGAACAAGTCCCAAAAACCATCCTGGATTTAGATCGCAGCACACCTCTGTCTGTGCAATACATACCTGCCTCTCTCAATATAACCAGTTGGTACATCACTATAAGAACAAGGGAGCAACATCTGCATGACAGGTCCATTGGCTGCAGAATATCTCTTGCAGATCAAATCCAGTCTATGTACCTTATGTTGTATCGCCTCTCTGTAGGATTGGTGATAACTTGCTGATTGGTGGGTGTCTGCTGGGACTCACACTGATTATCAGAATGGGGAGTTTTTAAGCCTAACAGATGCTAGTGCATCTCAAAAAGTTAATTTTTTTCAGTAATTCAATACAAAAAGTGAAAGTCATATTATATAATCATTATACACAGTGATCTATTTAAAGTGTTTATTTCTGTTAATATTGATGATTATGGCTTACAGCCAATGACAACCCAGAGGTCATTATATCAGAAAATTAATGTAGGGAGGATGAAGGGTCTGAGAGATAAAATATGACCTAAATAGGTATCCGAGGCTTCACTTTGTGTGGCTGTGAGAGTCACAACCACTATAAAAGCATATCACGGCTGCTGCAGTCCCCAGCATGGGGCATATAGAGTAGGGAGGATGAAGGGTTAAAAACTGCTGCCGCATTCCACGAGACATCAACGGTTGAAAATATTGATTTATTAGTCAACGTGTTTCAGGCTCCCTGGTCCCTTCTTCAGAACAAATTAAAAATCATATATTTCCATGTTTCAGGGTGTTTCATGAAGGCCTGAAATGCATTGACTAATAAATCAATATTATATTCACCCTTTGATGTCTCGTGGAATACGGCAGCACGGTTTTTAAACCTTCATCCTCCCTACTCTATGTGGGGAGCAAGTGAAGGGTTTGGCAGAGAGGGGGAGACAGGGTGATGAGTCGGGCAGCGGAATTGTGGATAGTTTGGAGAAGTGCGAGAGAGGTAGCGGGGAGGCCAGTGAGTAGGAAGTTGCAGTAGTCGAGGATTATCCCAAAGCATTTGGCTTGGGGGACGAGTGAGAGTAAACAGTCATTAACAGTAATAGGTTGGGTAGGAGGCGAGAGCGCCTCGGAGGGGAAGACGATGAACTCGGTTTTGTCCATGTTCAATTTTAGGAAACGAGCAAAGAAGGATGAGACGGCGGACAGGCATTGCAGTATTTTGGATAGTAGCGAGCTGATGTCAGGGCCGGACAGATAGAGCTGGGTGTTGTCAGCACAGAGGTGGTATTAAGGCCGTGGGACTCAATGAGTTGGCCTAGGCCGAGGGTGTATATGGAGAAGAGTAGTGGTCCCAAGATTGTGCCTTGGGGAACACCAACAGATAGGGGGTAGGGTGAGGAGGAGGTGTGGGAGTGGGTGACGATGAAAGTCCGGTCCGTTAGGTAAGAGGAGATCCAGGAGAGGGCAAGGTCAGTGATGCCAAGAGATTCCAGAATTTGAAGTAGGAGAGAATGGTCGACTGTGTCAAAGGGGCGGAAAGGTCGAGGAGGACGGAGTAGTGTCGCTTGCTCTTGGCAGTCAGCAGTTTGTTGGTGGTGTTTCGGTGGAGTGGTGGGGTCGGAAACGGATTGTAGGCAGTCAAAGAGTGAGCAGGAGGAGAGGTGGGAGCACAGTTCAAAGTGGACGTGGTGTACAAGTAATTTTCAGGCGAAGGGGAGAAGAGATATGGGGCGATAGTTGGGAGACTGATGCAGGGGCGATTTAAAGTTGGTGTGATCAGGGTGTGTTTGAAGAATGAGGGGAAGACGTCAGTAGTGAGTGATATGTTGAAGAGATGGGTTAGGGCAGGGATGAGGACTGCGGTGAGGTTATGGATGCGGAGGGAGGGGGAGTTGGTCGAGGGTGCAGGTGGTGAGGTTTGATCGTGCTAGAAGTGAGGAGAGGTGATCTGTCATGGTTGAGAAGCTTCTTTTGGATGAAGAGGGTTGGGCGGTAGAGGGGAAGGGCCGAGTGGACGGTGTATCGAAGCTTTCTCTGATTTTGTCAAACGTCTGTTTGAAAAAGCGCAAAGTCATTGGCAGAGATGAGAGGGAGGAGGTGCAGGGGGCCAGAGTAAAGAGTTAAAAGTTTTGAATAGTTGCTTGGGGTTGTGGGACAGGGCAGTTATTAGAGAAGTGTAGGCTTGTTTTGCGGCGATGAGTGCAATCTTAGTCGTTGAGGGACTGTTTATACAGGGCGAAGTGCACTGTGGAGTGGGAATTCTTCCATCTCCGCTCAGCCGCCCTGGACGTCCGTCGTTTTTTAGTGAGGGTGGTGAGCCAGAGTTGTCTGTGTGCGCGGGTTTTGTTTATGAGAGGGGGCGGCCTGGTCGAGGGCTGTGGTGATAGTGGTATTATAGAGGGTGGCGGCAGTGGTAGCGTATTCAGATGATATATATTTTGATAATATTCTGATTAATTGAGATGCACCTGTATTTGTGCTGTCACATATAGCATACATCTGATGAACCCCATATCACTAGGCTATGCCATGTGATTGGACATTTGGCCCATGGATCCCCCTGATACAGGGCTGCAGCTGTTTCGCTGTCACTATTTTCCCCTGCCAACTGCTGTACGGGGATCGGTAGCACCACCCCTGGTGCTGCCGTTTCATGTACAGCCATTGGCTTGGGGCACCAATGTCCAGGCAAGAGTTTTAGAGGGTGAAGTTCTTTAAAGCAGACCTGTCACACACCCCCCCTTATGGATTAGAATCTAAGCCCTTCACTGAATGCAGCATGCCTGCTGCATTCAGGCAAGGGGTCCCCCATGGCTCTGTGGGGCTGCTACCCCGATATATAGCCTTATAAAAATTACAGTAATTTTCCATGGAGGTGGGCCCTTGTCCTTGAGGCAGCTCGTCCCTGCACCTCTGTACCACCCATGTGCTCGCTGCCTCTGCTCGTGCCATTCTGAAATCCTAGCTCTCGCGTCCTTGTGTAGGTGACGCAAGCGCAGAGCGAGGTTGAGGTGCATGCCCCACCTCCCGCTACAACGTCCTCTGATTTCCCCGCCCTGCTCAGTGTTGTGCTATGGAGTAGGGCGGGGAAATGAGAGGATGTCATAGCGGGAGGCGGGGCATACACCTCAACCTCGCTCTATGCTTGCGTCACCCACACAAGGACGCGAGAGCTAGGATTTCAGAATGGCACGAGCGGAGACGGCGAGGACATGGGCGGTACAGAGGTGCAGGGACGAGCTGCCTCAAGGACAAGGGCCCGCCTCCATGGAAAACTACTGTGTTTTTATAAGGCTATATATTGGGGTAGCAGCCTGACATCCATGGGGGACCCCTTGCCTGAATGCAGCAGACATGCTGCATTCAGTGCTGGACTTAGATTCTAATCCATGGGGTGGTTGACAGGTCCTCTTTAAAATGCTGCAGCAAAAACTTGAGTTTTTGCATTTCGGTGCATTTTGACCTATATATGCTTTATAAAATGGAGTCAATGGGTGAAAAACACAAGAATGCTGAAAGAATTGACTTGCTGCGGATTATTTCCTGCACCAACTCTGCAAGGAGAAAATACTCAACGTGCGCACAAAACTAGGATTCTCATTGACTTTGGCATCAGGATTTGCTTGCAGTTTTGTGCCATTAAAATGCATCAAAAAATAATAAAACTGCAGTGTGTGCATACAGTTTTACAGCTGCAGCGTCTTATTTTCTGAATTGGTGGGGGACGCACAGGTGAGACATCTAGTGTTATGTCAGCACTTTAGTTTTTAGTGATAAAATGTGTACAAGACCGTAATGATCACATCATATATTTGTGTGATGATGAGGAATAATCAGAAAGCAGAAGAGCTAAGCTCCAGCCATAGCGTGCACACAGACGGGGGGTCTACAGACAGAATAGAAAGTCTGTGAGCCCATAGTCCACTACATGTACTGTATCATAGACATTCTGATGAGCCCGTATATCTCTCCGCACACACAGGAGCAGCACACATCAGACAGGTGTTTGGCCGTTCGGTTAAGTTGTTTCTGAAATTTGCTAGAGAGTTTGAAATGTTTGGATATCGAGTTCCAAAATATGGGGAAAGCGCAGAAGAAGTCTTGGAGACTATGTGGGAAGAAATATATAGAAACCTATAAATAACTCAAGATAAATTATATTAATAAATAAAATTAAATCATTTTTTATTATTTAACAGCCCTGATCTCAATCTGGAACCATGCTGACTTGATGAATGAATGCTCTGTGGGAAGATCGATCTTGTGCAGTCTAGATAGGTCCACTGGGGTGTTCTCCGAGCCTATATAGGTCCACAGAGATTTTTACGAGCCTAGATAGGTCCACCAGGGTATTCCTCAAGTCTACTTTGATCCACCACTTCTCCAAATCTAGATAAGTCTACCTACATCCACCAGGGCTTCTCGAAGTCTAGATAGGTCCACCAGGGTCTTGTCTGCTGTTATCTTGATTGTATCAAGTCATTGAGTTGCTGGTCTTCCTCTTCGCCTTGTTTCTTCTATCCTTCCTACCATAATGTCGTTCTCCAGTGATTGCTCTCTTCATATGATATGCTCAAAGTAGATAAGTCATATATGTTTTGATCTACTTGCCATCCGTGGTATTGATAACATCCCTCTCCAGCTCCACATTTGAGCCTTGATTCTTAAAATGCAGAAATAAAAACATAAAACCAGAAGAACTTGACAGTACTTGGGGTACTGGGCAGTGTAATCTGTCACATTAGCACATTAAAGCCCCGTCACACATAACGAGATCGTTAGCAAGATCGTTGTAACGTCACAAGTTTTGTGACGTAACATCGATCTCGCTAACTATCTCGTTACGTGTGACACTTAGCAGCGATCAGGCCCCTGCTGTGAGATCGCTGATCGTTACAAAGTGCTCTGGGTCATTTTTTTGGTCGTTGGTCTCCCGCTAGGAACGCGGCATCGCTGTGTTTGAAAGGGACAACGATCAACGATCTCACCTGAGAGTGACAATTCCCAATGACCTCCTATCATTCCTGATCGTTGCTGAGTCGCTGGTGAGATCTCACTGACATCTCACCAGCGGTCATATAACGACGCACCAACAATCCCTACAGGATCGTTATCATTGTCAGGATCGCTGTTACGTCGTTGTGTGTGACGGGAGCTTTACTCTGGAGTCTACTGGTGGGTAAAGGTGTTTCTTTTGGGCGGGGCTGCACTACTGCACTTTAAAACAAGTTGGGCTGCCTTTGTGGTTATTTATTGTGTATGTTATCTATTTTGTCACCTTCTGTCACCTTCAAGCCTATAACCCACACTGAGACCTAATCCGCTGCACCATCCCACCTCTCCCCCTCCTACTGTCTCCCACCCATCCCCTATAGACTGTGAGCCCTTGTGGACAGGATCTCTGCCCTAATGTACCTGTATGATTTATTCGTCGTTATTTATGTTCTCGTCCTTGTTCTGCCCTTACACATGTAAAGCGCCATGGAACCAATGGCGCTATATAAATAAACTAGCTGTAGTACCCGGCTACGCCCGGGTTAATAAATAACTGATGTTAGCTATAACAAAATAGAATTTGAATATGTCATATTAATGACCTGTAAGAAAATAGAAGCTGAGCTGTGATTGGTTGCTATAGACAGCCTAATAAATCTCCAGCCAATAGTAAACCCTCCCCCTAGCCGGGCAGTATATGTTACCTAACACATACACATAATAGACAGCTCATGTGACTGACATCTGCCTTAATTCCCTATATGGCACATGTGTTGCACATTGGTTGTTTTTAATCAGATGTTTATGTTTGGAAATTAA
This sequence comes from Allobates femoralis, assembly GCA_033576535.1. Classification (NCBI taxonomy): domain Eukaryota; kingdom Metazoa; phylum Chordata; class Amphibia; order Anura; family Aromobatidae; genus Allobates; species Allobates femoralis. The sequence continues at coordinate 56,721,102 of JARQOC010000004.1, read as the reverse complement.
AGATAGCACACGTATGGCCGCGGCGGGGGGACAGTCGCATGTAAGGAGGCTCCAGGCAACTTGGACACCATCCATAGCATCCAAGCACGCCTGTCCTCCCCTACATGTCCATCCTCAGTGCTGTCACCCCCGAGCACCCCACCTATCATCGGGACCCCAGAGTTTCACCAGCGCCGCCCAGATCGGGAGCCGGCGGCCCGGCCTAGTCGGCCTCCCCAGGCCTACCACCCTGGCCCCGCCGGTGGTTCGGCTAACTTCCCCCTCCTGGCTCCCCTCGCCTCAGGGCCTGCCGCTCTCCTCCACTCACCAGGAGGCGCCTGCACCATGGAAGTCGGCCTCCTCCAGCAGCGCCCAGCTCCCGCCCGACGCCACCTTGAACCGGAGGCCCCCACGCCCCTCGCCACCCAGCCGACGACCCGTCACCTGCCCGCGGCGGGATACCTGCTCCGCTCCTGGGACCCCCGTGAGTGCAGCGGCGGCCGTGTGTCTCTGCCGGGGGACCCGCACTTCCGGCCTGACCCCCAGCTTGCAGCGGCAGCACGGCCCTGGCGCCCTGGACAGCTTACCTCACCGCCGCAGCGATCAACCACCCTCCTCAGAGACGGGAGCACCAGCACTCCTGCAGCACAGGTGAGGAGATAGAGGGGTCCCCCACCGAGACACCCACTGATTGCTCCAGCACCCAGCTGCAAAGGCCCCCAGACCACTCCTGCCCCCCCTTTTCCTGGCCCATATCAGCTGCACCTGAGCCCTCGCTGCGTTCTGCCTCGCTGCTTTCTGGCCCCTGACTCCACCTGGGCCCAGTTCCACTTGGCCCCTGACTGCACCCAGCCCTGCAGCTGAAACCTACCCTTCTGGCTGCGCTTTGACCCCCCCTAGCTCGCTTTGACCCCCCCTGGCGCGCTTGACCCCCCCTGCTGCGCTTTGACCCCCTGGCTGCGCTTTGACCCTCCTGGCTGCGCTTTGATCCCTCCTGGCTACGCTCGGCTCCTGGCTGCCACCGACCCCCACCTGCCTTAGGCTAACCTGGCTCCCATTCACCCCACCTGCATCGTCTCAACCCACTCACCACCCATCACCCGCTGCGCATCCCTCACACGCTGCCCATCACTCACCGCTGCGCCATCTCACCATCACCCGGCTGCGCCATCTCACCATCACCTGCGCCATCTCACCATCACCCAGCTGCGCCATCTCACCATCACCCGGCTGCGCCACTCTCATCCGGCTGCGCCATCTCATCACACCGCTGCGCACCATCATCACCCGGCTGCTCCATCTCACATCACCCGGCTGCTGCATCAACTCATCTCTGGCTTCACCACTCCATCCATAGACTGCATCTCATCTGTGACCACGGCAGTACCCCCCTGGCTGTACCCGCCCCGGCTGTACCCCATCCCTGGCTTTTTTTGTGTCTTTGGCTGCACCACTTCCCTAACTGTTTTCTGCCCCGGCCACACCTGACCCCTGCTATTCAAATCCCTGACTCTACCCCATCCCAGCCCACACCCCTCCACCCGACCGCACCTGACCCCTAGCTACACCTTACCCTGTACCGTGCTGCATCCCCAGCTGCACCCCATCCTCCGCTACCCTCTAGACCTGTCTGCACCCCCTTCCCCATCCCCTGCCTCATCCCTCCCCCGCGATCTCTCGCCGCCTAAACCGCTACCCACAATGTTTCCCCTCCTCTTCACCCTCACCCCCATCCTACTCCACTTCCTTCTAACCCCAAACATCCCTCCACCCGCCAAGAGCCATAGTTATCTCTCCATCCTTCCTACCCTTCCACTTCATCCCCTCCTCCGAACTGTACCTCCACACCCAGTCCCTCTTCTCCACACACGCACGCTCTCCCACGCAAACTCTCCTGCTCCCACCTCCTAACCCTTTCGTTGCTGCTCCTACTTGCAGGCGACGTATCCCCCAATCCGGGAACCCCCCACCACATCCCTCCACCCACCCCCAACTCACGCCATCCCTCACCACAAACTTCCACAACCCCCACAACCTCATACACATTCACCCAACCCCACTCCCCCTGGCTGGAGCACTGTGGAATGCCCGCTCAGTGTGCAACAAACTCTCCTACATCCACGACCTCTTCATCATCAATAAATTCAAATTTCTCGGCCTCACCGAAACTTGGCTCACCCCCACCGACACAGCCTCCCCTGCCGCACTCTCCTACGGCGGACTCCACTCTCCCACACACCACCCCCTAATAGCACACGCGACGGTGGTGTGGGTATACTCTTTCCGACAGCTGCTCCTTACCCCTACTCACCCCCTCCTCCACCTCCTTCCCCTCCTTCGAACTGCACTCTGTTCGCATTTTCTCCCCCTGCAACCTCCAGCTCGCGGTCATTTACCGTCCCCCAGGACCCACCGCCTCCTTCTTCGACCACTTCAACACTTGGCTTCTCTCCACTTCCTCTCCTCCGACATCCCCACCATCATCATGGGCGACTTCAACATCCCCATCGACACCCCCGACCCAGCTTCCTCTCGACTCCTATCCCTGACCACCTCTTTCGGCCTGTCCCAATGGTCCTCCTCAGCCACTCACAAAGACGGCCACACGCTCGACCTCATCTTCTCCCGCCTCTGCTCCCTCACCGACCTCTCAAACTCGCCCCTCTTCCAATCCGACCACAACCTGTTGACCTTCTCCTCCCTCTCTCCCCCTACCTCACCCCCCCCTCTTCGGAAACTCAGTCACCCGCGCAGAAACCTTAAACTTACCGACTTCAACTCACTCTCCCACTCCCTCCTCCCTCTCACAGACCTCGCCTCCTCACCTGAAGTCAACACTGCCACCACCCTCTACAACTCCACACTATCTGCGGCCCTTGACCAGGCTGCCCCCCTCACACACACCAAAACCCGCACACACAGACAACCCTGGCTCACCTCTCTCACAAAAGAACTACGCCGAATGTCCAGGGTCGCCGAACGGAGATGGAAGAAATCCCACTCCACGGCCCACCTCACCATGTAAAAGCAATCCCTCTCCAACTTCAAGGATGCACTCACCGCCGCAAAGCAAACCTACTTCTCTTCTTTAATCAACACACTGTCCCGAAACCCCAAACAACTATTTAAAACCTTCAACTCCCTACTCAGTCCTCCCGCACCTCCTCCTTCCCCCTCATCTCCGCCGCCGACTTCGCCACCTTCTTCAAACAAAAGATTGACAAAATTAGAGAAAGTTTGGCCCAACGTCCACCCAACCCTACCCTTAGGAGCTTCAAAAAGAACCTGAAAACTCATCTATTCCAGCAAGCCTACAACTTATGATGAGTTCCAGCGCTGCTCCACCACACGCTTGGCGCTTCCCCTCCTATCGTGTCCTTCCCACCCCTGTAGACTGTGAGCCCTCGTGGACAGGGTCCGCTCCCATCGTGTATCAGCAAGCCTTGACTGTTCATATGTACTGTACCTGTTCTTGTCACCCCCATTTCTTATGTAAAGCGCCATGGAACCAATGGCGCTATATAAATAAATAATAATAATAATAACGTATGAGGCGAGTTGTGTGAGGTGATTTGTGCACATCTGTATTTGTCTGTGTGGTGTGTGTGTCCCTGGGGTGTGTGTATGTGTGTGTCCCTGTGGGGGGGGGGGGTCTGTGTGGTGTGTGTCTCTGTTGTGTGTGTGTCTTTGTGGTGTGTGTGTGTGTGTCCCTGTGGGTGAGTGCATGTGTCCCTGTGGGGGGTCTGTGTGGTATCTGTGTTCTGTTTGTCTCTTTGTGGTGTGTGTGTGTCCCTGTGGGGTGAGTGCATGTGTCCCTATAGGGTGTGTATGTGTGTGTGTCCCTGTGGGGGGGTCTGTGTGGTGTGTGTGTGTGTGTGTGTGTGTCCCTGTGGGGTGAGTGCATGTGTCCCTATAGGGTGGCTATGTGTGTGTGTCCTTGTGGGGGGGTCTGTGTGGTGTGTATGTCTGTGTTGTGCGTGTCTTTGTGGTGTGTGTGTCCCTGTGGGGTGAGTGCATGTGTCGCTATAGGGTGTGTGTGTGTTTGTCTCTGTGTTGTGTGTCTCTTTGTGATGTGTGTGTGTTTGTTCGGGTGCGTGGTGAGTATCCAATGTTGGGACTGCACCTTAGCGACTATACACTTGCTGTTACTCTTTGTGTGCGTGTGGTGTGTATACATGTCCCCGTGCGTTGTGTATATCTCATGTTATGGCCCCACCTTAGTGACTATATGCTGGTATGTGCTGTTAGTCTTTGGCGATATCATTAAGCCCCTCTCATTCACAACTGTCAACTGGTAACTGTCACTTTTCCCCATTACGTAGATAGGGGCAAAATTGTTTGGTGAATTGGCATGCGCGGGGTTAAAATTTCGCCTCACAACATAGCCTATGACGCTCCCGGGGTCCAGATGTGTGACTGTGCAAAATTTTGTGGCTATAGCTAACAGCTGTCGATTTTCCTTCAACACTTTTCCATTCACTTTTTCCCCATTATGTAGATAGGGGCAAAATTGTTTGGTGAACTGGAACGCGCAGGGTTAAAATTTCGCCTCACAACATAGCCTATGACGCTCTTGGGGTCCAGATGTGTGACTGTGCAAAATTTTGTGGCTGTACTTGCGAGAGTGTAGATGCCAATCCCGAATATGCATACACATACACACACACATTCAGCTTTATATATTAGATAATAATAATTAATAATAATTCTGTGGGGTCATTTAATGAAATAATGGGGTATAATCTTCAATAATCATGTGTGATTCCCTGAATATATTTTTTATATTGTGCAATTACTTAAAATCCATTTTCTCCCCCCTTCCTCTATTTCTCTGTTCTGCCATATTTTTTGCTTTATAAGATGCACCCCCAAATTTGGTGATGGAAAAGAGAAAAAAAATTTAATGCAAAATGGAGTCAGTCTTATAATGCCAGTGTCCATCTTACAATCAGTATATATGTCCTCATCCTGGTACTTGACCTCCCCATCCTGGTATATGTGTCACCCATCCTGGTATATCTTTCCCCATCCTGGATATGGCCCCCATGTGCTGACACATATAGCCCCCCTGTGATGGCAGACATCCCCCTGTGCTGGCACATTTCCTCCCGTGTAGGCACACAGCCCCCTGTGATGGCACACAGCCCCCTGTGATGGCACACAGCCCCCTGTGATGGCACACTTCCCCCTCTGATGGCACACAGCCCAGTGTGCTGTCACTCGTCCCCCGGTGCTGTCACTCTTCCCCCTGTGCTGTCACTCTTCCCCCTGTGCTGTCACTCTTCCCCCTGTGCTGTCACTCTTCCCCCTGTGCTGGCACACTTCCCCCTGTGCTGGCACACTTCCCCATGTGCTGGCACACTTCCCCATGTGCTGGCACACTTCCCCATGTGCTGGCACACTTCCCCATGTGCTGGCACACTTCGCCCTGTGCTGGCACACTTCCCCCTATGATGGCACACGACCCCCCTGTGCTGGATATGCCACCCATGGTGCTGCCCACACTAAAGTAGCAAACACTTTGAACTTACCTCTCCGGCGCTGTCCTCCATCTCTCCCTGCTTGACACACTTCCTGAGTGCTCCTGCCTCCCTGGGAAGCCAGTCGTGATCGGGGCGCACACTGATGACATCACACTGCTATGCCGATCACATGACCGCTCCCCAGAGACTCAGGAAGCGCAGCAAGCAGGGAGAGATGGAGGAAAGCACCGGAGGTGCAAAGTGTTTGTTATTTTAGTGTGGGCAGAAGCATGCGGGGGCCATACACAAAATGGGGGGGTGAGTATAGTATGTAATATGCCTGCTCCCCTGTCCATATCTCAGTGCAGTTTCAGCACCGAGGTGATGGACAGCGGGTGCAGTGCATATTACATGAGGCTAATGAGCGGGGGTCACGTGACCTCCCGCTACCTCTGCAGTCAGCCTCCTCCAGCCCCCCACACACAGTACAGAAACAGATTCAGATTATGAAATGCACCCCCTACTTTTCCCCAAAATTTGGGGTAGCGAAAGTGTGTTTTTTAATCTGAAAATAAACGGTAGTTTTTTTTTCATTATTTATTGTACATTTTTTTTCCCCCATGTTGTGATTTACCTTTTGACCACACTGCCTGTTTCTTCTGGTTTTATGTTTATTTCATTTAATTCTACAGTTTTTGTGCATTGTAACTAATAAAATTAAATGTATTAATTTTATTATTTATTTTGAGAAGATATTGATAAATTATTTATAGGTTTATATCTACTTTCTGGAACTCTATTAAAATAATAATTTAATTTTTATATAGTGCCAACATGCTCAGCAGCACTTTGCTCAGAGGGGACATGTATACAGACAATTTGAAACAATACATAGTAAAAAAAAAAATTCAGATACCATTAGGAGTGAGGTTCCTGCTTGCAAGCTTACAATCTATGAGGAAATAGGGGAGACACATAAGATAACAGTAATCGTAATAACTAGGGGATTCACATAACTCTGCATGAACCTGTCACCAGCCAGGATATGTACAAGTACAGATAAAGAGCTATTAACTGCATGGAGGGTGTAGACAGACAGATGACGGAAGAGGCCAGATTTGGAAAAGGGAAGATAGGAAAAGTTAGACAAGTGAGGTGAGGTGATAGGGCCAATCTATAAGAGATGCATTTTTAAGGCTCGCTTAAAACTATGAGTATATGGAATTAATTGAATTGTTCTTGGTAATCCATTCCAGAGAATTGGTGCAGCTTGTGAGAAGTCCTGGAGACGGGAGTCGGAAGTTTATATTGTAGCTGATGTCCGTCTTAGGTCACTTGCGGAATGGAGGGCACGTGTAGGGCGATAGACAGAGATGAGAGAGGAGATGTAGGGCGGTGCAGAACTATAGAGGGCTTTGTGGGTCAGAGCGGATGGGCAGCCAATGACTGGCACAGGATAGAGGCATCGGTGAAGCGCTTGGAGAGGAATATAATCCTGGCTGCTGCATTCAGGATGGATTGGAGAAGAGCGAGTTTAATAAGAAGGAGACCGATTTAGTAGAGAATTGCAATAGTCCAGATGAGAATGAATAAGGGCAACAGAGTTTTTGCACAGTCAAAAGTAAGAAAAGGTAAAATTCTAGAAGTGTTTTTGAGGTGTAGGTGACATGAGTGAGAGACCAGATATTGGGAGTAAAGGAGAGATCTGGGTCAAATATAACCCCAAAACAGCGAGCGTGCTGCTGAGGAGTAATGGTAGAACCGCATACAGAAATGGCAATATTAGGTTTCGGAAGGTCCATATATGCAAAAAATTGAAAAGCCGGGCACTGACCTTATGCGGCTTGTAGTGTTCCTGTTGAAGAAGTGGCGTCCAGTTAACCAGTGTTGGTCAGCACAGTTGAAGACAAGCAGAATTATAAAGATGCTGCACTCATCCGGTGAATATCTATCTTCTTATCTTAGAATTCTGTTAGGTTTCGGAAGATTGAGAGAGGGAGGAAACACAAGAAGTTACGTTTTTGACAGATTCAGTTTAAGGTAGAGAGAAGACATGATGTTAGAGGCAGCAGACAGACAATCACGGGTATTTTGTAATGATAACTCTGTCAAGTATATTACTCTTTGTTCATTTTAGTATGGTTTTTTTTATCCAGTTTTGGGTAATTATAGTAAGTGTGAAGGTCTTGAGAGGACCAGATATTATGTATTAGAAGGGAATAGGTTGGCAATCGCTCTTTATGCAATTGGCTTAGAATTTTAATTAGGGAACTGAATACAAATGCATGTCACAGTTTTCAGATTTTTTTTATATATATATTTTTAAAAAGTTGTTTAGTGTTGCTAAATCATATAAAATCCCAATAAAATATATTTACATTTGTAGGTGTAATATTAAAAAAATATGGAAATGTTCACAGGATAAAAATACTTTTTCAAGGTGCTGTATACATTATATGCTGCTCAAAAAAATAACGGAAACACTTCAAAATTACATTGTGTTGTTAAATGTTCGCTTTATTTTTTTGAGCAGTATAAAGTTTATTATTTATCGGCCCTCAGCTCTATCTCGACAGTGGTGACTGTATGGATAAACACAATGTAGGTAGTTCAATACTGTGCAACCTAGATAGGTCCACCAGGGTCTTCTCCAAGCCCAGATAGCTCCACCAGGGTCTTCTCCAAGCCTAGACAGCTCCACCGGGGTCTTCTCTAGCATTACCTTGATAGTATCAAGCCATTAGTTTGCTGGTCTTCCTCTTTGCCTTGTTCCTTCTAGTCCTCCTACCATAATGTCCTTCTTTAGTGATTTTTCTCTTCGTTTCTTGGTGATCCCTGCTTCAAGTGACATGTCTGGCTTAATATGTTCCAAAATTAATTTGTCTGTTCTTCTTGCCATCCTTAGTATTGGTATAACATCCTTCTCCAGCATCACATTTCAAAGGCGTTGATCCTTCTTCTGTCTTGTTTCTTTATCGTCCATGTTTCTACAGAAAACATCAGACTATGTACGAGCCTTGTCTTCATTGCCAGTGAAATGTTCCTTGATATGAAGGCCTTGTCCAGTGACGTCATTGTTGATATTTCCATAGCTTTTCTCCTATTGACTTCTGGTGTCGTTGCTGCACCTTGAGTGATTCTTGATCTGAGTAGGTTGAAATTCTTTACTACTTCCAGTTCATCACCGTCCATCTCAAATATGTCCTAGTCGTACCTGGCAGTAATCCATATTTTAGTCTTTGTGTTGAGTATCAGTCCCATGTTGGAGCTTTCCATCTTGACACTCCGTATTAAGTCCTTCTTTCCATCTACGCTTGTTGCTACTGTATTTCCCCGAAAATAAGGCGCCCCCACGAAAATAAGGCGCCCTGGGGATTTGGCCAGGGTGCTTAATATAAGGCACCCCCCGAAAATAGGACGTGAAGCGCAGGCAGGCGGGCAAAAAAAAAAAATTCATACTCGCCTACTCAGCTGCCTCTGCCGCCGCTGCCATTGTTCCTCCGGAGCTTGCTGCCGCCGCTTGATGTCACCCGGTGTGTGTACATAGCCGGGCACCGCAGATGTATGATGGTAAGCCATCAGCCAATTAGGCGGTTTCTGGCATCTGATTGGCCGCGGCATTACCGTACATCTCCTGTACAGAGGTCATATGCGCCGATCAGCGTAGATGTACTGTAATACCGCGGCCAGCAGCCGCCTGATTGACTGATGGCTTACCATCATCTACGGCGCACGGCTATGTACGCACCTGGGGACATCGTGGCGGCGGCGGTAAGCTCCGGCAGGCTCCAGTGATGTGTCCGAGTGTGTGTGTGTGGCTGTGTGTGTGTTTGACTGTGTGTGTGTGAGTGTGTGTGTGGAGGATGATGAAGGGCTACAGATGGATAGTGGAGAATGATGGGGTGCTACAGAGGGATACTGGAGAATGATGGGGGGCTACAGAGGGATAGTAGAGGATGATGGGCTACAGAGGGATAGTGGAGAATGATGGGGGGCTACAGATGGATAGTGGAGAATGATGGGGTGCTACAGAGGGATAGTGGATGATGCTTAAAGGGAACCAACCACCTCAGATGACGTGTATAAGCTGTTAATACATGTCCCTGGACCCTATGTACACCATTGCAGCTATGTTTTTGCTAAGAATATTGATAACAGCAAACCGAAATAAACAGTTTATAAACTTACATGATTTCGTACTTGAGGGCGTCTCCCTCGGGCTTTAGTACGAGAGGGCTGTGTCTCCAGCAGCCTGAGTGGCTTTCCCTCCCCCTCCCTCTCTGTTTGCAGGACGTCACTGAGAAGACGTGCAGGGACGGGAGCTGCCTTGGGTGCCCGCCCACACCAAGATAATATCACGCCCTTCAGTGACGTCCTGCAAACAGAGAGGGAGGGGGAGGAAAGCCACTCAGGCTGCTGGAGACACAGCCCTCTCGTACTAAAGCCCGAGGGAGACGCCCTCAAGTACTAAATCATGTAAGTTTATAAACTGTTTATTTCGGTTTGCTGTTATCAATATTCTTAGCAAAAACATAGCTGCAATGGTGTACATAGGGTCCAGGGACATGTATTAACAGCTTATACACGTCATCTGAGGTGGTTGGTTCCCTTTAATATAAGGCGCCCCCCACCCCCCTGAAAATAAGACATGGTGCAACTTTTGGACCAAAAATTAAGATCAGACTGTCTTATTTTCGGGAAAACACGGTATCAGTGCTGTATCGTCTGTGTGTTGTTGATGATTCTTCCACCAATTTTGATTCCTTCTTTTTCTGCAAGTCCAGCCTTAACCCCTTAGTGACGGAGAAATTTGTCATTTTTCATTTTCGTTTTCTCGCTCCTCGGTTTCCAAGAGCCATAACTTTTTTATTTTTCTGTCGACACAGACATATGACGGCTTGTTTTTCGTGGGACGAGTTGTACTTTCAGATGCAATAATTTGTTTTACCATATAGTGTACAGGGAAATTGCAAAAAGATTCCAAGTGCAGTGAAATTGCAAAAAAAGGGCAATTACACGTTTGTTTTTTTTGTTTTGTAGTCGCCGTGTTCACTATATGGTAAAACCGACATGACCGTGTGATGCCTCGGGTCAGTACGAGATTGTAGATATCAAACATGTATACCTTTACTGGTATCTAGGTGGTGGAAAAAAATTCAAAAGCATGAAAAAAAAAACAGTGCACTTTTTGCGCCATGTTCTGCGACCCGTAGCGTCCTAATTTTTCGGGATCTGGGGCTGGGTGACAGCTTATTTTTTGCGTCTCGAGCTGAAGTTTTTAATGATACCATATTTGGGTGGATGCACTGTTTTGATCGCCCGTTATTGCATTTTGTAGCATTGTTGCAGTGACCAAAAAAACGTAATTTTGGCGTTTGAACCATTTTTTGCGCTATGCAGTTTACGGATCTCATTATTTGATTCTTTATATTTATAGATCGGGCGATTCTGAATGCAGCGATACCAAATATTTGTATTTTATTATTTTTTTTAATACTTTTATTGTGGATGGGAGAAAAGGGGGGTGATTTGAACTTTTTTATGTTTTTTGGGGTTTTTTCAACTTTGTAAAAACTTTATTTGCTTATTGATTCTTACTTTTACACTGCCCCATAGAGAGGCATGCAGCTGCACAGTCCGATCGCTTCTGACACATACAGAGGAGCTGTAGCTCCTCTGTATCTGTCAGAATCGCGGACCTGTTGTGGTTGGCAGCCCCTGCCAACCACAACCAGGAAATGCTCAGTGAAAGGCCCTGGGGTCAAGCCAGGACCCCGGCCTGTCACGTCAGAACGGGAGATTATGCGATACTATCGCGAGATCTCCCCTGGAGCCGGGTAAGCGCGCGCTGCCCGCTCCGGCTCCCTTAGATCCCGCTCTCAGAGATTGAGAGCAGGATCTAAGGGGTTAACAGCACCGATCGGATGGCGGGACCGATTGGTGCTGTTAGTCCGACATCTCAGCTACTGAGATCAGCTGAGATGTCGGAGGTTTGAAGTGAGCTCCATGCCGGCACTCACTTCAAATACCGGGTAACGACAGCCTGACGTCTAGAGATGTACGGCTGTCGTTAAGGCATTAGCTTCTGCATATAAATTGAAGAGAAAGGTATGTATACATATATTTTTTTCTTTAAATTCCATTTTCAATTTCACAACTCTTACATAGATCTGTAGCCTCTATAAGGAATCATGCAGCGGATTCACTATTCCATAAAGCTGATGTACACTGAGGCATAAATGCTAGATGGAAACCAAAGCACAGTCTTCTCGTCTTTGCCAGGAAAATGATTGTGGTTCAAAATCCTTATAGGCCTCCAATAAAAATAGTAACTTCAGGCTAATATACATAGGACAAAATGAGGATATGTATGAGGATATGTATATTTTTTTGGTCAGCTGAAGATTGCGGGGATAAAAAGAAATTTTAGAGATTTTTTTAAAATGACAATGTGTCAAAACATGGAACCAAAGTGATCTAGCACTGTCCTGGCACCATTGCCATTTTGCTCTAGTGATGTGGTGACACATTATTTGGACAGTGAAATGCCACCTATGCCACCATGAGGGTGACGTGAATGCTTCTATGAGGTGCACAGGTACAGAAGGGTCTTCACTCCCAGCCATCTATGGATGATGGATATCATTTCTACCACTTCTATCTGGGGTATATAATATGCAGATCATTGTGTCAGGAGATCTCCATAGGTCGCGTCTTACTGCCCTGTGTGGTCATGGCCGCAGGGATTGCATTTTTAGTCCTGCATTTGAATACAGATTTTCTTGTAAGATGGAGACAATAGCTGTTGTGTCTCGGTCAGGACATCCCAGTCGTCTCATTTACAAGCCGCCCTCTAGACGCGCCCCCCCTCCCTGAGCGCAGGGTTTAATTACAATGCCCATTATTGGGGGGTCCTGAGAGTCCCCTTTCACTGACAGATTTGCTCGGATGAACGCGGGTAATTCAAGTTGTATTCTGAAGGGTGTGTGGGAACATACGGAGCACAGAGCCCCTGTGTGTCCATGCTGAACATAAAGGAGACATTATTCCCTGACGGGTCTCTCTCCATCCACTTCCATATTCATTGAGATCCTTTTACACAGTTTGAAGTGACGGTCATTTCCCTCTGACCTGGGCCAAGACACCAATCCTTTCAATGGCTTACACACTCATACAGCATAGGCCACCACTGTCTGGCCCACACAGCGAGCAGGTTTTCTATTTAGAGGCAGCCTCTAGTTTTACGATCTGACTTGTTCCATGAAAACTGGGGTCATTGGGGGAGTTCAGTGCCACCGTTCTAGAGATTTACTTCATACATTTTACCTAAAAATCACACTGCAATGAATCACAACTGAAGTCTGAATGGCTTCAATATATTCACAAAGCAATGAGACTGTATATAGGTGGCCGGAGAATACAGAGAAATAGTGTGTATGTCATAGCAACTTTTTTTTTAATTAAAGGGACTGTCCAGTTAAAGCAGGGGTGCACATCATGTTTTGGTCCAAATGCCACATTGCCATACTGAATCGATCTCAAGGGCCTCAAAAAAATGCAATGGGGTATATACATGAATACTTCATCAGAACCACCATATTAATACAAGACCAGAGCCAAGTTTTAAGTATTTGAAGAGAATCATGAGAGATTCTGCTCAGTTTTTGCTCCAAACAAAATCAGTGTGAATGCATTTCCACTATCTTGTAGTCAAACTTCCTACCACACCCATACACATAGGTTTTAATTGCACTCAGAGGCTTATACCCTCATATGCATTTGCACCACAGACCGAGGCATAAGGTAAGGGAGATAGGGACCTGGTATACATGAGAACACCTTGACTGAGGTTATCGGGCTTACATGCAATGGCCAATGCATCAACTAAGATTCTCATTTTTCATGTTGTTTTCTGCTGTAGCAGTTTCTGCAATGTCGATTTTCCTCTTCTAAATTTGCATAAGTTTCTTATATGCTAGTCATACATTCTTTTAGCCATTATGTCATATATTATGTTTAGTGTGTAGGAACCTTAGTCAGTTGTGAGACCCACAATTGGTATTAGCATGTCACAGCTGCCGCAGGATCCTCCTTGATATCTCCAGTTGTCTCTGTTGTATGCATCCCTGAGGAAGAGATCAGGAGGATCTCGAAACACGTAGGAATAAAACTTTTTGTCCACTCTCTGTAATGTTGGCCCCTCACATTGCCCCTCTCCATAATGTACCCCCCCACTTCCCCTCTCTAAAATGTCACCACCCACACAGCCTGTTTACAATGTACCCCTACACTGCCCATATCCATAATGTACTCCTCACACTGCCCCTCTCCATATTGTTCTTCCACACTAAGCCTCTCCATGATATGATCCCCCATACAGCCGCACTCCAAAATATCTTCTCAAACTGTCCCTCTTCATAATGTCCAACTTACACTGCCCCCTCTGAACAAAGTCCCGTTGCCACTCACTATACTGTGCCTCCTTTCACATTCTCCTCTCCCCCATATTGGGCCTTGGAAGAAGTAACCCCAATCTCGCCCTCCTTCTGACAGGGGCGTATCTAGGGGGGTGCAGCCGGACCTTTTGCTCCGGGCGCCGCCCAGCGGGGGGCGCCGGCGGCACCACCCCCCTCTGCAATTTGAGCGGCGGGGCCGAAATCTGCTCCGTACTGGACACTTTGGTTTCCGTCTGATGTTGCGCTCGCTCTCTGGCCTGGGAGAGTGCAGGCTGCTGTCATAGTGACATAGACGGAGTCAGCGGTCCTACTATACAGCAGGAGCAGGGGATCAGTGCAGTCACGCCGCTAGCATCCAAACCAGCCCCTGAGCCCAGCGTGTCCCTGCACACAGCCCTGCTGCGGACATATCTCCAGCTGCTGCACAGCCGGCCTGTATTCACCACGGCGCTGACCAGGTAATGTGGACGTGCTGGGACATGTAGTCCTACCAGGGCTGATCACTTCTAGTGGCTTCATGGCCCCGATCTGCAGGGGTCGTCTACAGCTCAGGTCCAAAACCAAGCTGTGACTGCCCCCCCCCCCCCCGCCCGTCTGATAGCACCCCCGACCTCCACTGATGGCACCCCCCCCCCCAGGTCCTCACCTACTTTTTGGGGGGGGGGAGGGGGGCGCCAAAACAGATCCTTGCCCCGGGCGCCGGTAACCCTAGATGCACCACTGCCTTCTGATAATTACGATGTAATCTTCAGCTCCTCCATGGAGCGCTTACCAGAGCCAGCCTTTTCAGATGCCCATACAGCGTCAGCAGCAGTGCAATGATGTCAACAGAGTACTGACCTCATTACACAGCAGAACGTCAGGGCTGGGGTTGATGGGTGCTCCTCTCCTCTGTCCCGGCGCCACAATGTTCAAATGTATTCACGTCTGAAAGGCGCAAACACATTAAATATAGGAAGAAGGGAGCAACGTCTAGCGGACAGGTCCACGGACCACAGAAAATCTTCTTGCAGACCACATTCAGCTCATGGGAAATATGATGTATCACCCTTCTATAGGAGTGTTGATAACTTGCTGATTGGTGGGTGTCTGACCGTTTGGATGAACAGAACAGGGAATTTTTAATCCAAGCAGGAATTTGTCTTGTTTTCTTTGGACATTCCTTTTAAAGAAAATATGTCAGCAAGTTTTTGCTATTTAATCTGACAGCACCAAGAGGTAGGGACAAAGACCCTGATTCCAGCGATGTTTAGTCACAGTTTTATCTACTGTTGACCTAGCAGAGTTTAGTTGTTGAGCTGTGTATAACCCGTCTGCACCCCAGCTTTCTCTGTATATTATATAGTCACAACTGCTAATCAGTGCGGGGGGTGTGGTTGGACCAGGAGGCATGAGGCCAGTTATCCGGTAGTGATAATCTCCAGCTCATAAAATATTTGTTGTATTGAAACAGCAAAACAAAGCCTAGGAAGTACTGTAACAAGAAAGATGGCACTCACCAATCTACAATGTGCGGGTTACATCAGGTGCATGGAGGGGGAGCAGAGTGATGGACAACGGCTGCACCGTTTCGTGCGGTGAGCGCTTCAATGGGTCCTGTGTATACCTAGTACGTGACACATCGCTAAAAATCAGGATCTCTTCTAAATTATGGTGCTCTCAGATTACATAGCAAAAACCTGGTGACAGATTCCCTTTCCAGTCAAAATGATTTTCTGTTTTTTCATAGACATTACACAAAGCTCAAATGCCTTTGGCTCTTGTAGACAATTTTCTATTGGAAAATCTGAAAACATTTATTAATAAATTATGTAAAAGGTGGGCAACATAATGTGGTAAACTGCAAACTTGGGCAACACACAGGATTGGCCCTGGCTGAGGATTACCCTTTTGGGGTTACGCAGAGGCACACATGAGACAGTCTTAGAACAGTGGTAAAGGAAAACTACTAGGACAATCCCTTCTCATTCCCCATGTACACCTCCATAAAAATGTAAAACACCTATACTCCCTTCCAGTGCCACAGCAGTTCCAGCAATGTCGAAACTCGCGTGGCGGGGGCCCATGTAATATGACATGCGAGCCCCCGTACCCAATCACTGCTGGCTTCCCTCTCCCCGCCTTCAGATACAGGAGCAATCATCAGGAAGTGAGCGGCAGCCGCAGCACTGACTCCCTGTTCTTTACTTAACTGTCCGAGAAGTGGGAGAGGAAAGCCGGTAGTGACTGGGCTCGGGGGCTCGCATGTCATATCACGGGGGCCTCCACCATGCGAGTTTCGACATCGCTGGAACTGCTGCACTGGATATGAGTATAGCCTTTTTCATTTTTATGGGGGTGCACATGGGGATTGAGAAGGCGTTGTCCTTAACTTACTCAATATAACGTACAGTCCTTAAAGGGTAACTTTAATTTAAAACTTTTTTATATACATTATATGACTGGAAGGTCCAGGTGTACGGTCCAAACATGGATCCGATCCATAGTGTTTCTATTGAGCTTATATACCAATATGTGTTCACACTCCTGCAGGAGCTGCACATTTAAAAATTAGATTTTGAGTAATCATTGGGGGTAATAGGACCCAAAGACCCAAACCCTCACTGGCCACTGCAGCATAGACAAGATCAAATGTTCTAAAATGAAGAGGTAATAAAACATAATTAAGTGGAAAAAAAGAGACCGTAATTTGGTTGATTTCAATCAAGAACAGTAATTTAAAATCTTCTTGCAGTTGGATATATATATACAGTGCCTTGTGAAAGTATTTGGCCCCCTTGAACTTTTCAACTTTTTGCCACATTTCAGGCTTCAAACATAAAGATATAAATTCCAATTTTTTTTGTGAAGAATCAACAACAAGTGGGACACAATCGTGAAGTGGAACGAAATTTATTGGATATTTTAAACTTTTTTAACAAATAAAAAACTGAAAAGTGGGGCGTGCAATATTATTCGTCCCCTTTACTTTCAGTGCAGCAAACTCACTCCAGAAGTTCAGGGAGGATCTCTGAATGATCCAATGTTGTCCTAAATGACTGGTAATGATGAATACAATCCACCTGTGTGTAATCAAGTCTCCATATAAATGCACCTGCTCTGTGATAGTCTCAGGGTTCTGTTTCAAGTGCAGAGAGCATCATGAAGACCAAGGAACACACCAGGCAGGTCCGAGATACTGTTGTGGCGAAGTTTAAAGCCGGATTTGGATACAAAAAGAATTCCCAATTTTAAACATCTCAAGGAGCACTGTGCAAGTGATCATATTGAAATTGAAGGAGTATCAGACCACTGCAAATCTACCAAGACCCGGCCGTTCCTCTAAACTTTCATCTCGAACAAGGAGAAGACTGATCAGAGATGCAGCCAAAAGGCCCATGATCACTCTGGATGAACTGCAGAGATCTACAGCTGAGGTGGGAGAGGCTGTCCATAGGACAACAATCAGTCATACACTGCATAAATCTGGTCTTTATGGAAGAGTGGCAAGAAGAAAGCCATTTCTCAAAGTTATCCATGAAAAGTCTCGCTTGAACACAAGCCACCTGGGAGACACCAAACATGTGGAATAAGGTGCTCCGGTCAGATGAAACCAAAATCGAACTTTGGCCACAATGCAAATCGATATGTTTGGCGTAAAAGCAACACAGCTCATCACCCTCAAAACACCATCCCCACTGTCAAACAAGGTGGTGGCAGCATCATGGTTTGGGCCTTCTTTTCTTCAACAGGGACAGGGAAGATGGTTAAAATTGATGGGAAGATGGACGGAGCCAAACACAGGACCATTCTGGAAGAAAACCTGTTGGAGTCTGCAAAAGACCTGAGACTGGGACGGAGATTTATCTTCCAACAAGACAATGATCCCAAACCTAGAGCAAAATCTACAATGGAATGGTTCAAAAATAAACGTATCCAGGTGTTAGAATGGCCAAGTCACAGTCCAGACCTGAATCCAATCGAGAATCTGTGGAAAGAGCTGAAAACTGCTGTTCACAAACGCTCTCCATCCAACCTCACTGAGCTCCAGCTGTTCTGCAAGGAAGAATGGGCAAGAATTTCAGGCTCTCGATGTGCAAAACTGATAGAGGTATATTTTTGAGTAAAATGTACATTGTTCTTTTATTCTATAAAATACTGACCGCATGTCTCCGAAAATCAAAGCTAAAAAGTTTGTATTTATTTGCAGCAAATGAGACATTGTCAAAATAATAAAAAAGAAACAGAACAGTGCTTTCAGACCTAAAATAATGCAAAGAAAACAAGTTCATATTCATTTAGAAACAACAATACTAATGTTTTAACTCAGGAAGAGTTCAGAAATCGATATTTGTTGGAATAACCATGATTTGTAATCACAGCCTTCATGCGTCTTGGCCGCTTTCCACCAGTCTTTCACACTGCTTTTGGGTGACCTGATGCCACTCCTGGCACAAAAATTTAAGCCGTTCTTCTTTGTTTGATGGCTTGTGACTATCCATCTTCCTCTTGATTACATTCCAGAGGTTTTCAATGGGGTTCAGGTCTGGAGATTGGGATGGCCATGACAGGGTCTTGATGTGGTGCTTCTTCATCCACACATTGATTGACCTAGGACCCAATCTCCAGACCATGGTTATTCCACCAAATATTAATTTATGAACTCATCCTGAGTTAAAACATTAGTATTGTTGATTCTAATTGAATATGAACTTGTTTTCTTTGCATTATTTGAGGTCTGAAAGCAAAGTTCTGTCTATTTATTATTATTTTGAAGATTTCTCATTTGCTGCAAATAAATACAAACTATTTAGCTTTGAATTTCGGAGACATGTTGTCAGTAGTTTATTGAATAAAGGAACAATGTACATTTTACTCAAAAATAAACCGTATATACTCGAGTACAAGCCGAGATTTTTAGCACAATTATTGCGCTGAAAAATGCCCCCCTCGGCTTATACTCGAGTCAGTATACTGGCTGAGTGGGGGGGGGGGCAGTGACCAGGGGCTGGTGGAGGCGGTGGGAGGCTGTGGTACAAGCGGGCAGTCACGTGGGCCGCTCATTGGTGCAATGCAATGTGCACTGTATCCCCCTGTCAATCAGCAGCAATGGGAGCGGTGCATATTACATTGCACTACTCGCCCCCCCGTCGCCGCTATATGGGCCCCATGCTGACACTCAGCATAAAACAAAAAACTTCATACTCACCTTTCGACGATTTTCAGCACTGTCTGTGGGCTCCGGGCGTCCTCCCTCTGGTCTGCCGGCTTCTAATCATGTGACCGACGCTTCAGAGACGTCATCGCTGCTGCGCCGCGGTCGCATGATTAGAAGGCGGCAGACCGGAGGGAGGATGCCCGGAGCCCACAGACGGTGCTGAAAGTAGTCGGAAGTTGAGTATGAAGTTTTTTATCTTATGATGAGCGCCAGCCTGCGGCCCTATACAAATGATGGGACACATGCAGTGTGCCAGGGATGGGGGCCATATACCAGCGATGGAGGCTATACACCAGCAATGGGGGCCATATATCAGCAATGGAGGCTATACACCAGTGATGGAGGCTATATACCAGAGATGGGGGCGCTAAACCAGTGATGGGGGGTTATATACAGTAATGAGGAGCTATAAACCAGTGATGGAAGCCATATACCAGTGATGGAGGCTATATAACAATGATGGGGGCTATATACCAGGATGGGGGGGTGCTGCATTTCCCACCCTAGGCTTATAGTCGAGTCAATAAGTTTCCCCAGTTTTTGGGGGTAAAATTAGGGGCCTCGGCTTATACTCGGGTCGGCTTGTACTCTAGTATATACGGTACTTATAAACAGAAAAACTTGGAGAAACTGAAAAATTTGCAGTGTGGTTTCTTAATTTTTCCAGAGCTGTATATATATAGATGGCTAGCTATCAGACTTCAGGGGGGTGAATTGAAAACAAATGCAAATCCCAACTTTAACCATTATATTATTAAAACATTTAGAAAACTCTGCATAATTTCTTTACATTTCACATATACTTGCTACTTTGTGTTGGGGTATATAACATAACATTTCAATCAAATACATGTGTGTGTAGGCATAAGGAGGAAAGATTTGGAAAAGTTTGCAGGATATGAATACTATTTTAAGGCATTGTACTTCTACTGCAGAGGATAAGTTCACCAGAATTACTAGGCTGTAGAAAATGCAAATATAGAGCACCTCAGATAACAGCCCAAATAAACAGTGGTGTAACTTGAAGCTCATGGACCCTGATGCGAAAGCCCCAATGGGGCCCCCAACTATTGCAAATCTTTAAAAGCATTAGTGTTTTTCTGTCAGTCAAAGGAACTTTTGGGGACCCATAGGCTCCAGGGCCTGGGTGAGATTGCAACCCCTTCACCTAATATAGTTACACCTCTGCTAATAAATGATGCACAGATATCATGTAACAGACACACCTCAACATCCACTGTCCTCAGGACACTGGTGAGCTGCAGGTCTTAAAGGGATCCTGTCACCCCCAAAACACCTTTAAACCTATTAAAAGCTGTCCCTAGAGCATATTAACACTTTCCCTACACTCCTTTTAGCTCCTATATGCACCTAGTCAAAGTGTATAAAAACGTTTTATAAGTACCTCATTAGTGATGATAATGAGTGACTATGCTATTCATAGTCACTCATTCAGGCTGCCCCTCTTCATACTATGACGCCTCCATAGGCGTGATCTTCATGAGAGATTCAAATTCCCTCCTCCCTGCGCGCCTCCCCGCTGTGGCTTGTGTCGGCCGGGCTTCAGCGTGGGGCTGTATGACGCGATCCGCGTCATTCCCGGCGCCGGGTGACTTATTTACACCGGCGCCGCTGTTGGCTTCAAGTCCCACACTGCGCATGCGCAGTGCGCATTTTGAAGCTGACAGAGCGGCGCTGCTGTATACGTCACCCGGCGCCGGGAAATGACGCGGATCGCGTCATACAGCCCCACGCTGAAGCCCGGCCGACACAAGCCACAGCGGGGAGGCGCGCAGGGAGGAGGGAATTTGAATCTCTCATGAAGATCACGCCTATGGAGGCGTCATAGTATGAAGAGGGGCAGCCTGAATGAGTGACTATGAATAGCATAGTCACTCATTATCATCACTAATGAGGTACTTATAAAACGTTTTTATCCACTTTGACTAGGTGCATATAGGAGCTAAAAGGAGTGTAGGGAAAGTGTTAATATGCTCTAGGGACAGGTTTTAATAGGTTTAAAGGTGTTTTGGGGGTGACAGGATCCCTTTAATAGTCACAAAAAAGACACTAAAGGGCACATTACACACACAGATATCTGTGACCAACTTCTGAACAGATCTCTGGTTGCAATGAAATCATGGACACATTGTTCTATTTTTGGGCTGTGTACAAATGTAACTATGTGTCCATGATTTCACTGCAACCAGAGATCTGTTCAGAAGTTGGTCACAGATATCTGTGTGTGTAAAGTGGCCTTAATGAGGGCTTCAAGCATCAAGAGACTTTTTTGGACCAAGCAACATAAGGACTGGACAATAGATCAGTGGAAAAGTGTGCTATGGTTTAAGAAGTCAAAATTAGAGATTTTAAATGAAGGTGAGCATTACCAGTGTGAGACATGTAAAGACTGACAAGTCTGCTCTCCTGATCCACATGTTTCTCATTGGTATATTTTTAATATAACTAGAAAACCATATATCATTTCACAAATACTTTATACTTATTGTTCATGTATCACATAGAATCCCAACAAATTACATTTATGTTTGTGGATGTAACGTGAAAACATGTGGAGAAGTTCACTGGGTATGAATACTTTTATCAAGGCACTGTAATAAATATATATATATATGTATATATACTGTGCATATATATATATATATATATATATATATATATATATATATATATATATATATATATTAATGTGTATATATATATTATATACTGTGTGGGTGTGTATGTGTATATATATTTAGTGGTCAATAGACAAAAAAGCCACGTAACCCGTAGAAGCGGTACACGACCGCGAAACGGTGAACCGTCGTCCGCCTCCCTTGCACCCCCCTCCCTGCAGTATGCTTTCAATCAGAATGGATTTGATAAGCGAATAAAGAAAGAAAGATCCATCTCCGGTGAGTGCGGCTTTTTTGTCTATTGAACAGTTGATTGATCTTTTACTTGCTCACTGCCAGCACCGCTGGGTAGACCTGCAGCTATTGGTCACGGGAGTGACACAGACCCATTGCAAACACACGTTAATGCCCGGTGTTTCTTTTCTCATGTGGCGTTATATATATATATATATATATATATTTAGGACTCAAGTCATCAAAGCTTTTTCGCCAGGAAGCTGGCATGCATAGTGTTGAAGAGTCGCAATACATTTGTGTAATGCAATACAAGGTTCATTAGAGAAAGATATCTATGCCTCACCTGATTCATTAAGGTTTATTATACTCCTTGACTGATCAGTCTTAGGAATGTTCTGCTATGCTGAGTGCTCTCAAAATCATCATGATCTGCTGCTGGCGGCTCCCTGAAAATCAATGACGTTCCAGACGTGCTCGATGGGAGGTAATTTCAGAGACGCTCAAGGTAAGGATTGGTGTGTGAGGTAGGCAGAAGCCTAGGTCGCTACCTCTTACCTTTCGATGTCCCCTGAATTCCAATTGTACTGGCATCTTTAGGATGCAAATACAATTGATGATGTATGTGAGAAGGGGGCATGGTCTGAGAGGGGCTGAGTAGCGTTAGGTAGGGACACAGTCTGAAGAAATCTGCCATGTGGGGCAGAATGAAGAGGGGGCACAGTCTGAAGAAGGCAGTATTGATGGGCAGTGTGAGGGCACAGTGTGAAGATGTGGCACAGTATGCATATGGATAGGAGGCAGCATGAATTGGAGGCACTGTATGGAGGGGGTAACATGAAGGGACAATGTGGAGAATGAGAAGGGAAACAGTGGAGAGGGTACACGTTGTGTGTTACACTAACGGGGATGTGAGCATGGGATGTGGATCCACTGGACCACAGGTGAGCTGCGCAGTTATAGATAAGGGCACAGGCTAGTATGGCTAGCACTGACAGGGCAGAAAGGGCAGAGCACAGTCAATGTCTGGTGGTTGATCCAGGCATGCCGGTGGACAGTCAGCCGTAGCCAGGGGTGACAAGCTGTAAGGTTCAGGTACAGGCCTAGCAAGCATGATACATGCAGGTGCAGTATAGCAGGTGAAGCAGGCTCTATGGCAAGACAAATATTAGTCACAATGTACAGGATAAGTGTGCAAAGACAGAGACAGAGTACGGGGACTGGGACCTGACAACTAGCAACACCCCTAAGGATTGGAGACCATGCTCAGGCACCTCCCATACGGGGAAGGTTCCTTATCTCAGCTATCTGAGAGGCAAATCCGATTAAGGGCATATCGGCCCTTTAAATCTTTTCAGAGTGCAGCACGCTTAAGGAAGATCTGCCAAGCGCAGACTCCAGAAGCAGGAAGACATAGGCTGAAAGCGAGGAGGCAGCGTGGGACAGCTGGTAGGGTTTGTTAACTGTTGAGATACAGCACAGGAAAATAACTAAATAAACAAGCAGATAGAACAAGGCAGTGTCCAGACAACTCACCAATTGCAGCCAAATGAAATCTAACAATGCACTTGGCAGGATGTGGTCAGACCCCATTATATACTGCAGACACAGGTGCACAGTACCACCCTCAACCTGCCACATATGGGAGAGGTGATTTTGCTATGCACGAGATGATCTGCACACATAGGACGCCATTCACACTGATGTCAGCAGTGCGGAGTGTCTGTATGCCACCCACCGGTCCCTGCCACCAGACCAAATGGGTAGCCTGCACGATGCATCCACACCACTAGATGAATGACGCCCCTGCTGAATGCTGCGGGAGGCTGGACCCGATGGAAATCTGAGGAAATGAATGAGCTATAAATTCGAAAAGTAATCACTGCATCTGGACCAGATGAAGATGAAAGGCATGAGAATACTCTAGTCAGAGAAGCTGTCACCTACATTTGGTGATTTGTAAGTCTTATCAGTACTGTGGTATCTATACGGTCAGCTATCTAATGCTGGGATTGTGGATTATGTGATACAAATGTGTATGGGGCTGGCATGACATTAAATGCTAAACTAAACTTTGTTCTTGTAGTTGTGTACTGATGATATGTCATTTTGCTGATATATTTCTGTACTGATGATGGTTCTGGTGCCATATACATGTACTGATGATGGTTCTGGGGATGTACTCATGTACTTTTGATGATTCCATATTTACACTTTGTGAAGAATTATTAGGAAAGTGAGTATTTTGATCATATCATCATTGTATGCAGATTTTCCAGCCCCAAGCTACAATGGTCCTCACAGTCCCCTGATCTTACTAACATCATTGAAAATCTATGGTGAAACCTCAAAACAGCGAGACAACCCAGAAATCTCACAGAACTGGAAGACTTTTCTAAGGAAGAATGGATAAAAATCCCTCAAACAAGAAATGCAAGAGCGCCGAGACCCAAACCAACCACCAGTGGCCAACCTTGCAATGACAAACACTGCAACCATCAAACTGGAAACGTTATCATTTTCGTTATAACACATAAATAAACGAACTCTCAGCTTCTTTGTTGGCAGGGGTCGGTCACAGCCTTAAACGTACGGCCCGGAGGGCCTATTTAATTGCCATGAAGCACTTTGCCCTCCGGCCTCTCGGGGGCAAGTTTGTCTTCGAAAGGATAATTTTATCAACCCGCTGTGACTTGTAAACTTATCCAAAAACAGACTCATGGGGAGGGACGGTGGGAGAACCTGCTCCGGATCTCAGATGAGGAGAGAGACTGGAGGATGCAGCAGCCAGAAGGAGGAGGGATCTCATACTGGGAGCAGGGAACATATACACACACTTCACTGCAATGGGGTTAACCTCAGCATGACCACCCGGTGGTCTGGGGAACATTGGCACACATGGCCAAAGTGTCCTATAGACTCCTGGATAGCTACAAAAATAATTTACAAGTTATGATACTTGCCACAATGGGTGCTACCATGTACATACTAGACAGGGCGCCCAAACGTTTGCATGAGCCTATTTTCTTTTTTTTTGCAATTTTTTAAATCTAGAAGATGAACATATTTTTTTATTGTCTAAAAAGAAAGGAAATGTGTCATCTGTAACTTTATGCCATTTAGAGATCATTTCACATTCAACTTGATTAGCTGTTCACTCCACAATAAGAGTAATGACCAGGGGTGCACAAACTTTTACATGTCACTGTATGAGTACCTGTGGTGGAGGGATGGGTGGGAGGTGGCTGCAGGCCATGGTAACACGTTTAGGCCATGCAGGTTGCTCACAGTAGTATAATGTCAATAAGGCCTATAGCCGTCAAGCGTTGCAATGACAGTGTGGGGTAAGCTGAATGACCCCGGATACTATCATGAATCACTTCCTGCTGGTGATGCCTAAGAGCCATCCCCGGCAGAAAGTTATCATTTGTGCTCAGTGACATAACGAAGCTCACAGGCCCCAATGTGAAAGCTCCAAAGGGGCCCTCAATCACTACAAATCTTTAATAGCAATAGTCTTTTTCTATAGGCCAAAAGTACTTTTGGGGCCCCCTAGGCTCCAGGGCCCCAGTGCGATTACCACCCCTGCACTTTATGTAGTTACGCCCCTGTTTATGCTGTGCACAGGGATGTTGAAGTATCTCTGCATAACACAAGCGATGACACACTGCAGCACTAAGGCCGTATAAAATAAAGAAAAAGTTGAAAAAATATGAAAAAAAAACATAAGTTCAAATCACACCCCTTTTGCCGCATTGAATATAAAACTATAAAAAAATACATATATTTGGTATCGCCACGTTCAGAAATGCCCGATCTATCAAAATATAAAATTAATCAATCAGATCTGTAAACTATGTAATGGAAAAAAAAGTCCAAATGCCAAAATTACATTTTTTTTGGTTGCTGCAACATTGCAATAAAATGCAATAACAGGGGATCAAAACAACTTATCTACCCATTTTTGGGTATCATTAGAAACATCATTTAAAGACGCAAAAAATATGCCGTCACACAGCCCCAGATCAAATGAAAATGCTATGGGGTGCGTAAAATGGTGACGAAAAGCACAAAAAATAATGGTCAAATTGTGGTATTTTTCTTTTTTTTTTTTAACCATTGTACTACACTTGAAATGTTTTTCATTGTTTCTATTGTCATCCAACAATACTACAAGTCGTTCTGCAAAAAAAAATACAAAAAAAAACCAATAAAAAAACACAAACTTCTATGATATGGTTTCTAAAGTCTTAAAAATAACAAAGTTAAAAAAAAAATTTAAAAAAATAATCTATTTGGAGACGGAGAGGAAAAGTAATCACTGAGACCTGGATTCAGCAATCGGACACTACTGACGCTGCTGCTCTCTCATACGGTGGCTTGCAATTTTTCCCCACACTGTCAGACTCTACATGCCTTTGTCCCTATGTGTGGCAGTGGTGTGTCACCCTCCAGGCCACCCATGTTAATTCTTTGATCACTTTGCCATGTGGCTCCCACACTTTCTATCCTGTGACCATCCCACTCTTATCATGGAGGACTTTAACGTCCCAATTGACTATCCCATCTCTTCTTCTGCCTCTCATTTTGTAACCCTAACCACCTCT